>CAWUFW010001723.1:1800000-2195000 GCA_963921515.1 Calotriton arnoldi
GGATCCTCATCCTCATCCGGGACGACGAGAGACCACAATAGGTTCTTAGTGGGTTCGCTCTGAGATCAAAGTCGTTTATAGGAGCGAACTCCTCCCGAGCCCCGATCAGCCACTCACTCTCAACCATAGTGTTCTTCTTCATATACGTGTCCGTAAGTACGTAGACACGCAGTCCACACACCTTAGCGCGTGTGTAGGTACTATTTTACTTTTGCACTTTTCACGTGGTAACACAGTTTTTGCCACTCACTTTATTTCCACGGTCCTGAAGAAAGCCCTCTTACTTCCTCGTGCGGGCTGAAACATGTAGACCCATCACATAGCCAACTACAAGATAATTATTTATTTTTTAGTTGCATCACACATAATTTTTTAACGATATCCTGAGCCGCCAGTAATAAATATAAAGAGGCAAGGATTCTCAGAGATATTTTTAATTCACATCACATCTTTGCACTACACCAGCTCCACTGTAATCAGGCGTCGTAGCACAACCGGGGGCATTCGGCCACCCGGTTGGGACCCTAATGATGAAGCATGACACCAACTAGGTTGGTGTGTGAGGGGTCTTTTAACAAGCCCAGTGGGTTCTAACACTGCCTACCAGTGATGGTGCCACACATAGACAGGGTTCGTCCATAGTTGTTTAATAAAATAGGATAGAACCTATAGTCAGCCTGACTGAGACATTCGGGTGGGAGATATGTTGGAGTGGAACTGATTAGAGGTTTTACATTTGCCACAAAAAAAGTAATAACACGCAGTAAAAGGAAACATGAGAAGTTTGATTTTACTACTTTCTATCAAAGGAAAACGCACATAATTTACATGAATGGCTCTTTATGCCTTTTTCACACTATTGTTTGTATAAAGAAGGTTGTGGGCAAAATATACTTTTTAGAATTGGCCTAAATATATAAAAGTCAAAGACTAATTATTAAAAATAGCTTTGTATGATGTCCTTTTCTTGTTTCCTTTGCGGAGTAGATGCATGTGTAGGCTTGGAATGGCCTGGCAATGGTGGGGCAACATTGCCGCATACTGCAAGCTCTGTTTCCACTTAAACTTCTCATTCTATTGTTTCTTTGCTCATGACTCAGATCATATTTTGAGGAACACCATGGTATTTTGCATACAGAATTGGTGTTACTGTCACATTTGAGCAAATCCAGATCTACATGGAAAAAGGTATGTCCGTTTAAAAACTATATATATATATTTCGAAGCACTTTAATTCATACACATACACTTGAACACTTTTTTTGCACATAATTGTTTTTACAGACCAATTTAGATAGATTAACATAATGAATTGAGCTTTCAGAGATCAACTGGCGTCAATTTGTTTTTAGCTGATATTAGCTAGGTTTGAATTCAGAACTGTCATGGTATTATTACTGATGGGACTGCGTTTGAGCAGAATGAATTAGAATATTGCACTATAAGTAGTATATGAGGTTGATGAACCAGAATACTGTCATGTACGTATAGGAATGAGAATTGCACTATGCACTTTTATATCATTATTATAATGTTTAGATATATATTCTCTCCATATGATATAGTAGATAGTCGTTCATATAAGGGCCTTTATAAGCACTTATGCACTTTATTTATTTATGAAGGGGACATTATTAGCAAACCCCAGTATTATGCAGGGAGTTTCCCCTCATGTGTATAGATAACAGCATTTATGCAAGTATCTCGTAGATTTTATAAATATTGTGGCATTTAGAATCAATTAGGCATCTTAATTATATTTATATGAATTGGACGGTGAATTTTTAAAATATATATATGTATATTTATACTTATATTTATATAGGCAATTTTCTATTTTTCTATATTCCCATACCTCGATTTTTCCAAATTCTGTTTTTTAACACAGTACAGTTTTTAATTGTGTACAAACCTTGCCAGAGAAAAATTGTCAGCATTTGCTATTTTAGCTATATTTGCCAGGTACTTCTGTGTGCTAACTGTGATATAATCTATGAATAGTCTGTTTTTCATTTTCACTGTGCCAACAGGCAATCACGTGGCGTATGATGTATAAAGATGGCTCTTGCAGTCATTCTCGTTATGTGAACAAGCCCAGGAGGTGGGCGAATCGCGTCATCCAGCCGTGTACAGCATAGTTAAATAAAATCACCAGCAGAGAATTGGTGTCCGTGTCCCACTATCGGCTCTACGCGCTGCGGGAAGCCTTGTGAAGATATATATATATATATATATCCACAAAAACAGGTTGCCCTCTTGGGGATGCCCTCCCGGAAGTAAGTCCCTTAAAGATGAGGACTGCAGCAAAATCAGCATTGCACACTTCATTCAGTCAGATGGCTCTACGCGTTTCAGACCTGCGTCCTTGATCACGAGCCTCACACACAAGGAAAAACGGCAAACGACATGTAAATCACCTGCTGATGATTTTATTGGGTCGCGCCCTTGTGGGTGTGTGCCCCGCCCCAGTGGGCGTGTGCCGCTAAGCACTCTGGTATTAGCAGTCTTTACATGAAATAAAATACCCCAGTGGGTGTTTGTCCATCTCCTCATTCTTGTGCACCATTGCTCCCCAGTGAGTTGATGAAAATGCACAAGCTGAATGCGCTGTCTGTCAATTGTCACTCATGCCTGAGCCTTCCGCTCCTGATCAGCACACCAGACCTCCAGTTGCTGCGGATCCGCTGTAATGCGGCGGTTCATCCCCGAGACTGGCATGGCCGCAGACTATCCAAAAAAACAGGTTGCCCTCTTGGGGATGCCCTCCCGGATGGTAAGTCCCTTAAAGCTGAGGACTGCAGCAAAATCAGCATTGCACACTTCATCCAGTCAGACGGCTCTACGCGTTTCAGACCTGCGTCCTTGATCACGAGCCTCACACACAAGGAAAAACGGCAAACGACATGTAAATCACCTGCTGATGATTTTATTGGGTCGCGCCCTTGTGGGCATGTGTCCCGCCCCAGTGGGCGTGTGCCGCTAAGCACTCTGGTATTAGCAGTCTTTACATGAAATAAAATACCCCAGTGGGTGTTTGTCCATCTCCTCATTCTTGTGCACCATTGCTCCCCAGTGGGTTGATGAAAATGCACAAGCTGAATACGCTGCCTGTCAATTGTCACTCATGCCTGAGCCTTCCGCTCCTGATCAGCACACCAGACCTCCAGTTGCTGCGGATCCGCTGTAATGCGGCGGTTCATCCCCGCGACCGGCATGGCCGCAAACTATCCACAAAAACAGGTTGCCCTCTTGGGGATGCCCTCCCGGAAGGTAAGTCCCTTAAAGCTGAGGACTGCAGCAAAATCAGCATTGCACACTTCATCCAGTCAGACGGCTCTACGTGTTTCAGGCCTGCTTCCTTGATCACGAGCCTCACACACAAGGAAAAACGGCAAACGACATGTAAATCACCTGCTGATGATTTTATTGGGTCGCGCCCTTGTGGGCGTGTGTCCCGCCCCAGTGGGCGTGTGCCGCTAAGCACTCTGGTATTAGCAGTCTTTACATGAAATAAAATACCCCAGTGAGTATTTGTCCATCTCCTCATTCTTGTGCACCATTGCTCCCAGTGGGTTGATGAAAATGCACAAGCTGAATGCGCTGCCTGTCAATTGTCACTCATGCCTGAGCCTTCCGCTCCTGATCAGCACACCAGACCTCCAGTTGCTGCGGATCCGCTGTAATGCGGTGGTTCATTCCCGCGACCGGCATGGCTGCAAACTATCCACAAAAACAGGTTGCCCTCTTGGGGATGCCCTCCCGGAAGGTAAGTCCCTTAAAGCTGAGGACTGCAGCAAAATCAGCATTGCACACTTCATCCAGTCAGACGGCTCTACGCGTTTCAGACCTGCGTCCTTGATCACGAGCCTCACACACAAGGAAAAATGGCAAATGACATGTAAATCACTTGCTGATGATTTTATTGGGTCGCGCCCTTGTGGGCGTGTGTCCTGCCCCAGTGGGCGTGTGCCGCTAAGCACTCTGGTATTAGCAGTCTTTACATGAAATAAAATACCCCAGTGGGTGTTTGTCCTTCTCCTCATTCTTGTGCACCATTGCTCCCCAGTGGGTTGATGAAAATGCACAAGCTGAATGCGCTGCCTTTCAATTGTCATTCATGCCTGAGCCTTCCGCTCCTGATCAGCACACCAGACCTCCAGTTGCTGCGGATCCGCTGTAATGCGGCGGTTCATCCCCGCGACCGGCATGGCCGCAAACTATCCACAAAAACAGGTTGCCCTCTTGGGGATGCCCTCCCGGAAGGTAAGTCCCTTAAAGCTGAGGACTGCAGCAAAATCAGCATTGCACACTTTATCCAGTCAGACGGCTCTACGCGTTTCAGACCTGCATCCTTGATCGCGAGCCTCACACACAAGGAAAAATGGCAAACGACATGTAAATCACCTGCTGATGATTTTATTGGGTCGCACCCTTGTGGGCGTGTGTCCCGGCCCAGTGGACGTGTGCCGCTAAGCACTCTGGTATTAGCAGTCTTTACATGAAATAAAATACCCCAGTGGGTGTTTGTCCATCTCCTCATTCTTGTGCACCATTGCTCCCCAGTGGGTTGATGAAAATGCACAAGCTGAATGCGCTGCCTGTCAATTTTCACTTATGCCTGAGCCTTCCACTCCTGATCAGCACACCAGACCTCCAGTTGCTGCGGATCCGCTGTAATGCGGCGGTTCATCCCCGCGACCGACATGGCCGCAAACTATCCACAAAAACAGGTTGCCCTCTTGGGGATGCCCTCCCGAAAGGTAAGTCGCTTAAAGCTGAGGAATGCAGCAAAATCAGCATTGCACACTTCATCCAGTCAGACGGCTCTACGCGTTTCAGACCTGCGTCCTTGATCACAAGCCTCACACACAAGGAAAATCGGCAAACGACATGTAAATCACCTGCTGATGATTTTATTGGGTCGCGCCCTTGTGGGCGTGTGTCCCGCCCCAGTGGGCGTGTGCCGCTAAGCACCCTGGTATTAGCAGTATATATATATATATATATATATCTGCATTGTAACATTACAATGGAAAATCCATTTGTGGTGTCTTGTCTGACACTGTTTCCCCATGTCTCTTGTTGGGAGCATTACGCTTTAACTCAGACTTCAAATATTGTTATTGTCATTTGCAAAGCGCAGAATCTGCCATTATTGAGGCATTGCAGCACTTGTTTGGCGGTCCAGGAGTGATGCGCGAGGTGGCTCTGATGTTTACAATAGAGACCATATAATGTAAAGATAGAGGCCCCCTGCTGGAGAGGTAACGTTCCTTAAGGCAGGGCTCAAATAATTCAATGTAAATACTTAAGGCAACAAATGTACAACATGTATATTACAATACAAATAATAAGGATGATAGACTGAAAGACAATAAGAAGGAAAGAACCAACATAACTGTTTTTCTTAGAAAAGTACAAAAATTATTTTATTGATAATTATTTGACAAAATAAAATGAAATAACTCAATCATACTGTTCCATTCATATCTGCATTCATTCATCTCATACAATCTGGACTCTGTTAAAAACATTGATGTTGATCATAATCATTGATATCCAGTTGTCATGTCCATAAATAAACAATGTGGCACAATTATAATTTGACAGTTGTCTTCAAACTGATCATAATCATTGATATCCAGTTGTCATGTCCATAAATAAACAATATGGCACAATTATAGTTTGACAGTTGTCTTCTACGCGTGTTTCGGCACGGAAAAGTGCCTTCATCAGGAAAAAGGCCACAATACTTCACCAGTGATATCTGTGAAGAAAATACTACATATGAATGGTTCTTTCTATTGACTTCCAACAGAGCCGCATGAAGGCGTGCAATAATAATGCAATATTTGCACGTGACAATCATAATATGGGCGCTAAGGTAGAATTGTCACAAGGAAAAAATATGTCACGAATTATATAGTGGCCGAAATTGTAATGATTGTCTCTAGGATAATATAGAAAATACTGAATAGAATACAATTATTCATGATGTATACATATTATTTTAAGAAAAAGAACAATTGGGTGAAGAGAATGAAGAAAAATGAAGAAAAAAGAGGGGTGAAAAAAAAAATAGAAATGAAATTAGTGTATTTGACACATAAGTAGTGATAAGAGAAATAAAGAGAGGAACCATAACCAAGATTGTTAAGATTTCACCATGATTAAACCTATTGTGCTCCTACTAATGAGAATCGTGAGAGCAAAATGATCTTTTACCTGGTTTATATCCAATGTACTCGAGCTGTGTCTACTGATGGCGCAGTACGGTATTTCTTTTTAGGTGGTACTTTTTGAGCTAAGGAATGCAAGCATACCCTGTGTTAGAATTTCTGGTATGTTGCTATTGAGGTTTATATATAGTTGCATAATAATAGATACCTAATAGAATGTAGCTGCAGGTATCTGGATATGTACTTCAGTGACGTCAGTACAAAATATTGCTGACGTTGAACTTTTTATGTGGGACGTCTATAACTAGGAACTAAGAAGGGAGAAGATGTTATTGCAATATTTATAATGTGTCCAATTTAATATTAGAGGTGGATATGCAAGTGAATACAAAGTCTGAGTCATTTCAATCGTGTCTGACTGAGTTCGTAACTATTGTGCCATATTGTTTATTTATGGACATGACAACTGGATATCAATGATTATGATCAGTTTGAAGACAACTGTCAAATTATAATTGTGCCACATTGTTTATTTATGGACATGACAACTGGATATCAATGATTATGATCAACATCAATGTTTATAACAGAGTCCAGATTGTATGAGATGAATGAATGCAGATATGAATGGAACAGTATGATTGAGTTATTTCATTTTATTTTGTCAAATAATTATCAATAAAATAATTTTTGCACTTTTCTAAGAAAGCAGTCATGTTCGTTCTTTCCTTCTTATTGTCTTTCAGTCTATCATCCTTATTATTTGTATTGTAATATACATGTTGTACATTTGTTGCCTTAAGTATTTACATTGAATTACAATAGAGACCATGGCATGATTCAGTTTGTGGAGATGTGTGAATATGGCTGTTAAACATATGGGGCCCAATTCCTTAAAAATGCCAAATTTACTCTTGTAGTTTGACTGACACATTTTGAGTAAATATTCAACAGATTTGGAATTCATAGACCATTCCAGGAGTCCTATTGAAAAGCTGTCACTGTTGCTCCTCCCCAAGAGAATTTCTGGAATTCGATTGTGATTTACAACATCCTCTCATGTAACTGCATTTTCCCCCTTATATTATATTACTGTAAGTTATGAGCCTCTGTGTAGTGCATTTTGATGATCCTATAGAGAATTTATAGTACTGGGACTCTTAGTGCTCGCTCACTATAGTCTGTGGACATTGCATTTGGTTCTGGTTCATATTATTTAATAGTGAATCATACTGGTAGTGGCAGACAATGGTTGAATAACATAATGTGTATTTGTAAAGCGCACGTTCACCCGTAGGCATCTTGGCACTGAATAACAGATGTTTATTGTTACCCAACTAAATGGTACTCATTTTATCGACCTGAGATGGATGAAAGGCTGTGGGGATCAGCCGGGATTTGAACCTGTGATCATGCGGTTGAACACAGGACCCTGCAGTGGACGCATTAGTCCATTGAGCCACCAGACCAGGCAGAATAGACTCATGAACTGGTACGCAATAGATGATATTGGATAGGAGCGGGGTAAATCCTTATCTTCAAAAGAGTAACTAAGTGTCCGTAAACTCGATCAGGGAAATTTGAAATTTAAATCAGGTGCTCTATATTGTTCACTGAATAAATGTACACTGTGCTTACGGCTCCATCAGCATTTCCATTGATGAATGTAATGAAGGATGCATTCCACCCTGCTCATCACTATGGTGGTTTTATGTTTTATGAAGAGGTTAATTTTTGTTATATGGTGCGTTAGATTACTTCATTTGGCTTATTTTTAATTTGACTAGAGTAGCTCCTCAATCAAGAATCTGCCTGGAATTTGGTTTTAATCGTTCAGCAATGGAATTAAAGAGAACTCTTCTTAAAGATATTTTCAGAGCTTGAAATGCCTCTGTAGATGCACTCAACAGCCTCATTTGGGAAGAGAAGTACTCTGCCTCATGCAGGGAATAAATAAGCAACACAAATATATCTTACAATCTTTAACAGATTTACCTACTTCTACTGTTTGTGTCTCAGACTTAAACTATCTAGCACAGAAGTTGGAATTAAGATAACAAGTTAATTTGATTTCCTTCAATGATGACATGTTCGATAATAGTAATAAAAAGTGGCCAACCCTAGGCCTGCATCATTTTTAACCCAGTGAGCCCAGTCTTACTATTTAGGGCCCGATTACGATCTCGCTAGGATGGCCTCCTGATGGGTACCGGAATGTGCGAATTCGATTTGGCGCCTATGTTTCTGACCGAGTCGTCACCGGCTCCGAACAACCAAGTACGATGCGAAGATCTCGACCGCGTCGACCGAATCATTTCCGGAACCTAATCCTGTCCGACCAACTCGTTCACAGACGAAGCGTGCCGTGCAATGGAGCCTGATTCCGACCGAGCAAGTACGATGCACGATTCGGTCAGCTGTATGGCCTCGGTCTCAGCGAGACGAAAAGGGGATCGAAAGCGGACTTCGGGGACCGTAGCAGGCCCCCCTTCACCCGGAGCCCTTCGAATCGGTCACTGGGGGTGCCCATGGGTCCCCCCGATCTACGCAGGCACAGTGTGGTGGGCAACATGGGGTGCCTGCCACAGGGTGTATGCTTTTCCCCACCCACCCCTTTTTGCTATGGGAGCCTGTGTACGCGTCGGTACACAGGCTCCCATAGAGTTCAATGGGAGTCCGAGCAAACACAGTCCGTCAGCATACAGCTGCATCGTACTCGTTCGGTCGGACTCGCACAGTGCAATTCGCTTGGAAACAGTGCTTAATTTGAAAAAAAAGAAGTGCGGGGCTGAAAAAGTTGCCAAGGAGGCCACAGCCCACATCTACCTCCGGTGTGCCCAACTTTCAACTCCCGCACTGCCTCAGTCTCTATCCTGCAACCATGCTCTGCTGTCTGTTCCCTAAGTCATGCGTTTTACTTCTTTACCTACACCGACAGGTGAGTGCAAAAACAAAATGCAATTAATATTGAGACCACCACCTGCATGGTCAGAAATCGTAGCCTCGGCCCTGTGAAAGAAGTGCCGGTGCTAAGCACCGGAAAGCACCGGCTCAAATTAAGCACTGCTTGGAAAGCCCTCCGGATCAGAGTCGTACAGAGGGCTTTCATAGCAAGATCGTAATCGGGCCCTTAGAGTCCATGTCAGATTAAATTAGAAGAAAGTATATTTGCCTTAGATTTCATGCCTTATGACTGAAGATTTTTCATTTGTATTGGACTAATTCTTGCCTTTCTTTTAGTTGTTGTAGGCTATGTGGCTACAAAAAAGACAATATAGCCCATTTGATTCTTTGCTTGATGCTGACAATCGGTTTTGCATGGTCTGTGACTAGTGTGGTTCTTGCATTCTTTATTTAGGGAGATGCCCTACACTGAATTGTTTTTTATTTCAAATAACTGTTTGAGGCTTGGATGTTTGTAACTTTATGTTTTTTATCACTATTGTAAAGGTTTTTATTAATTTTTCAAAACATTTTTGATTTGACTACGCTACGTGAATAGGAAAACCTGAAGTCATTTTCAAAGAAGTATACAACATCCCAATGAGAAAGTACCAGACTTCGAAGTAAATTAATATTAGTGTATCACTTTCAAAGAAGAATACAATATATTTATGCTGTGTGATAGCTTTGATCACATGTATTTTAACCCAATTCTCAGCTGAAAGGGTTGGGATGTGGTGTGTTTTGGAAATGTCACCATTTGACTGTTCCCCTACATCACAAAGGGCATTTGGACCCATAAGCACATTATCACAATTAATAAACAATGTCTGTCCTTAGAGATACATTTGTGATTAGGTTTTAGTTGTTAGGAAAGCTGCTGACATTTCAGAGGTCTAGGAATAGTGAAGGACATAATAGATTGACCTGATTGTTATTATTCAGTTAATCAGTTGTTATCGATTTTGAAAACTTAGCTAGCAGTTTTACCAGAATATTGAGTCTTAAATATCGTTCTACGAAAAGATTTATTCAGAATATCAACTACCACAATATTGTGAAAGTAAGCATAAACAGTTAAATATAGATTAACTATTCTGAACTCCAGTCTATGTGTCTTGAAGATACTCATATCTTAAAGGTACATAGATTGAAGTTAAGAATAGTAAATCTTTAAAATCTATTGTATTGTATTTGCAGATTTTATGTAGTGCCTATTACCCCTATGTGGGGTGTTGAAGCACTTGCCTACATGAGTAGCATGCTACACCATGTAGGGAGTGCGGTTAGAAGGATGTTGTTTTTGTTTTGATCCTATGTAGGCAGTGGCAGCTCCTCTGCTAAGGTGGAGGAGCGTCGCCCCACTGCTCGTTGAGCAGTGGAAAATAAAATGATAATAACAAGAAGTTATTTTTATTTTACTTTCCTTGGCAACTCCGGGCGGGACGGGGCTGGCTCGCTGCACAGGAAGCAGGAGTTGTTTGCACTCCCTCTCTACATGTGCATGACGCTTTGACCGGCCCTCTAGGGCCGACCAAACAGTCATGCACAGTTAGCATGTTCTCCATTGGGCTGTTTGGACAGCCCTGTGGAGAACATGCCCAGCCTCCCCAGGCACTACCTGAGTGGCCAAAAAGGCCTCTCAGACCAATCACGATGCTGCTCCTGCAGCGTTGTGATTGGCTGGCAGAGTCTAGAAGCCTGGGTGCTTCCGCTGCAGGCAGCAGCCGGGAAGAAGACGGAGGAGAGGCGTGCGACGGAGGCGTCGGCAAAGCAGGTAAGTTTATTTTTATTTTTTCATTTTTTCATCCCTAATCCCCGCCTACCACCCCCGTTCAGAGGCAGCCGCCACTGTAATTGGGAAGTGTTTCCATGTTGTGCATGATGACCACCGAGGTACAGTTATCGTGTTATGGGACGCAGCACGTTGCAGCGTGTTGGATGATGAAGTGCATCATCCAACACGCTGCAGTTTTACGGTTTTCAGGATGCTGGTAGCTTTGAACGGCTCTGTAGGTCCCTTTATGGTATTTCCTATGATATAGTGTGCTTATCTGGTTCCTGTGGTGCTGGCATGCCCAAGGCTTGCACCTTTATGCACTGGTGGGGTATATGCAAGCAGCATGGCTTTCTGGTATACACCTATAATCCAAGTACACAATCACCCATTACATGGTCATCTCAATTGTACTGGTGCTATGCATTGAGCCACACTAGCAAATGCTCCTGGAGATATGTTTCCTGAGCAAAAATAAACACTGCCCTAGTGCATCTATAAACCAATATAAGCATTGCTAAAGGCGTTCGCCATCCAAATACGGGGACCAAGTCTGAGCATCATGTCCAGTTATAGGAAAGAAGCACCAGCATATCTTCTAGTTCGCATCTGAAGAATTGTGTTCAGTCAGTTCTGGAGGGCACAACTGGAGCATCATATCCAGACCTTTGACACATCTCCAGAAGGATGAAGAAAGACTGGAGACTGACATCAAAACAATAAAAGCATAAGACTGTAATAGACACATTCTTATGCAAAAGGAAATAAACGTGGCAGTAAGGTACAATCCTTGTGAACAAAGGCATCATAGAATAAAATATGACACTATGAGACTGAGTGAAGTCCACCACTGAAGGTTTGCATAGTTATGACAGAATGATGATTTAGAATGATTCAGACAAACAATAAAGATATGTTGATAGGATCTGGGAGAGATGATAGAGGAACAGAACAGAGAAAGGAAGAATAAATCCATGAACTACATCTGGTGTAATTATCAAGCGAAGAAAGGAAATGAGAAGACTTTATGGGGCAGAAGAGGCCGCCCCACCACCATACTCTTCTCGTCTGCACACTGCACTATAGCCATCTCACTTCCCCTCTCTTTAAACACTACTTCGCCCCTCCAGTGACAACACCCTTTACCTTCCAGTCCACCTTACCAACGCTGCTTCTTGTTATTACACCCAAGTCTCATGCCCTCTCCTACTGCTGCTCCATTCTTGCCTCTCTACTCCTCATTCTAATGTCTCCATGAGATAGTTTGAATGTGGTAGTGAATGGTGGTGTGCTATTGAGGAACCCCAAAGGGAATCTGTTTTTGACAAAGTGTCATTTGGTGTCCTGTCCCTTTGGTGAGGAAGACCCCTCTCTCTCTTTTTTTTTAGATCCATGAGAAGCCCTACATCATGGCATCTACTCAGTGCTAACCCATTACTAGCAACGTTCCGGGATGCTCCCACCTCATGCCCGCTCTCCAAGTTGCACCTTCACCTCACCCTGATTATATATGCCTCCACTGTAGCCCTCTAACCCAATACTGTCGACCGTTATGAACCCAGTTGTGGTTCACCTACCCTGATGCCCCTCCAGCCGTTGCTGACTGCAAGCATCTCCATGCCACATGTCCCTCCTCCACCTGGACTGCACCCTCAGTGTATTCTTGCCTTTATATTATTAACGTCACAATATAGTGATAGTGGATATTCTGGATACAGTATTTCTGTAGGACAATATTTTTGTTATCGACATTCTGACATACATCCGTCCTTGAGGCAGTTCGATGTCTGTGCTTGAGAAGACAGAGGCACAGCTTAGCATCATCTTCACATTAAGGACCCCCATATGCTCCATGCACAGATCTTAGATGATTTGGGAGAGAACAATGTATTGAGGGGTGCCTCTAGTGATTGGCAAGTGTTGCGATCAGGAAGTGTTCTTCAGGATGACTGGGATCGATTCAAGAGGTGGTGGAGAACCTTTAGCGTGGGGTCTTGGTGGATCACATGAAAGTTGAGAGGGTGTTGGTGATGGCTTGGTGGTCAATTGTGTCAAAGTCAGCTCAGAGACTGACTCAGGAAAGGAGGAGCCACCTGTGACTGCAAATCGGAGAGTATTATCTACTATCTGAATGGTGACCACGCCATTGACGTAACAGAGTTCAAAACCCACCCCATAAGTAGTCGGATTGTAGATAGTTGACATTCAGGTGTTCTTGCAGTGGGATGGCATTTTACCAGGGAAGAGCAGGTGAGTGATAGGTGGATAATCGCCCAGGTCAGCAGGGAGCTTTGATATTTGGCAAATAGTGCGTGCAAGGAACAATTTGGGCATATTCACTCTATGTGTCTTTTTTTTTCTTCTTACTGCCAATGTTAATTCTGTGGACCCGGCCATGCACTGACAAATGTTCTAAATTATGAAGCAATTACAGAACCGCCTCCACTTTACGTGCGAATTCGGAAAACAAAATATTTGTTTTTAATTGGAACTGAGCAGAAGCCATTAGGGTTTACATATAATGATTTGGTTAGGCATTAATAGCAAATGCCGTGTTAATGACTGGATGATTTGAGACCTCTAGTCAGCAAATGAATTTTCTGTCGGGTGACTGAATTTGTTTCATGTTTAATTACTAAGTGGTGCACTAATCAGAGCCTTACTAGCAGAAGGCATTTTTCTTCTTGATTTCAAAGCAAGAATTTTCTGCTATTTATTACAAAAAAATGTAAACATATATTTGTTAAAATTAATGCACAGGATGTAATTTTTTTTCTGAGAACTTGCTCATTTTTAACTAGTTTCATCAATATTTCCTGCTACTGCTGATTGGGTGCGCGCACGCGCTCAGCAAAGCTCGTCTCTAACAATACGGATGCCTCGCCGGAGATTTGGCGCAGTCGATAGCCCTACTTTCTGTTAAAGTGCATCAGCGTGATAATGGGCAATAAATACTTCTTTTTTTTTGCTTATTGCCGAGGCAGTTTTCCCCCTGTTAATGAGGGTAATTTGACTTGGTTGAGGGATTGCAGTTTCTAAGAATTAATGCCGCAATCCACTTGGAAGATTCGGGAGAGATTCGAGATTTTTCACAGGTCGCGTGCCAGTGAATGCGCTCCTATCACATAGCAGCTAATGGAGTAGAACAACAGACTGTCATTTACTGTTACCTCGATGTATAGCAGCTTTGCCCTTGATAGCGTGTCTACTTTCCCGGCAGAGCGGCCTTTTTCGTATAGGGCGGTGTATTTGTGGCACTTCTAAGAGATGGTATCCTGTTTCAAACAGCACTCATTAGTGCACAGTGCGGTTATTGTTCGACGTCTTAATCACACGTGCGCTTCCAAGCTGTCGAGGCTTTTCATACTGGAAATAAAAATACTTCTCTGCACGGGACACCCCAAGCAATGGATACTGCATGTGTTTCCGTTTTTTGAGTGTAAGCATTTCCTCGTTCTTGTTAGAAGTGTCAGTGCATTTTTAATGACCAAGGAAAGGTGTAGGGATAAAGGTAACTGTGAGAAATGGTAGTGCTATGTACATTCAAGAGCACTATTTCAATTCTGTGTTTGTGAATCCTTTGGCTTCTTTCACTGCCCTATGTCCCCTTAGACTTTGCATCATCCATGATGGAGGATTTATAGTTACTGGCACCTTCGCATCAGTGAGCAAACAAGTCAGGCTCGTTGGTGATTATTAAGGGGCAGGCAGGGCTGGACTGGAAACCAAAACCATCCCTGGCAAATGTGTTCAACCAATCTCAGCCTATGGGAGGCCTTGACTAAAATGGGCCATGACGGGTGATTGGCTCATGTAAGCCCATCCTGCTCTGAATCCAAACCCCTAGCCTGCAGCCCACTGGGGAAATGCCAGAATGGCCCTTCAGGCCTTGAGAACAGGTCATCTTAAAAGGACCCTGAATAGGAGACAGCAGTAGCACAGCACAGCAATAGCACAGAGAAACAGGTCAGTTGAGCTGAATCCTGATCATGAAGTGGGTATTCTGTTCCCTGAGGGGAGGGGGTGGAGCCTGTACGCTCTAGACCATGGGTACTCACAAACTTTCTCTCGGGGGCCAAATTTACAGTGTGGTTTGTGGCCGAGGGCCGCACCGGTGGGGGCGGGGTCAGTGGAGGAGGGGGGCGGGGCTAGAGCAAAAAAAAACTGTGACCATGAGGTTGAACACAGGCCCCTGCAGCGGACGCCTTCGTCCACTGAGCCACCAGACCCGGCATACATATCTATCTATCTATCTATCTATCTATCTATCTATCTATCTATCTATAACTCTCTCTCTCCCTCTCTCCCTCCCTCTGTCTCACTCTGTCTCCTTCCCTCTCTCTGTCTCCCTCCCTCGCTCTCTCTCTGTCTCCCTCCCTCTCTCTCCCTCTCTCTCCCTCTGTCTGTCTCCCTCTGTCTCCCTCTCTGTCTCCCTCTCTCTCCCTCTCTCTCTGTCTCCCTCTCTCTCTGTCTCAGTCTGTCTCTCTCAGTCTGTCTCTCTCAGTCTGTCTCTGTCACCCTCCGTCTGTCTCCCTCTCTCTGTCTCCCTCCGTTTGTCTCCCTCTCTCTGTCTCCCTCTCTCTGTCTCCCTCTCTCTGTCTCCCTCTCTGTCTCTCTCTGTCTCCCTCTCTCTCTGTCTCCCTCTCTGTCTCCCTCTCTCTCTGTCTCCCTCTCTCTCTGTCTCCCTCTGTCTCTCTCTCCCTCTGTCTCCCTCCCTCTGTCTCCCTCCCCGTCTCCCTCCCTCTGTCTCCCTCCCTCTGTCTCCCTCCCTCTGTCTCCCTCTCTGTCTCCCTCTCCATCTCCATCTCTCTGCATCTCTGCCTCTATCTGTCGCTGTCTGTCCCTGCCTCTATCTGTCTCTGTCTGTCCCTGTCTCTGTCTGTCCCTGTCTGTCCCTGTCCCTGTCTGTCCCTGTCCCTGTCTCCGTCCATCTCCCTCTCCGTCTCTCTGTCTCTGCCTCTATCTGTCTGCCCCTGTCCCTGCCTCTATCTGTCTCTGTCTCTCTCTGTCTCTATCTCTGTCTCTCTCTGTCTCTATCTCTGTCTGTCTCTGTCTCTATCTCTGTCTGTCTCTGTCTCTATCTGGCTCTGCCTCTATCTGGCTCTGTCTCTATATGTCTCTATCTGTATCTGCCTCTATCTGTCTCTGCCTCTATCTGTCTCTGTCTCTATCTGTCCCTGTCTCTGTCTGTCTCTGTCTCTGTCTATCTCTGTCTGTCTCTGTCTGTTTCTGTCTGTATCTGTCTGTATCTGTCTCTGCCTCGGGCAGTGCACACGTACTGTGTCTACACGTCCCCGTCACCAGCCCAGAGACACCCCCCCCCCACTCCACCCTCTCCCTGTGTAATGTAAAAGGCTTCGCTTGCTTTAATTCTTACTCTCACCCCCAGCTGTCAGATCAAAGCCCCACTTTGGTGCCCTCAGTCACCTCACCGGGCTCTCACACCCTGCTGTCCTCTGTCACCCTCTGTCACCTCACCCCGTGTGTGTGTGTGTGTGTGTGTGTCAGCCCAGGCTGAGACAGCTTCCCTGGCACACACACAGCCGCACCGAGTACTTCACAGGTCTTTAAAAGACCATTTACTTGTTAATGAGGCTTTGTTGTATTTCACCTCTTCGTAGCACCCCTGCATCTCCACTCTGACTATCGCTGGAATAATCGCCCGGCCTCCATAGAGCAGTCTCTCTCGGAGTCCGCCCTGCTGCAACCAGCGGTGTTTGCTGACACTCTGCAAGGTCCGCGGGCCACCAAGGAAGGCTTGGCGGGCCGTACTATGAGTACCTGTGCTCTAGACTCTCATGTGGTCCCAGTCCCAACAAGCATTGGCAACGCCAGTAGCAATGGCTTTAAAGGAATGTTGTATGGTAATGTGAAGCACTGCAAGTAGATAGCATGGGAATGGATATGTATTTGTGTGGATGCAAAGAACTGTAGAATAATATTAGTGTAGGTTAAAAGGTGAGGTGACAGTTGCACTGTCAAGCAAGTCCTAAAAATCCATGTAGGTTAATGACTGCCCTCCTTCCATCTTTGCTGTTGCCAGAGAAAAACACCATAAATTATCTAGTTATCTAAGACACTCAATAGCATTGTAATGTCATGTGTGTGCCCCTGAAAGTTTAAGCTCATTCGGATAGATAATTAAACAAAATGATCCCAGCTGTGTGGAGGGCAAGCACTTTTTTGTGGGAAGCACACACCTTTTGCCAAATCAGAACTTGTATGTCGGGACAGCTTGGATTCCTAAGCATTTGCGCGGTCTCTTTAAATGATGGAGCGCACATCCTTTAAGACTGAGCGCTCCACCGTAGGAAGTTGCTCGTCGTCAGTCTTCCAGTCGGATACATATGTGAGTTCTTGAGTTGGTGTCTTCGTGTTCTCGGATTCCCGTCATCATGTTCATCTGGGCATAGGGTCACGGTGGGCTCCTGCTTTGTCTCAGCGTTCGGATTCCTTCTTCGACTTTCTACGAGCAATTACAAAGAAAAACCACGCTTTAAGACATTATCAATACATTTCATGGTAATGTGCTTCTGCGCTCTGTAACTGTTATAGTACTTATCTGACTTTGTTTTCTTCCGTTTCTTCGTCCAGTAGGATTGTTTGTTGAAAATCCTGGAAACAAAAGAACATTCATTGATTACTGTATATTTTCTTACCTAAGCCAACAAGCAGACAATGTGCTATGAACTGTTTGCATTACGTACCTGCCTTTTCTTCAGTTTTCTTTATTCAGAAAGGTTGTTGTAGAAACCCTGAAACAAAAAAGGAATTTATTGAGTTACGTGTTCATGTTTTACTTTAAGCAACTAGTAGACATATGTATTGTTGTTTGTTCCATTGAGAAGTGAGGTATTGGTTGAATATCTCTAGTCTAGACTAAAAGATTGTTGGGTGCATATATGATGTGAATAATTTGTTATCTTGAGATATCCTCGTTTTCTTTTAGGAAATCTTGTCCATCAAGCCTTCTCCAGAAACCTATAAGGTGGGTCATTTATCACTACTGGGAATACGCACATCAGGTTATTAGAACACTAGAAGTCATGGCTTCTGTTTTATTTTTTCAGATTTAATCACTGTGCAATCCAAACTTCTGACACACTCTAGACACATCAGAAGAGGAGGACATAAGGTGCCTTTATAGTACAAGCAGCACATACCATAGGTGCAGTCTGTAAGTCTCTTGGACTGATTTCTCATGGTGTTTCTTCTTGTTTCTAGAAAGAGAAAAGCAAGAACTAAACCACATGATCAGAATCACATTCCTGTGACATCAACAAACTCTTTAGTCCTCTCTTCCCTAAGGCTCAATTCTGACTTTGACAGTTTTGGGTCTTTTTGACCTTACAGGGAAGCTGGGAACTTACATTGTGGTTCATTTCAATCCTGCGAAAAGATTCAGGTGAGAGCCTGACATTGTGCTCCTGGCTCCCAACATGTGGGTGGAGCCAAAGTCCCTCTCCTGGTGATTCTCATGTAATTGTCTGATGACAGCGGCTCTGTGAAGCCAGACCGTAATAAGGTGCTCTACATTCTCATCTTATAGCACCTTCATGGATCTGTTCAAATCTGCAAACCATGACTCTAACATCAATGGTCGTTTATCCATTCACTATCTCCAGGCACAGTCTTTACAATAATCAATGACATCTCATTCGGTGTGGTGAACCAGTTTAATACATTCCCCTTTGTATGAACCTCGAGCCTGAGGGATGTAGAGAACATCGAGCAGAAGGCCTGCATCAGTAAGATGATGAATGAATGCCACCATGCTTGATAAAAGAGCTCTTTCGTATGAAACTCACGTGAATAGATTCCTAGCCAAGAGGTTTAGTGTGAAAGATTGCTGGTTAACAGGGCACAAGTGGCCTCCTCTTCGACTGAGTGCTATGTAAAGAATATTTACAATCGCAACCTATGCAAAGTTACTTTTTGATGGCTCCCTCCCATCACCCTCACTGCTAACTAAAGTAATCCTTCCTGCTGCGTGTCAGTGCCACTGGCTGGTGCTCTAGGTATTTGCAGTACATAGCCTAATATGCTATCTTGCCTTGCATCTTTTCCTATTACTCCTCTTCTCCCATTCCCACTTTGTAGTCTGTAAGCAGTTCCCTTTGCATTGCACTCTAGTGTGAGGGCTGCACATGGAAAATACCTGGACCATCTCTCTCTTTAGATTAATTTTCTACCAGATTAAGAGAGTCTTTTGGGATGCTGATGGGATTAGTGACATTAACACTGTGCTGTACCCTCTACTGCAATACTGGGAAAAGGTTGCAAGATTGTGCCTGGCCTGAGATTGATGTGCCACTTCCCTATCAATACGAGAGGCCAATAAAAAGTTAAAATTGCTGGGGCAGTTAATAGCTGCCACATTTTACCCCAGTCTCAGAGTTAATCCCTGGCCACAGGGCTAAATTGGGGAGCAAGGACTATTATACTTTGCGGTTTGAGGCATTTCAGGAGGAAGGAAGAATGTTCCACAATGATATGTGAGTCTCACAGTCTCCACATATGATCTGGAATGAAATGGTCTACACATCCTTGGCCAGGCCAAAGTCAGGCAAAGGGGATTAGGGATTTACAAAAGTAAAAGGCACAGTGCAAACCTGCAGATCACAAGTGTAAGCCTCTGATCAATTGACATGAAATTTAAGACCTGAGCTTCAGGATTTGCCTGTGCCAGTGTTAGCCGAAACTCTGAACTTCAAATACATGGGAAAAGAGAAAAGGGACTGGACACTAAGCCTTTACTTGAATCCATGCCTAGTATGACAGTTGCATCATTCTGTTACACCAGGAAGGAAGCGGGAACACTCTGAAGAACACTCAACACTTTTCGGTGACCTTTTGCTCCTTTTTTTAAATTTTTTTAAAGAGTTTTATAGAGCGCCTGAATCACTCCCGAAGGGGTATCTCTGCGCTGAGCGAACCTACGGGCGGGTAAGAACAGATTAAAATAGGGAGGCTTTAAGCAATTTCCTGAAGCGTAGATAGTCCGGGCATTGTTGGAGCTGTAGGGGGAGCTCATTCCAGTATAGAGGGGCGAGGAGGGAAAAGGATTTCCAGCTTTCCTAACCCTTGGTACCTGTAAAAGAAGTTTACAGCTGGATCTCAGTGTCCTATGCGGAGAGTAAGACTTAAGTTTGCATGAGATGTAAGAAGGACCCTTATCGTTTGGCTTACAGTTATCCTGAGGATAATGGAGCTCTGTTGTGGGAGCTTTGCACTCATTCTTTGTAGCATTGCTGGAGTTCTTTCCTCATGCATGATCTTTGCTGATCCTTGGGAATATGTACACCCTATTTCAAATGGTTAGGGATGGCAAATGTCAACATGGTTGTAAAGTGTGACCGTCTTTAGAGAGTTAATTGGGATGCAGATCAAAACAAGCTCAGCAAACAAACTGGTAAACAATAACCAAAATTAAGAGTAAGCAGCATTTTGAACTACTAATGGACTAGGCAAATGATGGACCCAAAGCTGGCACTACTAAAGATATTGAAGTACATTGATATAGGAGGTCAAAGTTGAAAGAGCAAAGTTGATCTTTAGAGCTACCCTTCCATGCTGAACTCATACAACTGACATAGACCCTTTACCATTTCAGCAACAAAGGATATGAGAGACCCCACCCCATGTTGGGGTGGGTGGTGGTAGGATGGGAACGCCTGTGGATGCTTACACCTCCTTCACTCTTGGCTCTGGTAATGGACGGAAGAGACTCAGGGATCACATGAATGCCCAATACCCTGCTTCCTGCCCCCCTCTTTTCCGGATGGTAGACTCGATGCCTCTTGGGCAGAGGACAGGTGGTGCACAGCATGGACCTTGTGTCATTGTTGTGAAGTCATCATTGGGAAGGAAGGAGTTATTTCAGTCAGGCCAACTTGGTCTCGGCCTTTCATTTCTCAATATTCTGACCTGGCAGGATGTTGTTAGAGCAAATTCCCACCCAGCCATTCCCTTAAAATGGGAGTCCTCTGGGTGTGGTGGCAGACAACAGGCTG
Source organism: Calotriton arnoldi (assembly GCA_963921515.1). Taxonomy (NCBI): domain Eukaryota; kingdom Metazoa; phylum Chordata; class Amphibia; order Caudata; family Salamandridae; genus Calotriton; species Calotriton arnoldi. Next base: position 1,820,913 of record CAWUFW010001723.1, read on the forward strand.
TATTGGCTTTAAGTGGTAAAGCAGACCATGTCAGCAGTCATTCCAACTAGAGTTTGTCCCCTCTACAATCAACTTTGCATGACACTGAGGTTGGCATACGATATTTTCACTCCATGAAAAGTTTACCATTGGCTTGAAGGGGAAGGTTAATGGTTCACATAGAAACGGGCTGTAGCTCCTGGACAGAAAGCCAGGTATAGGCCCTCTATGAGTTGGCGATTTGGGTGGGCAGAACAGTGGCAGGTGTCCAGTAAGGGAGAGGTCAGGGAATGACCCTGAGAATGCGTGTGGGGTGAAAAGGAAATGAGTACCTGAGTGCTGTGTAATTGAAAATGCAACCATCAATCCTGTCCTCGATGTAAATAGTGCATTGTGGTGTCTGTCTTGTTTAGAGTTAAAGTATGAACTTTAATGTGAATCATTTAGAAAATGTGTTGTTAATACCTGTCTAATTGTTATTTGTGTTAGTACTCAAATGTGGTTTGTGGTTTTGTTATGTTAGGAATGAACTAGACTTGTGTGATGGATTTGAATCAAGTTAGTCTTGTCTTGTCATTGACTCGTTTAGTTGGAGGGGGATGGAATCCGAACTAGTTCGCTTCCAGGCCTACAAGTACTGTATGATTGAAAAGTTCTTGCATATATTTATTGGCTTTCATTAACTCGGTCTCTTTTTATCTGATTGCATACCACAGACTACATGGGCGTTTTTTGGAACATATCAGATATTACACCAGAAAACCCCAACCACTCCAGGGTACTCAGTTAGGTCAGCTTACAGAAGTAACAAGGTCTTGCACAGAGCAAGAATAAAACATGGCATGCTCAGTCATTCCCGTTCAGTTCTTTTTTCAATTTATTTGATTTTCTGTCCTCCTTCATGGAGGTATAATGGTCAGCCCTTCATTCCTATTAATGACACTAAGGGCCTAATTAAGATGTCGGTCGGGAAGGCTCCGAACGGCATTCGTATTTTCCTAACCCGTGTCGGAACCCATGTTTACGACTGACTTAGAAACATTTCAGAACGACCGATTAAGATAGAAGTTAACCGTTCGGTCTTTCTGACTCGGTCGGACCGGCATTCGGATACTCCGAGTCGGTTGGAGACGAATCGTACATCTCTACGGACCATGTTTCCAACTGACGTATTATGATGTCGGATTCAGACAGCCTTTACGACTCAGTCCGTCCGATACGAAAAGGCTGTCGGAAACTGACTTTGCGGGCCCGTAGCAGGCCCCCCTTCACCCTGATCCAGCGGGTTACTAGCAACAAGCATTCATACACCAAATACTCACCTGGGCCCATTCATTCACACTAACTAGCAATCACCGCTGGTGGGAGTCAGTTGTACTCTTTATCAAAATCCCTGCTACCAATTACCTTTTCTGATTGAAGAGTAATGACTTACCAATGGACCTTTTGATAATGGGGTTGAAATGAGATCATACAAAACATAATTTTCATTAAACTCCTGAAATAACCACTGACTCAGGAAGTTTTAAAATGTTTATCTAAAATTATTTAGCAGAGTAAATTACAATCCACATAATACTTAGTCGCATATCAAGGAGGAAGCATACTATAGTCACCTATTAATCACAAATGACGGTCCCTCAGAAAGGAGAAGATAGAGACAGCAGTAAAAACTAAGGATTACGCATTTATAGTTACCTAAAGGAGTGAAAACCAAACCCCTTGGCCAAGGAGTTGGAAAGAGGGTCCCAAGAAAGGATGAAGACCAAGACCTCCGGACCAGGTTCAGGACAGGATAGATGACCTCTCTACCAACGACTCCTGCGTCGTTCCCCTCTCTGACACTTCGTTCCTCCTCGTAGTTTTCTTCCGCGTCTCCCTCTAATACGGTCCGCCGCCCCCACCTCACGACCTCTTCGGACAGCGATTCAGTCTGCTCTGTTCTGCAATAGCATCGGTTCTCTGCTACAGCATCTATGTCCATCTGCGCTAACTAATTAGCTAATTCTATATCTATTATACCCTTCTACGCCCATGTACCTCCCATTAATGTTTCAAAAATGATGGGCCCACTAATTCTGATTGGACAGGGACAGGGGTTGATCCTCACACCATGTCAATTTAGTTCAATTTTCTTAAGCCCATTCTCTTAGAATCCCGCACCTCTCAATTAATACATTTGCTTTATTTCCCACCCATTTCACAACAATATTAATACAAAATATATACAAAATGTATCAGTTTATTGGACATTTAAGTTGAACTCTGAAGGTGATCAGCGGGTCATGTCCTTGGACATCCTCCAAGTTGACTTCATCGCTTTGCTTTGTTAGTTTTCAGAGCGCATGCGCAGGTCACATGGCTCTCGAGTTACTGTTTTAGCCAACCCAGGCCCAAATACGAACTAATAGAAAGTCAAAGAAGAAACATATTAAAATCAAAAATAAATGTTTTCACTGTATACCTCCTACTTCTACACTATTCCCATTTATTTATAAATGTCTATCCCTCATTAATAGCTTTAGAATACCACATTATTAATTGCAGCAATGCGAAAGCTTTAGCATGTGAGAACATTAAAGCGGCCATTTTAGCATACACTGCGCAGAAGCAAAAGATTCCCTCCAAGCAACGAAAGACGTCATACTACGTGACATGGTTGACACATGCGCAGTAGATTTCCCGCGTTTTAGCGGCCATTTTGGATTAGACAAGGATTACTTATTAGTGGAAAACACATAGGCAAGCATCTTCTAGATAAAAATGTTGTGTTTGCACATTATTAATAAAGACATTACAGAGTTTTAGTACAAATTAATTAATACTGTGAGAGGATTGCTTCCGAGCAAGTCTCATTGTGAGTCCTTGCTCCATCAATCCCCTCTCTGATGGCGTTTCTGAGCCATCAAAACTACCTACAACCAGATGCCAACTTTAGCATATTTCAGTCACATTTTCATTTTTACACTGTCCATTCTTATCTTTTCCCTTCAGTTTCTTGTAAATTTCACTTCGCAGGTCTTCTAATTCAATCTCTTCAAATTTTCTTTTCTTGCCTCTTCCTGTTACCCTATATGTTTCCTTCTTTCTACAACATTTACACCATATCATTATTGACAATACTGTTATTGCTATCCCTACTAAGGGTACTATTATTTGACCTATAAGTCCTTTCCCTACATTAGTAAACCAGGTACCAATTGACGCAATACTATTTGTCAATCTCTCCCATACACTATCAACTTCCAGTGGTTTCAGTTCTTTCTCAAGTATAGTAATATTCTTTATATATGTTCCGATTTCTGCACTTTTGTCCGGAATGTACGTGCAACAATGTTTCGTTTTCAACAATTTGCAGACTCCGCCCTCTTTTGCTAACAATATATCAAGAGCAAGTCGATTTTGCATAACCATAGATCTAATCGCAACCATCTCCGCATTAATCATTAGAAATCCTCCAGCAGTATCCGTTGATAAACGATCAACCACTGTAGACAATTTACATATTCTCCTTGAGTTCAGAATTACTCCCACTGAAGGTATCAATGCACCAAATATGTCACATACAATTTCTGAAAAACTAGCTCTTTTACTACGTGTTAATTCACTATTATTTTCATTGCTCCCAGTGTTTATTTTTAGGTGGTATACCTTTGGAAAAACTATTCCAAAATAACAACTTCCATACCACCGTGCAGGAAGCCTAAAGTAAGCCTTATTCCCACACACATAATATATTCCAGGAAAAGCTGAATCTGTTCCTCCTTTTAGTCCCCAACCTCCAAGAATTAAGAAATTATGTTCCCATTCACTGGTACCAATAAAAACATTGTTATATTCAGTTTTTAACCTATGAAGACAAATTTTCCCTGTCTTTACAAAATCTAGAACCATAGCAGCTTGAGCCTTGCCAGGTGTATAAATACCCTCTTTCTCAGCCCAAGGTGGAAGGTGAGCTTTATGCTCAGACGCTTTCTTTTGGAAATTCAGTCTTCTATTTTGAACTAAGTTTAAAAATATCTTTTCTTCTTCACGTAATGAACATGTTAAATTGCTTCTATGTGCATGTGTTATGTCTATTGACTTCATCGTTAAGAAAAATTCTCCCATAAATTGTGCGTCTTGACTACTAAGCACTGGGTTCAGATTCTTCCGAATAGGAACCTCTGAAAATATCACATCTATATTTGAATAATAATACTGAAGTTTCCCTGTTCTATAAAATAAACTAGTTAGTACACTACATGATATACCATAAGTTAAAGGCAAATGATGATAGGTTCGACCTTCTGCTACTGATTCAGGTAACTTCATACAGACATAACAATCACTAACATCCATTGTATCTACGTACTGAAACAATAATTTAGTAAATACATTTAAACTAGTATCGTTATCTGTCACAACGTGATGAAAATCTGTTTCATCCTCTGCTTCTAATTCTACTCTATCGCTTTTCAAATTATCTATCCTTCCCTTGGTATAGGTGTTATTCTTTTTGTCCATTATCATAAGGTAAGGAATTGCTACGATCATAACTAACCACACTATAAGCACCACTACCAGACTACATATGCATATAGCACAGCATCTTTTACAACATTTCCGTTTCGGTCTCCCAGAAACTCTGTCGTCAGCCATTTTTGTCCAAGAAGATTTCTCTTCTTTTCTTTTTTTCCTTCAAGACTTTAACGTTATCAAGGTGGTTTCACTTCTTTTTCGTAAGTCAGTTCTGCACTTGCTCCTTCGTCACCACTTTCACTATTCTCTGAACTTTCGCAGTCTTCGAGAATTATATAAGTCCAATCAGGACCCTTAAACTTATTGTTCACGATTTTCAATCTTTTGCTTTTTCGTTTTTCAGTCCCACTTGTTTGTCCAGATAAGCTTGTTACTTCATTTACTTGTTCCGGGTCTTCACTTCGTGTTGCTATATGATATTTTACTCTTTTAATAACACTAGGCCAATGATCACCCTTTCTGACTTTCTTTGTTTGCACTGTACTTTCACCTTCTGAGTCTTTTCCAAATACTCCTTTATTCACATTAATGTGGGGCACAATTTGTTTGTCTTTGTTTTCAGTTTCCCTCTCTATCTGCTCTTGTTCAGGTCTTATTGTTGGTTCTTCATTTGCCTGAATGTGAGTCTCGGCTAACTGGCCTTGTTCAGGATTGACGTTTTCATGCTTGATATTTTCTTGTTCGATGTTTTCTTGGTTTTCTTCTTCCTGAACGTGTTTTCCTTGTCCTAACTTGTTCTGATCAGGGCTTATTGCATTCTGTACTTCTGCAGCCTGACCGCGTTCTTCTAAACCTGTCTGTCCCTGCTCAAACCCTGTTGTTTTGTTGATAGTTTGAGCCCAATTTCCTTTCCCTATCTGGGCCTGCTCAGGTTCTCTTATGGTTTCAACCTCCCTATCCTGAGCTTGTTCTTCTTCACCTATCTGGTCCTCTCTAATTTCCTCTAATCTAGCTCTGCTCCTTGTTTTGATAAAGACTTTAGGTATATCAACCACTGGTATCCAGTCCTGACTTGTGCTCGGTTGTTCTTCTTCAGCTACTCCCGAATCTATCACTTGGGATTCTTCAGCTGTCCAACCTTCAGCTTCCTCAGCTATTGATGCTGACTGAGGATCTCTTTCTTCAGGAGCTGGCACCCTTTTGGTATGGCTTACGTGAATCCAATTAGGTAAACCTGCACATTTCACTGCTGTGTTTGTAACCAATATGACCTGACAAGGTTCGCCCCACCTGGGTGATAAACACTTTTCTCTGGTGTGATGCTTCACTACCACCCAGTCTCCGGGGTTCAGATCATGCTCTTGTTCAGGCTGCCTGGAAACTGCATCTTCTCCAACCTGGTGAGAGACAGAACGCACTAGGTCAGCCAATGCTTTGCAATAATCTAGAACCATATCATCAGTTATGTTCAGCAGTTTATTGCCAGGTACATGGGCTTGTCTCATTGCTCTTCCCACCATGATGATTTCATGCGGACTCAATCCTGTATTTCTATCAGGAATGCTTCTGAGTCCCATTAAGACAAGAGGCAACGCATCTGGCCAATCTAACGATGTGGATGCACACATTTTTGACAATCTTGATTTTATTGTGCCATTCATTTGTTCAACCACTCCAGAAGCCTCTGGGCGGTACGCACAGTGCAATTTTTGTTCAATTTTAAATACTTCACAGATTATTCGAATTACATCGTTATTAAAGTGACTTCCTCTATCTGATTCCAAAGTTACTGGGAAACCGAACCTAGGAATGAGTTCTCGTAACAACAGTTTTGCGACTGTAATGCTGTCATTCCTTCTGGTTGGGTAAGCCTCCACCCATCTTGAAAACAGACACACTATGACAAGTACATATTTCAGTCCTTTACATGGTGGTAACTGTATGAAATCTAACTGCAATCTCACAAAAGGACCCTCAGCCTTTCCAATTTTTCCCAAACCAATTACTGTTCTCCTTCCTGGATTATTCATTTGGCAAGTTAAACACCTCTGGCAAAGACTCTTTGCTGCAGCCCTAAACTTTGGAGTGTACCAACTTTGTCTGAAAAGTCTAATCATGGCATCTCTTCCTACATGTGTGTCTCCATGATACATTCTAGCCATGTGTGAAATTAGGCAATCAGGCATGACTGGTCTGCCATCTCGATAAACCCACACATCATCATCTGTCCTTCGAATGCACCCTATTTTCATCCAAACATCCCTTTCGCTCTCTTCAGCATCATCCTGCAATTGTCTCACATCATTCCATGTTTCAGGTGTTGAACATAGCATAAGTTGGCAGCTGAGTCCCATTCTTTCAACTTTTCTGTTTACTGCCATTCTATTTCTGGCACAGTGTTGAGCGATTAAATCTGCATATCTGTTACCGGCTACCACCCAGTCATCTCCTGACTGGTGTGCGGCACATTTCACCACTGCCAATTCTTTTGGTGATTGTATTGCCTCCAATAATTCTTTTACAAACTGCCCATTTTTGATTGGGGATCCTGAAGAAGTCATGAATCCCTCTGCATCCACAGTTGGCCAAAATCATGCACAACCCCGTATCCATATTGACTGTCCGTAAATATGGTCACTTTTAGATTTTTCCCAATTTTGGAGGCTTTAATCAAAGCAATGAATTCAGCTACTTGTGCAGATTTGACTCCTGGTAAATAGGATGCTTCGACTATTCCAGAAAGTTCACATACAGCTTAAGCTGCACTCAATTTGCCATCTTCATGCCTTAGGCATGAGCCATCCACAAACAGCTCCCTGTCTGGGTTCTTAAGAGGCATTTCCTGTATGTCAGGGCGCGGCTTGGTACACAACTCTGTGACTTCCAAACAGTCATGTTCTGTGTCGTCCCTGACTTCTTTGCAATATGGATCTGGTAACAATGTTGCAGGTTTTACAACTGTGCACCTAGCTATGGTCACATTCTCAGCTCCTAGAATTATTCGCTCATATTTTGTCATCCGACTAGGGGTAAGATGCTGGGTTCTGGTTCTTGTCAACAAAATCACAACTGCATGTGGGACAAACACTTTAACAGGGTGTCCCATTACTATTGATTCACTTTGTTCAATGCTCATACAGGTAGCAGCTACTGCTTTTAACCAGCCTGGCAATGCTGCAGCCACTGGGTCTAATGTAGCAGAAAAATATGCTATAGGACGCCTGTCCAGTCCATGTCTTTGGGTTAAGACTGAAAGTGCACAACTTTCTCTTTCATAGCAAAATAATGTAAATTCCTTTGTATAATCAGGCATGCCCAGGGCAGGTGCCTCACACAAAGCATTTCTTAATTTTACAAATGCACGGGCACTTTCATCATCCCATTCAACTGGATCCTTCGCTTTCTTTTTGGTTAACTGAATTAAAGGCTTTGCTAGTAGTGAAAACCCTACAATCCATTGTCGACAGTATCCTACTATTCCAAGAAACATTCTCACCTCTCTTTGTGTTACTGGCATTTTCATTTGCTTAATTATTTTTATTCTCTCAGAGGTTATTCTTCTCTTTCCTCTCTCAATTTGGTGTCCCAAATACTTAACTGCTGTTGTACAAAATTGTAACTTCTCAGGTGACACTTTGTGACCTTCCTCAGCCAAATGATTGAGTAATGCAATTGAGTCGGCGATACAATCGTCATGAGTTCTAGATGCGATTAACAAATTGTCTATATATTGTACCAAGACTGAGTTCCTGGGCATTACTAATTTTTCTAGGCACCTTTTCAGTATCTGATTAAAAATGGAGGGACTTTCTGTGTACCCCTGAGGAACAGGATTCCACACATAAACAAGATTTTCGAATTTGAACGAAAACAAATACTGACTATCTGGATGCAATGGAATTGAAAAAAATGCTTGGCACAAATCAATTACGGTAAACCATTCTGCGTTCCATGGTATTTGGTATAGGATTACTGCAGGATTTGGTACTATAGGACAACAAGGTACCACAATTTTATTAATTTTCCGTAAATCTTGAACAATCCTATATTTTCCACTAGGCTTTTTCAAACCCATGATTGGCGAATTACAAGGGCTACTCATAACTTCTTTTAATATACCTTGTTTCACCATTCTGTCAATTTCCTCTGTAACTCCTGCTTTCACTTCAGCACTCATTTTATACTGTCTGGTATTTGGGAAAATTGCGCCTTCCTTTACAGTTATCTTTACTGGGTCTATATTTGCCATCAGACCTACTTCTTTTCCAGTAAAATCCCATACTTTTGAACTCACTGTAGTTTTTAACTCTTCTGGTAATTCATCTTTGGTTATCAAGGAAAACATTTCATCTACTTCCGTACCTTGCTTGGCTATCATGAATTTGTAAACATGATCTTCATCCGGGGTCTGTATTGCAACACCATCCGGTGTGCAGAAAATAGTGCAATTCATTTTGCACAGTAGGTCTCTGCCCAATAAATTTACTGGACTAGAATCACACACCACAAATTGGTGCATTTCTCGGAAGTTTCCGATTCTTACTTCCATGGGCTCAGTAAGGGGTGTTCTAATCTTTTGATTTGCTACACCTACAACTTGGATAGCTTCTCCAGAGAGAGGGAGGTCTGGGATGTCTGCTGTTCCCCCAGTAGAACGGGTAGCACCAGTGTCCAACAGAAAGGTGATATCATTACCTTTTACCTTCCCTTCAACATATGGACCTGACTGATCTACCGGCAAGGATGCGCCAAGTACGCACTCCTTCTCCCCCTCTCTTAGGCACCATCATTGATAATCATATGGATTAAAATCATCCTGTAAAAGAAACTGTGAAGTTACATATTCATTCTTACCACTTCCTCCTTGATATCCGACGTCTGTACCGTGCTTTGCTCTGCTTACATTACCCTGTATAGGGGCAGGTGGCAACTGACTCTGAGGATTTACACCCTGCTGTGAGTCATTCTGCATCTGTGGATTTAAATTATGATTTGGGCCATTATTATTTTGAATCTTTTTACATTCGTTCTTCCAATGTCCCAACTTTCCGCATCCATGACAAGGAAATTTCTTTTTAGCCTCTTCTCTACTCATTCGTCCTCTTGCTTTTCCACCATTCCCTGCGTCACCATTCGTTCCAGATTCTTTTCCCTGATTTTCTGATGGATTATCTAAATTAATTCCCTGTCGCTCAGCCATTTTCACTTGAGCTCACATCACCTTTTCTTGTAGTTTCTTGTGTCTATTGTCAATGTCATCCCCACAATATTTTGCATATTTCAAAATCTCATCGATAGGCTTTCCCTGCCAGCATAACATGTGTTGCTTAATCATCTGACAAATCTCTGATTTTAGACCATAATCAAATCGATAGACAAACTGACTCATATTTTTGTCTCCAATATCTTCAAAACCACTATACTGTTTGAACACCTGTAATAGACGTTCATAGTAGGCATGTACCGATTCATTTGCTTCTTGGGTAGTTCTGTCTATTTTCACCCAATCTGTTTCTTTTGGTGGTATTTTCCCTTTCAAATAAGTTATTACCTGGTGATACTTTTTCATCACATCATTTGATGGGACACCTGTCTTTGGATCCCTAGGATACTCTTCACTAGGCCAGTCGATTGTAATTTTACAGTCTGTCCATAAATCGGCAGGTACCACTATGTCGAACAAACCATCTAGGTCCTTTAACAAAACCTTTGAAACCTTCACAAATCTCTCAACCTGCTTGTACCATTCAATTGTTTTTTCTCTCAACTTTGGAAAATCATTTGTAAGTGACAAAATGTCTTGCCTGCTCCATGGGACATGGACATAGCCTCCTCCTGGAACCTCCCGCATTGGGTACATCTGTTCTACCTTTCCTGTTTCCTTCAATAAATACTCAGATGTCGTTCTATTTGAACGTGCTTCTTCCTTTTTCTTTGTCCATCTAGTTTTCCATCTATCCAATTCTCCCCATTTCTGTAAGACTGTCATTAATTCTTTAACTTGTAATTTTCTACCAGATGTATTCATATTTTCTAAGTCTTTGTCCGTAAATTCTGCTCTATATGGTCTTTGCAACACTTTTGACTTCCTTATTACAATTCCCATTTCTGAGGCCAAATCCGTTAACTTTTCATGGAATATTTTTACATTTCTGGTTATACTCCTACATACGAACAATAGTTCTTCTTCACTGTAGGTATTTAGACGATCTACTCATACGTTGCCTGCTATCATTTCTTCTAACTCGACTTTTAGTTTATAAATGTCCAAGATCTTTGGGGGTGAACTCTGTCTGTCTATTCCTTGTGCCCATCTTTCTAAGTCTTCTGGAGTTACTACTGTTGCACTTTTAGTTCCTGAAGAGGTTATTATATTTACATCCTTTGAGCAACCAGGTGTGGTTCTTCTGTGGGTGCTATTTGTGGATTCTCGAATAGGCAAATCCATTAGTGAAATCATAGATTCACAATCACTGATATGATCAACAATTATTACAGCTTCATGTTTAGGAATATCCACAGGTGTAGTCATAGCTAAAGGCTTCGGGCAATTTACTTTGTCTCCGTATAAAGGGACCACGGGACCAATGGTTACGGGTATAGTCAAAGATTCAGGATGTACATTCAACTGTGTTATTTTCTGTATTAATTCTGCTCTGTTTCTGTCTATCGCCTCTTTTTCCTTCTCCTGAAGTACTCTATTAACTGGTGGATTATGCAGTACTCCAGGTACTAACGGTGTTCTCAAAACAGGTGCACTTGGGGAACATCCACCCAAATCTTCCTGGTATGGTGGAGGGTTCTTTAATATTTCTTCCATAAATTCGTCTTCGGATTCTCCAAACCCTGTCATGTGTTTAGTCTTTTCTTTGCTTTTGCTCCCTAGCTGCTCATCAGCCATAAATACTGGATACAAACCTTCAGTAATCATCGCTCGTCTCCACTGTTTCATCTGGCTTTCTCTTGTCCCATTCTGATATCTAGGGAAAAATCCCCTATAACCCCTATTGCTCCTGGGTCTATCACGTTCAAATGCTTCTGTCTCCCATTCTTCTAGGGCTTCGTACTGCGTTAATCTTGGTCTGGGTTCTAATTCATTCATTCTCATTCTTAAATTTTGAAGAATTCTCCCATTGAAAGTACCATTCTCTGGGAAAGCTAATACTCCTTCATCCTTTGGATATTCTATCCAATTTTCTAACCATACACAAGTATGATAACCCCTCTCCATCATCATCATGAATGAGGCGGGCGTTTTTGCTGGTGGAATGAGAATTCCTTCCCTAGTTTTGATTGACTTATCCTTCTTAAAATAGTTCATAATCTTTTGTAGGAATGACAATTTTCTCTTTTCTCCGTACATTTTGGGTAAATATCTATGTATTGAATTATATTCTGCAAAACCTAAAAATCTCCTGTCGGGACGGTTTCCTATCAAAGTCGGATCGTGTTTCCACATACAATATCCACTATCCACTAATATTTCGATTTCTATTCTAACAACCAATCAAATTCCAGCTAACATTTGTCTCAGTACCAATCCTAGCGCGACTTTTCTGTGACGTCTATTCACTCTCTCTGATGACCCCTCCTTTACAATCTGCGCTTCTCTGTCCCTCGTTGTGTCAACCAATCCCTGCGCGGCACCTGTGATGTCAGTATTTTCTGACTACTGACCCCTCCTTTACAAGACTCGTTCTACGCCCGCTGTTTCAGCCAATCTCAGCGCGGCACTTGTGACGTCAGCTTCTACTCCGGCAGCTGACCCTCCCTTTACAAAAAGCGTACGCAAAACTTTATTTTCTCAACACTTCTTATTAAAATTCAGTAACAACATAAAAACATTCGCTATCTTGTCAGTTTCCCTAAATTGAAAAGGATAGATTTTCTCACACTTAGTAAAACCCTTCCATTTACTAGACATACACTACGGGTAAAACCCTTCCGTTTACTCTTCAGGTAAGCTTCAAAAATACCTGCTACACCTTCAATGTTACCCTTTCTAGGTGATATAACATTAAATTTTCACCAGCGTATTCCTTTGCTGTCACTTACACACACAGAGTCCCTAACAAGTACTGATAGCCCTCCTTAACTTTTCAGTACTATTTCTGCCTGACAGATAACCTCACTGCAATATGGCTTCCACTTACCATCCGCTATTCAAATTCCCCGGGGATTTCTAGACAACATAAAACAAAACTTTTTGTAAACGGATATTAGTTCATAAAAATAAAATTCTCATTACCCAATTAACAAAGTATAACCATCCTCTGATAGCCAGAAAACTGATCCAGCGAGTTACTAGCAACAAGCATTCATACACCAAATACTCACCTGGGCCCATTCATTCACACTAACTAGCAATCACCGCTGGTGGGAGTCAGTTGTACTTTTTATCAAAATCCCTGCTACCAATTACCTTTTCTGATTGAAGAGTAATGACTTACCAATGGACCTTTGATAACTGGGGTTGAAATGAGATCATACAAAACATAATTTTCATTAAACTCCTGAAATAATCACTGACTCAGGAAGTTTTTAAATGTTTATCTAAAATTATTTAGCAGAGTAAATTACAATCCACATAATACTTAGTCGCATATCAAGGAGGAAGCATACTATAGTCACCTATTAATCACAAATGACGGTCCCTCAGAAAGGAGAAGATAGAGACAGCAGTACAAACTAAAGATTACGCATTTATAGTTACCTAAAGGTGTGAAAACCAAACCCCTTGGCCAAGGAGTTGGAAAGAGGGTCCCAAGAAAGGATGAAGACCAAGACCTCCGGACCAGGTTCAGGACAGGATAGATGACCTCTCTACCAACGACGCCTGCGTCGTTCCCCTCTCTGACACTTCGTTCCTCCTCGTAGTTTTCTTCCGCGTCTTCCTCTAATACGGTCCGCCGCCCCCACCTCACGACCTCTTCGGACAGCGATTCAGTCTGCTCTGTTCTGCAATAGCATTGGTTCTCTGCTAAGGCATCTATGTCCATCTGCTCTAACTAATTAGCTAATTCTATATCTATTATACTCTTCTACGCCCATGTACCTCCCATTAATGTTTCAAAAATTATGGGCCCACTAATTCTGATTGGACAGGGACAGGGGGTTGATCCTCACACCATGTCAATTTAGTTCAATTTTCTTAAGCGCATTGTCTTAGAATCCCGCCCCTCTCAATTAATAAATTTGCTTTATTTCCCACCCGTTTCACAACAATATTAATACAAAATATATACAAAATGTATCAGTTTATTGGACATTTTAGTTGAACTCTGAAGGTGATCAGTGGGTCATGTCCTTGAACATCCTCCAAGGTGACTTCATCGCTTTGCTTTGTTAGTTTTCAGAGCGCATGCGCAGGTCACATGGCTCTCTGTTTTAGCCAACCCAGGCCCAAATACGAACTAATAGAAAGTCAAAGAAGAAACATATTAAAATCAAAAATAAATGTTTTCACTGTATACCTCCTACTTCTACACTATTCCCATTTATTTATAAATGTCTGTCCCGCATTAATAGCTTTAGAATACCACATTATTAATTGCAGCAATGCGAAAGCTTTAGCATGTGAGAACATTAAAGCGGCCATTTTAGCATACACTGCGCAGAAGCAAAAGATTCCCTCCAAGCAACGAAAGACGTCATACCACGTGACATGGTTGACACATGCGCAGTAGATTTCCCGCGTTTTAGCAGCCATTTTGGATTAGACAAGGATTACTTATTAGTGGAAAACACATAGGCAAGCATCTTCTAGATAAAAATGTTGTGTTTGCACATTATTAATAAAGACATTACAGAGTTTTAGTACAAATTAATTAATACTGTGAGAGGATTGCTTCCGAGCAAGTCTCATTGTGAGTCCTTGCTCCATCAACCCGAGGGCCTCCGGTTGGGGCCCGTGGGTGTACCCATGGGGCCCATCTTTACAACGATGCACAGTGTGGCAGGCACCATGGGGTGCCCTCCACAGGGTGCAAGGTTTTCCGCAATGAACCCCTTTTTTCAATGGGAGCCTGTGTTGTTGGTCGGAACATAGGCTCCCATTGAAGTCAATGGGAGTCCGACAGAACGGTGTTTGGAAACATCGTAATCGGTAGGTCGGACTTGCCGAACCCGAGTCGGTCGGAAACGATTCCGACAAAGAGTCAGATGGATTGCTTTCCGCCCGACATTGTAATGAGGCCCTTAATGTCTTTCATTCATTGCTGTTTCTCCTTTTTCTCCTCGTCTCAATGCACAGTGAGATTCGGGTTTAGTTTGTTGATAGCGGCTCACAAATTTTAGAGTGACAAAGATGTCATATGACCTGATTCATGTTCCATCTGATAGTGATATTGAAAACAAATTTAGACCAATAAGTGCCTATGCAAGTGTTCTTTCTTGGTAGAGCAGGCATACTCTAGACATGAGAAGGGATCTTCTCTACTGTATTTATAAAACTAAAGGTGCTTTGCTAACTTGTCAGCTCTGTTTTTACACATGGTATAGCAAGAGAGATCATTGCTGCTTCAAGTTCTGCTGCCAGAAACCTTATCAGCCCATTCTTGGATATGTTACGACCAGTTCCAGAGTCAGCACTGGCTGCAGCTGATCTCTGAAGGAAGGTTCCCTTGCTGGAACTCTGCTCGGCTGCAATGCTAAGGTCAGTGCACACTGTCCATTTTGATTACAGTCCTGAGTTAGATTAAATGGCTGATACAGGCTACAAAGCTTTGGTCAGGTTATTCTCACATTTTATTCAGGTCAGTGCTCACTCATAATGCTCTTCTGTTGTTTTATTGCTTTTTAATGTATGCAGAAATTATCTGTGAAAGATCTGCGACTAAAGATAGAACTTTAGTTCAATGCAACATGCATTCCAGGCCATCTATATATTCCATAGTTTCATGTACAACCCTCTTTTGTCCTCTGTTCATCCTGAGCAATAGTACTTCAACTGTAATGTACATGCTAGCAGGTGCATTTGAGACCGTTTGTAGATCACAATGACATTGAGAGCATGCAACATTGCTCTCAGTAGATATCAGTTTGCTTTAAAAACACAGATATATAAATCAAAACAATTATGTCAATATATGATAGATGCTGGCGCTGAAGAACCAATGTTACTGTCTAGTAATGTTTCCTTCTTTCTTACTTTTAGTAGCAGTGGTCAATAATAACATTCCTATGACCCATATCATGAAGATGAGAAGCAGCACAGGTTATTCAGAAAAGAAGAAAGATATTTTTTATTGACCTATGAAAATATACGTAGTGGCTAGAAACTAGGAACAGTTTCATAGGTGTTAAAAATCTCTATGATATCGAGGATTAGTATTAGAGCTGCATATTATTATTGAAAACCTTTTCAGACTAGGGCTGCTGGCTGATGTTGCTCAAAATTAAATATGGCCAAATCCATTCATGCATCTTTGCAATTGTGCATAAAGGAAACACACTGATGTATGAAGAAATCTACAACCTACTAAAAGCTACTAATGGTCATAAGTTCAAAAAACGTTCTTCCGAATACTTGCGGACCATAATTGTGGTAGAAGAGAAATAGATATGGTTCACTTTTACTCAAAGGCAAGATTTGTGGTTAGAGATCAAAAGTTAACACCTGTTATTGGATGTGATGGTGCCTTTTGACTGCACCATGAAATAACTAAACAATAACATGAAAGATAAGGCATCTTCCTAGAATAATTTACAATTGATCCTCGCAGGACACTGTCAGATTGTACTTTCTACTATCATTGTTTTGTCTGTGGTTTCTGGGCTCAGTAAGAGCATGTAATCACTTGCTATAATACTCAGTCCTGGATTTCAGAAGAGAAATAGGAGGGAATTTTTACTCTTGAACTTCTGCTGCCTTGATTAACTGAAATTAAGGTTTATGTTTTGCAAAGCTTGAGTACATTGCACTAGACTGCAAATGACCAAATCCAACCCTTTTACTTTCTCTACTTTTTCTTGAAATTGTAAGTTGATGCCATGACTATGAGAAGAGGCATGGTCAGGCTTATGAACTACAGTTCCCAAGATTGTGGATTGTCCAGAGAACTCTATTGAAAGTTCCTGATTCAAGATGAAGCACAAGTCGTTTATCTGATGTCAGTTTCTATTTGAATCAGATATAAAGGAGGCAATCACAAGAGGAAGATGCATAACAACACATTTGTTCCCTGTTTCTCAGCATGTTGGACACCCACTTGTTCTTTTTTTGTGTCCTTGATATTTTACTTCTTGCTGTTGAACTCCAGTTGGATTCTTCTTCTTGTGTCTTTGGCCTGACTATTCTCTCTTCCTGATGGCAGGGGGGGTTTGATACTTGGCTTATCCACTGCAACATAAACCTCCATCTTCAATCAAGCATTATCAGATTGCCAAGAAGGTTTGTACCTTCCTCCTAACTTGAACCTTCTTAAGAAATTTATCTAACACCTTTCATGTCTGTTATAATGTGCATGATGACACTGTGCCTACGGAGTGGAGTCGGCATTCCTTCCAGTGATCAAACAAGAAACTGAACAGACCTTTACCACACCCAGGCCTTGACAGAATTGTGATTCCAACACCACCTGTGGCTTGCTCACACTATGGATCCTTCTCAGGAACTAGCACAAGAATTACAATAATTGCAGCTTGAGAATTTTGTGTTAAAATAGGTCTTGGTTTCCTGGTCTACAGAACCATTAGTCCATTTCAGTGCCCCACATTTCCATTAGGATCATGTGAGTTTTATGGAATTCAGAATTCTCTGATAGTGCAAATCTTTCAGTAAGTGGGTTGATGCTAACATGCTTCAACCAAAAAGAGAAAGTTGCACATTGAAGTGGTGCTGGAGTAAAACGAAGGACCTCATGGACAGAGAAGCATGCGAAGCTCACATGAGAAATTAGAACCAGGCCACCGAGAAAGCAAAGAAGATTTACTAGCAAACTCAATCAACCAAGCCTCAAAATGAACAAAATACATGTTTAATATCTGACCTGGAAGCACTGGAGAAGTCCCCTACTAACTCTAGTTGAGTATATGAAGATTTACTGTCCTTCTTTCAGAATAACATTGTAAAAATTCAGTCCAACATCCAGAAGAAGCAGGAGCCCACTCCACTTCCTCTTACTGAGATACCAAGCTGTCCATCCCAGTTCTCATCCTTCCTAACCAAGAGTCTTGATCAAATTCTAAAAGCAGCAATCAAAACAAATCCCTCAAACCTCTCAGTGGATCTCTGCTCAGGAGCTCCTACTAAAGAGTATATGCCCACACATGCTCTCAGATTGCACAATGCAAAAGAAACAATTGATGGACGGAACGCTGGACAATGCAAACATTCACCCCCAGTCACAAGGATCTGGGTTTAATCTATCATTCTTTTGCTCACCACCCCACCCCAGTTTGGACCCAGCCATATGCAAATCAGTCTTGACCCTGTTCCTTATGGGAACAGTCCAGCCCGAACTGCCAAGCCAGGTCCTCCCTGGACCGGAAACAAGCATCCTGGGACCGGTTTCAGGGCATCACCCTTCATCAGTCAGGCTAGCTTGAATCCAGTGGTGTAGTGAGCACGGCACCCATGTCTGGGCATACCCTTCCCACTTAGGGCGACATATGCAAAAGAAACAATTGATGGACAGAACGCTGCACAATGCAAACATTCACCCCCAGTCACAAGGATCTGGGTTTAATCCATCATTCTTTTGCTCACCACACCTCCGCAATTTGGACCCAGTCATATGCAAATCAGTCTTGACCCTGTTCCTTATGGGAGCAGTCCAGCCCGAACTGCCAAGCCAGGTCCTCCCTGGACCGGAAACAAGCATCCTGGGACCGGTTTCATGGCATCACCCTTCATCAGCCAGGCTAGCTTGAAGCCAGTGGTGTAGTGAGCACGGGACCGACGTCTGGGCATACCCTTCCCACTTAGGGCGACATATGCAAAAGAAACAATTGATGGACGGAACGCTGGACAATGCAAACATTCATCCCCAGTTACAAGGATCTGGTTTAATCCATCATTCTTTTGCTCACCACACCACCCCAGTTTGGACTCAGCCATATGCAAATCAGTCTTGGCCCTGTTCCTACTGGAGTCAAGCTATCCTGGCTGATGAGGGATGAAACCCCAAAACTGGTCCTAGGATGCTTGTTTCCAGTCCAGGGAGGACCTGGCCTGGCAGTTTGGGCTGGACTGTTCCCATTGGGCACAGGGTCAAGACTGATTTACATATGGCTGGGTTCAAACTGGAATGGCATGGGGAGCAAACAAACGATGGATTTAGGCCCAGATCTCTGTACTGGGGTGAATGTATGACATTGTTCTGCATTCTGTCCATCAATTGTTCCTTTTGTATTTGTCATCCTGAGTGGGACGGGTATGCCCAGACTTGGGTCCCGTGCTGTCCATGCCACTGGAGTCAAGCTATTCTGGCTGATGAGGGGTGAAACCCCGAAACTGGTCCTAGGATGCTTCTTTCCAGTCCAGGGAGGACCTGGCCTGGCAGTTCGGACTGGACTGTTCCCATTGGGCGCAGGGTCAAGACTGATTTGCATATGGCTGGGTTCAAACTGGAATGGCATGGGGAGCAAAAAAACGATGGCTTTAGGCCCAGATCTCTGTACTGAGGTGAATGTATGACATTGTTCTGCATTCTGTCCATCAATTGTTCTTTTTGCACTCAGATTATACAAGTCATAAAAGCTTCTCTCCAGCATGGGATAGGAACATGTCCCTTTTTGTATGGTCCTCCCCACTATTTGATAAATGTTTCTGCTGGTTTTTGAATTCTGCACACTGGGACACTGCTGTCCACAACCCCGCGTGTGTCCTCTGATCCCTAAAAACATTTCCAATTGGTATACACCAAAGTGGTATATTTAACTCAAAAGTCCTTAGTACATGGTAGAAAAGGTACCCACACGCTGTAAGTTAAATGCCACTAGAGGACTGCAAAACATATTGTGCCACCACTAAAGTGACAATGCTGAACATGACTGCAGGCCTAACAACAGTAACTTGACTGGGCAGATTTAAACTGCAAATCCATTCTGTCAAAATAACCCATTTTGATAGGTCTCAATCCTTCTTTTTTTAATACTATGTCACCCCTAAATAGGCCTTGAATACTCATTAGGCTGCGTTAATGGTATTTAAAAGTAGGACATATAAATGTTTAATGCTAAACATGTCCTTACAGGGACAGTGCCCTAAATGCTATTTTGACTGTAGCAGGTTTAGCTGTTCCATAGGGAAGCATTGGGATCTTTATTAAAGTTAATAGAGTTACCTACCCCATGGAACCTGATAAAAAATTAATTCTTGGACTTTTAAAAATATTTAATACAAATCCAATTCATTGATAAAGTCAGAATTGTAACAAATGTTTTACAAAAGGTACTTTAAAAAAATCACCTAAGCCTGCCTAAAGCCCCTAGAAGCCCATTTACCTTAGCTTCCACTTGTCATCCAGGAGCTGAACAGCTCCTTGATTAGGTGTGAATTGGCTACCAGAGCTGAGACGAAGACCCTGGGTGTAGGGAGAAGTTGACCTTCCCCTGACAGGATGGCCTGGGAGCTGTGACCAGACCCTTGAAAGGCTGCCTACCCTGTCACTGGCTGATGTACCTGTCACCTGGACCTGTCTCCCTTTTGTCTAATGAGCCAGTCAGGTACCAATGCCAGTAGGAGAGGAGCCACCCCAGAACCAGTTTTGAATTACCACAGGGGAGGGTTTGCTAATTTTCCTGGCCACATCTTTAGAGTGGGCACAAGGCTGGACCTGCTCCCACTTGAAACCAGGACAAAGAAGTGGACTCCATGGTTAGTTGGCTGACCTCCTGTTAAGCTTCAGAGACACAAAAACTGCAAGAAGCCCACTTTCCTGAAAGTACTCCGCTGACCAGTTTTATATGGACCTACCATGGACCCTGCTGGTGGCTTTGGCAAGAATGAGTTCTGACCCACACATGCTGGTCCTGGGGTCCTTCAACCCTTGGCTGGTGTTAGAGTGTACTCCTCTTGCCCAAACTGAAAAAGTTGGGATTTAGAAACTTTTTGCCAACTTTCTGCCTGGAGAATGAATGGAGACAGGGCCCCAGTCAAAGCTGCAGCTATTAATGTTGGATCACCGGTTGGCTTCAGCTTGCTGGTTTGCCCCTCTGATGGAAATTAGACTTCTACAAGAGTTTCAGAATACAGAGGGATTTGCTGGGACCGGCGCCAAGCGGGATCCGATCGACATTGAGGCCTTCTTGGGCACAGACTTTGGATTTTGCCTGCTCAGATCTTTCCCGCTTTTGTTGCTGGTGCAGTCGTCAACCCACAACCCGCTAGCATCAAGCCCCGTGTCAGATCCATCTTGCAGCATGTCCAGCTGACAACTATTTGACTACCACTTTTTATCCAAAAAAGGTTTTAAGTCAGAAAGTAATCTCTCCTCTGGGAAAAGACATGTCCCTGTATCGGACCAGCAATCCATCCTGACAGGCCTTAACTTTAGACTGTAACCTGGTCTGTTGCAGCCAGTTGCAGCCAGTTGACTGCGTTTGGCGCTTTGTGCTTTTTGACACTATTCATATTCAAAACTTTAAAAGTTCATATTTCCGGTTCCCTTATTGGATTTTTGTTGTTCTTGTGTCATTCTCTTTAGGACCTTTCCTTTATAAGCAAAATCCCAGAAAGTGAAGTCACATGTCTGTTACAATATTTCATCAAAATCAACAACCTCTTACATGATAAACAGTCAGCTCTTAGACCTGGGAGAAGCATAGAAACTGCAATCTCATACATTCCGAAATACCTCTGGATGCTGGCTAATCAGAGATTTTGATCTTACCTAGTTTTGGCATATGACACAAAATTCTGTTTAATCAATTATAAAGCCGGGCCAGGATAAACACAACCACACTTCAGTGGTGCTACTTGTTCCTATAAGATCATAACCAACAAATCAAAAAGGGTTTACTTTCCCAAACCATGAAACCGATTTGCTGCATGATCCCCCATTGATTTCCCCTCTACCTGTTACTCTTTAACGTTTATATGAGACCTCTGGCAAAGATCATCTCCACTTACGACTTTCTAGTCTAAATATCTGCAGACAACCCCTCAAACCAAAACACAGACAAAAGAACAAGGCCGAAACATACCTACTACTGGATGATGGAAAGCTATATTCATCAAAATGGCTTAAAAACCCTAATATTATGTAAATAACACAACAATCAGTCTAACGTTTGCGTGTCTAAGGTATCAAAGAGATAGCACATCTCCAAATCAATCACTGAGTAATTGCAGGATCTGGCTTGGCAAAGACCTTTACTTCGTACAATAGATTTCAACAGTTATTTAAAACACCAATCACCAACTTAGGATGCTTAGGAGGATAGCTCACCCTTCTCCAACTTAAATGTTGGATTGAACTCACCAGGGCTGTGGTACTATCATAGCCCAACTACTGCAACATAGCCTACACTAGAGAAAACAACAAAAAAGATATACTAAAACTCTAGAGGATGCAAAAAGATATTTGATCACATCACTTCTGCTCTGAAAGATCTCTGTCCACTACTGGTGGCCCAGAGGATGAAATTCAAACTACACTACACTGTTTCAGATCACAGGAGGAGAAGGTCCGAAATATCTATAAATACTTAACTTTACCTTACACACCCAGCCATAACCTCATATTAAGCAAAGCAAAACTGAATGTACAAATCAGGTTCCACCCTGATGTCTCCTGTGGATGTGCAATCAGAATTCTACAAGCACATCTGTGAAACTCGCTAATTCCAGACCTAAGAAGCCAACCAAGCTTACAAAAGCTATTTCAAGAATACCCTCTGTACTTGCTAGATGCCCATGGACTAACCCTCCCTATGTATATAGGACAGGTTTCCCTACAGTCTTCTACTCTGCAGCTGGTTCCATAAGCATATCAAAATTACAGACTCTTGACACAGGAGAAACCAATTTATTTGAATGATCATGCACTTCAACCTTGTGATAGGCCACACAATTTAAATCACAAATCAATAAGTTAAATAAAAACAGATGGAAAAGCCAATAGCTCTTTTATGGGAATGGAACTTTATATATCTAATTAACTTTGAGGAACAGGTCCAGACAAATGCCATTGTTGATGGCTGCAGTGAGGCTAGAAAATTGTCAAGCATACATACTTGTAAGATTTCAAAGAAGCCCATAATGTTCTCGTTAAATCCATGCATACAGAACTGATGAACCAGCTGTGAAATCGGTAATCCCCTCAACATTGTTAAGGATCTAAGGTGACTTTCTGACAAGCTCTGTAATTATTCCCTTCAAGATGTGAATGTGGATAAAGATGTTAATTTCGTTTTTGTTTTACAGATTCTGTAACTGAATACCATTGTCTACCAATTATTACTTGCTGTCATCTTAGATTAGTCCAACAAACATGTTAGAAAGTATAGGTGGCAGGTCTAGATGCTTATGCAGAGAGTATACTACCATATTTCACCCATTGTTTCTGGCACGTTTGTAGAATCTAAAATGGTGAGCATTATAAATGTCTGTCTCTCTCCTTCATAGCTTCCATACAGTAACATGAAGAATGAAATTAGTGTCACGGTTCTTTATGCAGAGTATTCCAGGTGCTGAAAATTCTGAATTCACCTATGTTTGAAAGTGAGTGCTCCAGGAAAACTGTAACTGTTGCAGCTGTACTCCAAATTTCTAACATTTTCTTGATGCCTATTGTCAATCCGGGCCTATATAAAATTCTGAGGGTTAGTACTTCACCCACAGAGATTTCTGAGAGAAGACTATAATTGTTATGCAGGGCAATTCTGGTCTACCGACAGATGAAAATGTAAAGATCTGCTTTTATGACTTTCTTGAGAAACAGTGATAGCTGTTTAGGCAATATGATCTGGAAAGGTTAGATAACTTGCAGAAGATGCAAGATCTCTTGTTGTGTGAGGAGCGTTTTAAAGAGAAATGCTCTAGAAACCAAATAACATTTGATTTTCACTGCACGTAGTTGCATTAACTCAGGCCTGTTGAAAGGATATGCATGCCAAGTGCTTTGGTTTCACCAGAGACTAAAAATATTCAGGCAAAAGGTCATTTTGATCTTCATATGTCTCGTCACTGTGTGCTACATTGGGGTCAGATTTTAGAGTTAACTGAAGATGTCCTGCATGTTTTAAGGTTGTTATGAGGCAATAGTTCACAATTAAGTGGTTGTGTGATGAAGTAGTTTACATATGGTCTAATTTGAGAGTTAGCTAGGTAAATTCTGCCACAGTTCTTGAAGGAGGCCATGCTTCCTGAAAACCAGTCGCCCCAGTTTCCCATGTGGCACCGTTCAAGAAAGAATATGTAGTTTCATTTTGCCATAGGTTATGTTTTGGTTTGCTGAATTGTGACAATATTTTGGCAATAAGTTGATAACATATTTTGTGATATTATTACTACTGCTCTCTGACACCTTAAGCATCTTCAATTGCTGTAACCTCTCTGCTGTCTGATACTATGAGGACTATGTAGTTATACAGTGTCTTCGCAGTATAAGCCTGTAAGAATCGTTATGCCCTGCTGACTCTAGTCTGTGATTGTTAGATTTATATATCTTTATGTTTCTCTAAACTGCCACTTCCAGGTAGATACTTAGGGCCTGATTTAGAATTTGGAGGATGGGGACTCCATCACAAACGAGGGTGTGGCCAAGATGGTGGCCAAGAACAGTCGCTCTGCAGGTACTCCATCACAAACATGACAGATATTCCGTCTGCCTTATTACAAGTGCCATATCGTAAAATGCACTTGTAATAAGGCGGGTGGGATATCTGTCACCTTTGTGACAGAGTAACTCATCTGCCCAACTCTAAACCAAGCCTTTTGTCATAACATACACATGAAAATCTAATTGGAAGGAGCAAGGTGGATAAATAAAACAAGAAAAATGCTTTATACATTTAAAAAAATATAGCCCATGTACCATTGTATAACTAAATAAACTTTACTGCATGCAATAGATGCAGCCATTAGGGAAACCGGTGTCAAGTTAAGTGGGCCAAATTCAAATGTAAAAATAAAAAAGAATACAATTTAGAGGCAGCAATTGCATGTTTCCCATATGGCACTGTTGCTAGCAAGTAGGCTTGGTCTAGATGTCGATGTGTATCAAATTGTCAGAGAAACATGCTGAAGCATCCACAGTCTTTCCACCATTTGTCAATGTTTTCTTGAGAACGTAGAGATTCAACACACCCTGGTAGGAGTAATGCTTTTCTATTACACCACACATCCCTTCTGAATCTCTGATTTTTAGACAATTTATGTGAACATCATGCTGTAAAAGGCATCATCTAAAAATGTTCTTGGTGGAGAAGAATTAAACTCCTAAATCCTCTAGAGGAAGTCATACCCTTTAGTTTAACTTGATCAATTTTAATGCACGTTTTTGTGCCCTACCAGTAGCTACTGACAAAGTGCAGCACGGCATTTGATTAGAACTGAATTAGTAAAAATTCCTGAAAGTTAAACAATATGGACAAGGCTTCTACTGAGAACTGGAGTCTCAGGCCTCAGTGGCTGAGTAATGACACAAAAGACTCTACCTGTGAGCCACAGTGTAGCGTCTGCACCTTCAAACTAACTACTTCCTCAATTTCCTCTGTTCAAGGACATCACGCAAGCACTAATTGAGGAGCTGAACCTGATTCACCAAAGAATGTAAATCCTTCCAAAGAAACCATTTACCTTTCCCTGATGTACTTAGAAACAGAGACATTGGCTTGTGTACAATGTGCCCAAATCCTTGCAAAACATAATTTGTAGTGGTACAGAAAAGAGTAAAAATGAATACGAGTGGGTGGTTAATTTTTTTAATTCACAATCTTTCATAAGTTACTATACCATAGGTTGAGAGCCTGACTGCATGTCATTGTGGACATGATATTCTCAGCCTCTATTAGCAGGTAGTAACGAATGGAAGCCAATTTAAGACATACCTCTTATCTTTTAGTGCCACCACAGAGGGTGAGATGGAGTTCTTTTGGAGACTGATCCCATTGAACTCAATGGATGCGACACATTTGTGGATGAAAAAGTGGGTGATCCCACTGAAGTATATGGGAGACATTTTGCTTGTTTGTAGGATGAAGCTGAGTTCAAAGAAGGTGGTAGCCACCAAGTGAGGGTGAGCTGTGAAGTATTGCAATTGTATTGTATTGGAATTGAATGCATATATAGTGCTTACTACCCCAGACGAGTATATTTAACTAAAGACATTACGATTATGACTAAAACAAACAGACACAAACGTGTACCTCTCGTTCCAACCTTGCTTTTTTCTCAATAGTCCATCAAAACTGTAAAACAATTCTAAAACCCTGTGCATATCAAATGTATTTTGTTTTAAAACCATAGCTTTCCTTCGAACTATTACCTGCCATTTGCTCACCTCGTTTGTGACTCTGCAAGAGACAAAAATGTGTCTTTTTAATGTAAAGCCTGTTCTTCAATTGAGTATGCAAAAATCCTATTGCTGTATTTATTCGAAACCTGCACACATAATGTTCAGTCAAGGGAAAACAGCAAAAAACAGTTGTTGATGGACTTTGCAGAGAACTGGATTAAATAAGCATTAGTCTACTGGAGCTGATTACAGGAATATGAAAACGCAGTATCTTAATGGTACATATTTTCATGTGGCAGCTCAGTTGCCTTTCATTTTGCAGCTAATATGTCTATTCTTATGAGTCATTTACTTCTTTAATTACCTTTTGCAGGCAAGGCACCGTGGTATATTAATGTGAATGATTTTTACTGCCAGTTTATCATACAATGCCCCAGAAGTTGAAAGCCATAATTGACTTGGAAGAGCAGCTCATGAAGGAAACAATATTTAGTTGACAGTTTTCCTTGTACTCTCTGCTGACGTTTATGAGTTTACACTATGCTAAAGCAGTAATAAACACAATTTTCTTTCAATAACAGGAAAGAGTGGCGACGCAAAATACGTTTGTGGAAAACAAATCTGTTCGTTTATTCAAGAATACAAAACAATAGGTTTCTAATAATGAATGGTATAAAACATCCCCAATTTAATTCAGCCGTCATCTGCGCGGTATTGGACTATTTCAGGAAGACAAGATGGCGCTGAAGGGTTTATCAAGGCCGTGAGAAAACATCCAGGCCGCCGTGTTTATTTCCCCTCTCAAAGGAGTTTTACCTCTTTATAAGCAAGTGCAATAAAAACAAATGTTATATTAAGCTAAAATGCAGATTATACTGCATAATTTGTTGAAAATGCCAGTTTACCTCTTCAGAATTATCCAGAAACATTTCTTCAGAAAAAATGCTTAATTGGCGTTGCCTCATAATTTAACCATAATATGCTAAACGTATTCATATAACTGCAACATCTCTCTTTCCACCCTGTCATTTGTCTTTGTCATTTTTGTTTCTGGGAAGATACTCTTATTGAATTGACCTTGTCAGTTGGCCGATCCTCCTTTAATACGTTGAAGGCCCATAACTAGGTCTCATTAAGCATCAAATCTACATTTCATTTATTTAATTCTCTTGTGTGCTGTCTCCGCCGCATCCTAGCTTTGGCAAAAATGGCCCTGAACGGTTTTTCTGGCCGGCTGCGAGGGAGTTAAACTTCTTTCGCCGTTGCCTGCGATTGTTTGCAGTTCGGCCCTGTGCAACATAATGAAAGTTTTCTTGCCATCTGTTGTTAAGCTGGTTGTGAGCAAGGCCAGTCTATCCAAACAAAAGTGATGGCCGGCTGTAAACTGAGCCTGTCAGTTAAGCATAGCTGTGCTAACCTCCCCAGTGTGCAGGGCAGCAAGTGGTACCAGGCACAGGCTGCACGTGGAAGGCTTGAAAGGGAACGTACTTGGGGCCCCCTGTTTACATTCCCCCTCCCCCCCCCTCTTAATGTTCCTCCCAGAGGCTCCGACACGTTTACAGTAAATCTTCACCTCCACAGGTTCTAGTAAATCTCACAATGAACACTTGTTTTTCAAGTCAGAATGATTTACAGTAAAACTCAACGTTGGCTGCAATGGGAACTTGAAATATTGTTGTACATCTGTGTGTCGGTTTCTGCCATAAATGGGAGGCATAAAACCCAGAGGCTCATGTGTATGGTCTGCGCAGCGGTCTTTCTTTAGCATCAGAGAGTCAGTGGTGTATGTATTTTGTTGTTTTTCGCGTCAGACGGAGTAGTGTAGTTTCTATTCTTCGCTTTACCTGTACGGTTGAATCTGCGTAGCCTCCAGCAGGGGCATTTTATAGCGAGGCCGTCAAAATTCTATGTTTTTCCGTGTGTGAGTGAAGGGCATTCGTGCAATGACACATTTGCATCATAAAAATTTTAAAGTGCCCCCTTGTCCTGAGAGCTCGTGCTGCACAGGGCAATTAGGCACCGCCTCTCGGTGTCCTTGCATTGTACCTTAATGACGAAAACGAAATTGACAGCTGCATTGTTGTGACAACATTTTAGTTCCTCGTTGTGTTTTTTTTTTATGTCTCACCCCCACTGACTACTCTGTATTCCTTGTGAATTACCAAGTTCTGCTCACCGCTTTTGCCCTTCCTTCTCCTTTAAATACCGAACACCAGAGCTGATGTGCTTCTGGGTTAGGTACCTCCTCGATACATACATACATGCATACATACATACATACAATTGTTCCGTGCAGTCGCGTGGGTCTCGAACCTTGAGGCCTCTTTTTGTTTCTGCTCACAAAATAGAAGGTGTACATGCATGACATTGTCCGTTTTGCTTACCACCTTTTTAGGTCTGGGTTTTGACAACATAGCTGTCAAATAGACCTATTGCAGACAATATATATATACTGCCAGTAGGTAGTATGTATATATATATATATATATATATATATATATATAGATTCCACCTGACGCTGCATTCCGTGGTTCCCTGCCTTCGGCGTTGGTGCCAGCCAGCAGCAGCAGCAGCCGCTTAAATTCTTTTCAGGATTTCCTGAGTAAGACGCCCCAATCGACGATAACACAAGAGGCGGCACACCAGAAGACAGCACAATAATTTATTGTGCACCAAGTGAAAGACGACGCGTTTCGGCGTTAGCCTTTGTCAAGTGTTTGTCTTACATCGATTTCCTATAGAAATACATTCAATGGTGCATAGACATAGAAGAATTTTAGCCATTCCTAGTTTACCTTTGTCTTTCAATTTCAAAAAGGAAAATAAAATAAAATCAATTAAAAAAAACCTTTCTCTTTTTGCACATTTGTAAATACAATTAAGATGTAAATTAAATTCCATATACTTTCCAAATTCACAAGCATTTCATTTGCGCATGACCGTGACTTAAACGTTTTTTTCAATAAATTTTTTCAATTCAATGACAAACCAATGGTTCAGCCCTTCTCCCAACGTAGCACTAATTCTACGTTTAACTTTTCAACATGATTACGAGCAAGTCAACATTGCGATATAATCGTCTTTATACTCCATTTCATCAGAAAAATAATAATCTCAATCATCATATATAGCCCAATTATGGCATGTAGGGTCCCTCAAATCAACCATCATGTCCTAAACATTACCCAATTTTGGCATGTAGGGTCCCTCAAATCGACCATCATGTCCTAAACATTACCCACCGATTCAATTCCTTATGGACACATGATTTTGAACCACACTTTCTAATGCTTCATAGATTAATGTTTATGATTTATAACATTCACTATATGCAATACTGGAGTTCGAGGACAATACACGTTATAAAGAGACAATGAATTCCCACCAACTGGTGTTCATATTGTTTGATAATCATACGTAGAATTACCTTTATAATCTGAAGTACATTAAGGATATCATGTATTATATATATTTTTTAATGAGAGGATCAGCTTATGGCATGTGGCAAGAGCCTTATATCTATTTGCAACGCACTTGGATATCACTGTATCCGTAACAATTCTTAATTTACTGTTTTTAAATTCGATGTAAAGAAAGCCTTCTTATAGTGCAGAAAGTGAAATGGGACTGTGAAATGTGAATGTCTCCTACCCGTGATAAATATGGACGTATGTCGGAGTACCAGTACCGGTAAATTGATGTCAACATTTATTGTGCGGCATCAGAGTAATATATTTGCTAATACAGCTATCTACTCTAGAGATATCCAATTGGAATCTGTTTACAAGTACAACTCTAATTTCAAATCCACCTTAAAATTGTGAAGTGATAAGGACAAATTAAAATAAATCAAAAATTAAAGATTAAAAATGGAAACTGCAAAAATTTCAATTCTCCGATTATGGAGTAGCAGTGCGAGAACATTTTAATGACCTATGTGTGTGGCTAACTCCTCACCTCCATTTAGACCTTTAGGCGTTTTACAATCTAACTCGATAATATATTTGGATTCAAGAATCCTAAGATTTCTTTCTCTGTCCCCTCCTCTGATATGTTTGGGTATTAAATCGATTCCATAAAATTTGAGACTACTATTATTGCTTTTGTGCTTCTCCGCATAGTGTCGTGATACCGGATAATTATAATCGCGGTTAGTTATGGCACGAAGGTGCTGTAATATTCTCATCTTAAGCGGGAGTTTGGTGCTGCCTACGTATCGGAGGCCACATGGGCACTCCAACACGTAGACAGGAAAGTCACTGTTGCAATTAATGAGATGGTTTATCTTTTTCTGTTCTCCCGCACCCGCAAGATATTCTTTACAGTTCCTCCAATTGCGGCAGGCTTTGCGTGTTCCGCATGTGGTAAAGCCATTGGGTGCTTTTAACCACTGCGATCCTATGTCTCCTGATCATAGCTGTGCACCAAACGGTCTTTGAGGGATTTTGGTCGTTTATATGTTATCTGTGGACTACCTCCTACATGCTTCCCTATTACGGGATCCGCTGTAAGAAGGTTCCAATGTGCTCTCATAGCTTTTTTCAAAGCCCATGCTCCCCTACTGAAGTTGGTTATCATTCTGGGCGCTTCCCTGCTCTCTTGCAAGTCATTTTTGAGTTTTCTGATAGGTGTGTTAAATAGCAACTCATTTTGTGTTTTACCTTCCATTTTCTTCTCGCATCTGCCAGTACCTTGTCTTTATATCCTCTGTTTTTAAAACGCAGTAAGGATGGTACTTTGTTCAACTTTGTAGTCATCATCGGTACTGCAGTTGCGGCGTGCTCGTAGCATCTCCCCATAAGGAATGCTTCGGACCAGGGGAATTGGATGGTGGCTTGCCGCGTGGAGCATGGTATTGCCGGCTGTTTCTTTACGGAACAAGCGGGTTGTGATTTTCCCTGTTTGATTTCAACTGCTATATCTAGAAATTCACAGTAATTGGAACTTATTGAGTGGGTAAATTTGAGATTTAAATTATTCTCCCTAACTTTCCAATGAATTCTTTTGCAAGGGGTTCTGGACCGTCCCATACCAAAAATAAATCATCAATATATCTGATCCATAAAAGTATGTGATCAGTATATTTGTCAACATTTTCGGTCCAGACAAACTGGTCCTCCCACCAACCTAAGAACAAGTTCGCTACGCTGGGGGCAAAACAAGTCCCCATTGCAGTTCCAGACTGCTGGCAATAGACAGTTTTTTCAAACAAAAAATGTTTTGCTGTAAACAGAAAAGCATCATTTCTCCCAACATTTTGTTATGCCGCTAATAATCAATATGTCTACTTTTAAGAAAGTACATACAAGCAGCCACTCCCATTGTTTGGTCTATGCACGTATAAAGGGAACAGACGTCTAATGCTATCATCCGATAGCCGTCCTCCCATTCAACATCATGCAGCCTGCGTAAAAAGTCAGAACTGTCTTTACAATATGATCTCAGATTTAGGACATACTTTGAGAGAAATAAATCGAGAAAGATTGAGGTGTTCTCCAATAGTCCCCCATTCGACGAGACTATTGGACGCCCTGGTGGAGAAGTTAGCAAAACCAAAGGGGATGATGGACGGAGTGTTGAACATTGCAAGCACTCACCCCCAGTCAACTGATCTGGGTTTAATCCATCATCATTCTTTAGCTCACTCCGCCACCCCAGTTCAGACATGGCCATATGCAAATCAGTCTGACCCTGTGCCTCATGGGAACAGTCCAGCCCGAACTGCCAAGCCATGTCTTCCCTGGACCGGAAACAAGCATCCTGGGACCGGTTTCTGGCTTACAGCCGTCATCAGCCAGGCTATCTTGA
Source organism: Calotriton arnoldi (assembly GCA_963921515.1). NCBI lineage: Eukaryota > Metazoa > Chordata > Amphibia > Caudata > Salamandridae > Calotriton > Calotriton arnoldi. Next base: position 1,852,565 of record CAWUFW010001723.1, read on the forward strand.
ATCCAGTGGCAAAGTGAGCAAGGGACCCACGTCTGGGCATACCCTGCCAACTTAGGGCAAACTTAGCAAACCGAAGGGGATGATGGACGGAGTGTTGAACATTGCAGCACTCACCCCCAGTCAACTGATCTGGGTTTAATCCATCATCATTCTTTAGCTCACTCCGCCACTCCCAGTTCAGACATGGCCATATGCAAATCAGTCTGACCCTGTGCCTCATGGGAACAGTCCAGCCCGAACTGCCAAGCCATGTCTTCCCTGGACCGGAAACAAGCATCCTGGGACCGGTTTCTGGCTTACAGCCGTCATCTGATCAGTTGACTGGGGGTGAGTGCTTGCAATGTTCAACACTCCGTCCATCATCCCCTTTGGTTTTGCTATGTTCGCCCTAAGTTGGCAGGGTATGCCCAGACGTGGGTCCCTTGCTCACTTTGCCACTGGATTCAAGATAGCCTGGCTGATGACGGCTGTAAGCCAGAAACCGGTCCCAGGATGCTTGTTTCCGGTCCAGGGAAGACATGGCTTGGCAGTTCGGGCTGGACTGTTCCCATGAGGCACAGGGTCAGACTGATTTGCATATGGCCATGTCTGAACTGGGGTGGCGGAGTGAGCTAAAGAATGATGATGGATTAAACCCAGATCAGTTGACTGGGGGTGAGTGCTTGCAATGTTCAACACTCCGTCCATCATCCCCTTTGGTTTTGCTGGTGGAGAAGTGGCATTCTTATGGATTTTCGGCAGGAAATATATACAAGGTATTCGAGGACTCTCAGTTCTCAAGAATTTATATTCCTCAGTGTCCAACAACCCCTCATGGTACCAGATTGCCAGACGGCTGTGATAATCCTGTATGGTTCGGATTATCACAGCCGTCTGGCAATCTGGTACCATGAGGGGTTGTTGGACACTGAGGCATATAAATTCTTGAGAACTGAGAGTCCTCGAATACCTTGTATATATTTCCTGCCGAAAATCCATAAGAATGCCACTTCTCCACCAGGGTGTCCAATAGTCTCGTCGAATGGGGACTATTGGAGAACACCTCAATCTTTCTCGATTTATTTCTCTCAAAGTATGTCCTAAATCTGAGATCATATTGTTAAGACAGTTCTGACTTTTTACGCAGGCTGCATGATGTTGAATGGGAGGACGGCTAGCGGATGATAGCATTAGACGTCTGTCCCCTTTATACGTGCAAAGACCAAACAATGGGAGTGGCTGCTTGTATGTACTTTCTTAAAAGTAGACATATTGATTATTGGCGGCATAACAAAATGTTGGGAGAAATGATGCTTTTCTGTTTACAGCAAAACATTTTTTTGTTTGAAAAAACTGTTTATCGCCAGCGGTCTGGAACTGCTATGAGGACTTGTTTTGCCCCCAGCCTAGCGAACTTGTTCTTAGGTTGGTGGGAGGAACAGTTTGTCTGGACCGAAAATTTTGACAAATATACTGATCACATACTTTTATGGATCAGATATATTGATGATTTATTTTTGGTATGGGACGGTCCAGAACCCCTTGCAAAAGAATTCATTGGAAAGTTAGGGGAGAATAATTTAAATCTCAAATTTACCCACTCAATAAGTTCCAATTACTGTGAATTTCTAGATATAGCAGTTGAAATCAAACAGGGGAAAATCACAACCCGCTTGTTCCGTAAAGAAACAGCCGGCAATACCATGCTCCACGCGGCAAGCCACCATCCAATTCCCCTGGTCCGAAGCATTCCTTATGGGGAGATGCTGCGGGCACGCCGCAACTGCAGTACCGATGATGACTACAAAGTTGAACAAAGTACCATCCTTACTCGTTTTAAAAACAGAGGATATAAAGACAAGGTACTGGCAGATGCGAGGAAGAAAATGGAAGGTAAAACACAAAATGAGTTGCTATTTAACACACCTATCAGAAAACTCAAAAATGACTTGCAAGGGAGCAGGGAAGCGCCCAGAATGATAACCAACTTCAGTAGGGGAGCATGGGCTTTGAAAAAAGCTATGAGAGCACATTGGAACCTTCTTACAGCGGATCCCGTAATAGGGAAGCATGTAGGAGGTAGTCCACAGATAACATATAAACGACCAAAATCCCTCAAAGACCGTTTGGTGCACAGCTATGATCAGGGAGACATAGGATCGCAGTGGTTAAAAGCACCCAATGGCTTTACCACATGCGGAACACGCAAAGCCTGCCGCAATGGGAGGAACTGTAAAGAATATCTTGCGGGTGCGGGAGAACAGAAAAAGATAAACCATCTCATTAATTGCAACAGTGACTTTCCTGTCTACGTGTTGGAGTGCCCATGTGGCCTCCGATACGTAGGTAGCACCAAACTCCCGCTTAAGATGAGAATATTACAGCACCTTCGTGCCATAACTAACCGTGATTATAATTATCCGGTATCACGACACTATGCGGAGAAGCACAAAAGCAATAATAGTAGTCTCAAATTTTATGGAATCGATTTAATACCCAAACATATCAGAGGAGGGGACAGAGAAAGAAATCTTAGGATTCTTGAATCTAAATATATTATCGAGTTAGATTGTAAAACGCCTAAAGGTCTAAATGGAGGTGAGGAGTTAGCCACACACATAGGTCATTAAAATGTTCTCGCACTGCTACTCCTTAATCGGAGAATTGAAATTTTTGCAGTTTCCATTTTTAATCTTTAATTTTTGATTTATTTTAATTTGTCCTTATCACTTCACAATTTTAAGGTGGATTTGAAATTAGGAGTTGTACTTGTAAACAGATTCCAATTGGATATCTCTAGAGTAGATAGCTGTATTAGCAAATATATTACTCTGATGCCGCACAATAAATGTTGACATCAATATACCGGTACTGGTACTCCCGACATACGTCCATATTTATCACGGGTAGGGACATTCACATTTCACAGTCCCATTTCACTTTCTGCACTATAAGAAGGCTTTCTTTACATCGAATTTAAAAACAGTAAATTAAGAATTGTTACGGATACAGTGATATCCAAATGCGTTGCAAATAGATATAAGGCTCTTGCCACATGCCATAAGCTGATCCTCTCATTAAAAAATATATATAATACATGATATCCTTAATGTACTTCAGATTATAAAGGTAATTCTACGTATGATTATCAAACAATATGAACACCAGTTGGTGGGAATTCATTGTCTCTTTATAACGTGCATTGTCCCCGAACCCCAGTATTGCATATAGTGAATGTTATAAATCATAAACATTAATCTATGAAGCATTAGAAAGTGTGGCTCAGAATCATGTGTCCATAAGGAATTGAATCGGTGGGTAATGTTTAGGACATGATGGTCGATTTGAGGGACTCTACATGCCAAAATTGGGTAATGTTTAGGACATGATGGTTGATTTGAGGGACCCTACATGCCATAATTGGGCTATATATGATGATTGAGTTTATTATTTTTCTGATGAAATGGAGTATAAAGACGATTATATCGCAATGTTGACTTGCTCGTAATCATGCTGAAAAGTTAAACGTAGAATTAGTGCTACGTTGGGAGAAGGGCTGAACCATTGGTTTGTCATTGAATTGAAAAACTTTATTGGAAAAAACGTTTAAGTTACGGTCATGCGCAAATGAAATGCTTGTGAATTTGGAAAGTATATGGAATTTAATTTACATCATAATTGTATTTACAAATGTGCAAAAAGAGAAAGGTTTTTTTCAATTGATTTTATTTTATTTTCCTTTTTGAAATTGAAAGACAAAGGTAAACTAGGAATGGCTAAAATTCTTCTATGTCTATGCACCATTGAATGTATTTCTATAGGAAATCGATGTAAGACAAACACTTGACAAAGGCTAATGCCGAAACGCGTCGTCTTTAACTTGGTGCACAATAAATTATTGTGCTGTCTTCTGGTGTGCCGCCTCTTGTGTTATCGTCGATTGGGGCGTTTTACTCAGGAAATCCTGGAAGAAAAAAAAAATATATATATATATAGTATGGCGGCACAGCACGAAAAATAAAGAATTGCACTGAATAAGAGGAGTCCGTGCCTTTTTGATTCCTGGTTGTGGAGAATCGAGCGAAAAAGGAGTATTGGATATATAGATATATATCTATATATATACATATAGATATATATCTATATATATATTATATACTGGCGGTCGCCAGTAGATAGTTATAGTTAGGACCTAGTTTCCATAGGAAACTCGTTTTTTGTTTTCTCAATATCTTTGGCGCCAGTTGACGAATCTTCGCGAAATTTTCAAAACTCGTAGCCTGCTCCGGTCAGCTCCTGTCTTCAAAGTTTCAGGGTGATTCGGCAAGCGGGGGCCGAGGAAAAAGGGGGGTCCCAAAACATGTTTTCTCCATGTTAATTTCCATAGGAAACTTTAGACATGGCTACAGCCTGAACTGCTGAACGGAATTACACCAAATTTGGCAAAAAGGTAGCCCTTGTTTCAGAAAGAACTCTTTTTCTTAAATGGTGTAAATCCGTTCAGTAGTTCCTGAGAAATTCAAAAAAAGAGGTCGAAAAATGCATTTCCCATAGGAAACTTTAGACACGGCTACAGCTGGAACTGCTGAACGGAATTACACCAAATTTGGCACAAAGGTAGCCCTTGTTTCAGAAAGAACTCTTTTTCTTAAATGGTGTAAATCCGTTCAGTAGTTGGTGAGAAAATCAAAAATAAAAGTTTCAATATTTAGAGGCACGGTGGATCCGCGCACCCTCCCGACCACGAGCTTCATTCTAATTGGCTGTCAACACTCCAAACCAGGAAGTGTTGGCAGCCATCTTGTGACTCGGTAGAACCGAGTCACAAGAAAACAGAAAAACAATCACGTAAAACAAGAAAAGGGGGCAGGGTAGAAACACCCTGACCCCCTAGGCCTGCTTAGGGGGTCCCAAAAAAGCATTTAAAAAAAAAAAAAAAAAAATCAGCAAAATGCGCGCCGGGTCCGTGGATCCGGCCGCAAAACTAAAAAAAACGAAGCGCAGCCTCCCGCGCTTCGTTATTATTTAGCCCCCGGGTGGGCCAAGTCCCGGGGGCAATGTTTATATTGTGAATGGGGGGCCCAAGGGGGCCCCCCAGCCCCGGGGACCGCCACCCCCGGGGCTTTCTTTACATATTTGCGGGGGGCACATGGCCTCCCCGCAGCCCCGAGGACCGCCACCCCCCGGGGCTTGTGTTTTAAATGGGTGGGGGGGCCTCCAAGGCCCTCCCAAGCCCCGGGGACCACCACCCCCCGGGGCTTTTCTTAAATATTTGCGGGGGCACATGGCCCCCCGCAGCATCGGGGACTGCCACCCCGGGGACCGCCACCCCCCGGTGGCTTGTTTTTTTTTAAAATTAAGAACCTGTGTGGGGGGCTCCAGCCCCCCCCACATGCCCCGGGGACCGCCACCTCCCCAGGGCACTAACTATGTAAATTCGGGGGTCCGCTACAGACCCCCGAGCCCCGGGGACCACCACCTCCCCGGGGCTGTGCAATAGGTGTGAGGGGGGCCGTGCAGCCCCCCTCCTGGAGCCCTTGATGGCCCTGGGGACCGCCACCCCACAGGGCCGGCTCCTGCAGTGTCCCGGGGTGCCCACCCCCGGGACACTGCTGTTTCCATGCTCTCGCTTCAATGAAGCAAAGCAGATTGCTTTTCCACAAGGGGAGCTGCATGTCAGCAGCTCCCCATGTGGAAAAGCCATGCCGGCTCCTGCAGGACGCGGGGAGCCGGCGGGACCATGGGGGCATTGGGGCTCCCCCCACGGTCCCCAACGGATAGGGCCTGCCCCGGGGGATGGGGTCCCGGGGCTAGAAGAGGGCCGGGAGGGGGGCCATGTGGCCCCCCTCCCCTATGTATTAAAAAAAAAAAGGAGAGGCCTGTCCCCGGGGGATGGGGTCCCCGGGGCCATATTTGGCCTGAGGAGGGGGGCCACGCGGCCCCCCTCACAAAAAACGAATAAAAAAGGATGGCCAGGTCCCGGAGAATGGGGTCCCTGGGGCCAGAAGTGGCCCGGGAGGGGGGCCACACGGCCCCCCTCCCTCCCCAAAAAATTATTAAATAAAGGCGGGCCCCGGGGATGGGGTCCCGGGGCCAATAGAGGCCTTAGGAGGGGGGCCATGCAGCCCCCTTCCTATAAAAAACAATATGTGTGGCCATGCCCCGGGGATGGGGTCCCCGGGGCCGGAGTTGGCCACGGGAGGAGGGCCCACGCGGCCCTCCTCCCATTTTTTTTTTTAAAAAGGGGACCAGGCCCTGGGGGATGGGGTCAAAAACTTTACAAAAATATTTCTCTACCTATATAATTTGAAATATGCTGTATGTCATAGTTTTACATTAACCGCTTTTCATTGAACCATTGCAGCATATAAACATCAATCCAAATCGTATAATCATAACAAATTTTATTATTTTTTACGTTTTTTTTGGGTAGACAATTGTTCTTTATACAAAATTACATATCAAAATGAATACAAATTTTTTTAAAAGACTTTTCAGATCCCATTGCAAGAACTCACACTCAATCAAATACATACATTCTAATACTCAAACATACTCATACAACATCACCAGTTATATACATCACAAATATACTACAAAATAGAGCATGGTGCGCAATCAAGTCCACCTCACCATGAAAGTCAGTATTTAGCAAAAATTGAAATAAATATATTTCATAATCTAGAGATAAGATTGATATCAAAATAATGTCATCATTTTTAACAAGATAGAAAGGAGGATGAAAACATGGGAGGGGCAGGTCTAAAGCGCCGACGCGCGTTTCAGTGGAACCTTTTTCCTTTCTTGGGGTATCACCTGGGGTCCCCAGGGCACAAAAAAAGGCAAGAGAAGGGGGGCCACACAGCCCCCCTTCTTAAAAAAAAAAAACGGCATCGCGGCTAGGCCCCGCCCCCTCCCTGCAACACTCAGCAGACGCGCCCCCTGGCGCGTTTAAAGTTGGGGAATTAATTCCCCTTGAATTCTGAGGGCCCTGAGGGCCAGCTAGCCCACCAGGTACCTCAAGTATGCGCCAGGAGCTGCGTTGCAGAGAGGTGTTCAGAGGCCACGCTCTTTTTTACACCTCTCTGCAACGCAGCTCTGTGGCGCTTACTGGAGGTACCTGGTGGGCTAGTTAGACCCCAGGGACCCTCAGGATTCATGGAGACTTAATCCCCCAACTTAAAACACGCCACGGGGCGCGTTTGCACAGTGGTGAAGGGAGGGGGCGGGGCCTGAGATGACATGTGTGCAAACACGCCCTGTGGCGCGTTTTAAGTTGGGGAATTAATTCCTCTTCAATCCTGAGGGTCCCTGGGGTCCAATTAGCCCACCAGGTATCTCCAGTAAGCGCCACAGGCCTGCGTTGCAGAGAGGTGGTCCAGGCCACGCCCCTTTTTACACCTCTCTGGAACGCAGCTCTGTGGCGCTTACTGGAGGTACCTCATGGGCTAGTTGGACCCCAGGGACCCTCAGGATTCAAGGGGACTTTATCCCCCAACTTAAAACGTGACACAGGGCGCATTTGCACAGTGGTGAAGGGAGGGGGCGGGGCCTGAGGTGACATGTGTGGAAACACGCCCTGTGGCGCGTTTTAAGTTGGGGAATTAATAAGAGAATCCCCCTACCCTATTATGTACTAGGGCCTTACAGAGGAGGTCATGCTAATCACAGGGGTACCCCAACGCATAGTGTTCCCTAGTGTATGTAGGTGTTTTCACTGTATTCTAAGTGTCTTTTAGCATAGCACTGGCTCTTAGGCCTGGTTAGTCAGAGTCAGTTACCACCAGTACCCGTCTGAAAAAGTTGTGGGCACAGGATGATTTTGCAACAAGGCCTCTTTCTGCTCCTCTGTTGGTTCTTTCTGCACATGTCTTGCTTCTTCCTGCTCTTTTCTTCGTCTTTGTGGACTTCTGTTGCTTCTTTCTGCATTTCTTTTGCTTCTTTCTGTGTGTTTTTTCTTCTTTCTTCACATGTCCTACCTCTGTAGGCATAGTTAGAAACTAGCATTTAAAAAACCTTTGAAATTCACTTAAAAAACCATAGGTTTCAGGCACGTTATAGTTAGAAACTAGCATTTAAAAACCTTTGAAATTCACTTAAAAAACCATAGGTTTCAGGCACGTTATAGTTAGAAATTAGCATTTAAAAAACCTTTGAAATTCACTGAAAAAACCATAGGTTTCAGGCACGTTATAGTTAGAAATTAGCATTTAAAAAACCTTTGAAATTCACTGAAAAAACCATAGGTTTCAGGCACGTTATAGTTAGAAATTAGCATTTAAAAAACCTTAGAAATTCACTGAAAAAACCTTAGGTTTTAGGGACAGTTATAGTTAGTTGGACATTTCACTCATACAAAACCATAGAAATTCCCCCGTTATAGTTAGTTCAGCTAACTATAACTCGCGCCCCTGCAATGCACTGCTGATGACGTCACATATTACATCACTCATGACATGGTCAGTGACATCACTGATGACATCTCAAATGACATCACTGATGACATCATCCATGTGATAATTTGATGCATCTTCTCACACCCTAATATAACCTTTGATACACCCACTCTAAATTACAGACTGCCATTCTCAAAACCATAGACACTCCAACACCAATAACTACATACTCACTCACTGATTCTTAGGTCTACACACGCATCCACTCACTCACCCGTACAGTCACTCATACTTACGGTCACTCAGTACAGGACTATCATATGCACTCATACACCTATATAGACACTCACACACCACCACTCATCCATAGAGGTACTCACACACCTAGTCAGTCATGCAAATAATTAATCACACTCCCATTTACTCACCTATACAGTTATATACACACACCAGCTCACTTACTCATACAAATACTAGCACAATCTTACGCTCTTATACAATCACTGATACAAGCACACACTCATCCATACAGCCACTCTCACAATCACACACTCTCACTTATAGCCATTTAAATACTCTAACACACATATATACTGCCTTTCACATATGTAGTTACTCACACATGTACCACTGAGATATACATTCACTCACTAATACACCCATACACACACTCACCCACCCATACAGTCCATCACAGATGCACTCTTGAAACCATGCACCCAGTGAATCACCCACTCACACATCTATGCACAGAGGCACACACACCCCACCCACACAAACACTCAGTCACCCATACAGATACTCAGACAACCAATCAATAACCCATATAGACACTCATGTAGCTACTCACAAACCCATGCAGCCGCTTACACACCAACAGACAGACGGATACAGACATTCACACAGTTTAGTCACTAACCCATGCATTCACTAAGATACGTTTAATCACTCACTTATAGACTCAGTCACGCACCTACTAAATCATCCATTCAGACACTTATACACCCACTCATTCTTCAATACGCCTTTCCCTATATATATTAAACATATTTAAACTTTACAGAAACACACAGTCACTGGATGATGTCATCAGTGATGTCATTTGAGATGTCATCAGTGATGTCACCGACCATGTCATGAGTGATGTAATATGTGACGTCATCAGCAGTGCATTGCAGGGCGCGAGTTATAGTTAGCTGAACTAACTATAACGGGGGAATTTCTATGGTTTTGTACGAGTGAAATGTCCAACTAACTATAACTGTCCCTAAAACCTATGGTTTTTTCAGTGAATATATATATATCTATATCTATGTATATATATATATATATATATATATATATATATATATATATATATATATATACATACTACCTACTGGCAGTCGCCAGTAGGTAGTTATAGTTAGGACCATGTTTCCATAGGAAAAGCGTTTTTTGACTTGCCTATATCTTTGGCGCCATTAGACGAATCTTCATGAAATTTTCACCCCAAAAAGTGTGCCAGTGATTCTAGTTGTGCAGGGGAAGTTTTGTGGTGATCCTTCAAGCGGAGGGGGGGGGAGGGAGTGCATTTCCCATGTTAATTCCCATAGAGATTTTAGACACGCCTACAGTCCTAACTCTGGATAGAATAACACCAAATTTGGCAAAAGGGTAGGTTTTGGTCCAGAAGCCACACTTTTTGTTATTTGGTGTAAATACATTCAGTAGTTTTCGAGATATTAAAGGAAATCCAAATTTGTATATCTAGGGTCGCGAAGCCGTAACGAACAATGACAAGCTCGTTCAGAAATCTGCAGAGCTCCGATTGGCTGCCAACACTTCAACCAGGAAGTGCTGGCAGCCATTTTAGGACTCGGCATCTGCTGAGTCCCCAAAAAAATGCAAAAAAAAGAAAAGGGGGCAGAGTACTAATACCCTAACCTCCTAGCTTTGGTCCTGGGGGCCCACAGGGACCACGCCAGGGCAAAACAGCATTTTTAACAAAATTCACAGAAAAATATGCGAATATTGCTGTGATTTAAAAAAAACACAAGCGTGGGCTCCTGCGCTTTTTATAATTGTAGTCCCCGGGTGGGCCAGGTCCAGATTTTATTAAAAAAAGAGGGGGTGCATGGGGCTCCCCTTCAGGGGTTTTATAATGCCCTGGGGACCATCACCTCCCTTGGGCCAATAACTTTTTTTAAAAGGAAGTGGGGGCCCTTCTGAGCCATATATGACCCGGGGCCACCACCTCCCTGCAGCTAGCCTGTGCAGAACAAAGGAGTGGGCCACACAGCCCCCATCCTGGAGCCATATATGGCCCTGGGGACTGCCACCCCCCAAAATTGGCTCCTGCTATCTCCCGAGGTGTCCACCCTCAGGAGATAGCTGTTTGATTTTGCTTGGCGGGAGCTGTGGGAGCTCCTGATAACCAAAAGCAAACACTCCACTACCAGCAAGCGGGAGCAATCAAAATGCTCCTGCTTGCTGGAAGCAGAGTTCTGCGGGCAGGGAAAGAAATTAAAGTATTGCTCCCACACACAGGGAGCTGCATTTCCAGCAGCTCCCTGCATGCAGGAGCAATGCCAGCTCCCACAGGAGGTGGGGAGCTGGCTGGGACCACTGGGGGCCTCCCCCTGTGGTCCCCAACATGCACACTGGGTGCCCTGGGTGGAGCCATGGCACACAGAGAGACGTGGCTGGGCCGTTCCCCATTGAATTTCAGCCAGGCCGCTAGGGGATGGGGTCCCTGGGGCCGAAATCAGTCCTGGGAGGAGTGGCACTCGGCCCCCCTTCCCCACTGAATTTTGTCCGGGCCACTGGAAAATCGACCCGGGGAGGGGGGCCGTGTGGCACCCCCTCCCCTTATGTAAAATAAAGGATCAAAACTTCTTGGGCTTGGTGGATGGCAAAGCAAGTGTATTTCCTCTTCTATTCCATGTTGAAAAACAATGTCTTTCTTGTCATCTCCTGATGAGAGCAGATTCCATGGTTCTCCTTTTTAAATATCCAAAGTATGCAACTACCCAAAATACATAGCTCCACTCACACATCTACTCACAGACCTACACAGCCACTCACACATCCACTCTCAAAAGTGGCAGGTTACAGTTAGGATTAAACAGTTAAAAAACCGAATAAATTCACTGAAAATACCAAAGGTTAACAGGAGGCTATAGTTAGGAAATAGAATAAAAGAAAACCTCAGAAATTCACTGAAAAAAACAAAGGTCACAGGGACGTTATAGTTAGGCTCACATTTCACTCATACAAAACCATTGAAATACAGCAGTTATAGTTACCTGAGCTAACTATAACATGCGGCCCCACAATGCACTGCATATGATCTCACATATTACATCACTGATGACATGGCCAGTGACATCACTGATGACATCTCAAATGACATCACTGATGATCAGTGATGACATAATCCACAGAACCTCTCACACCCCCATACAACCTCTCATAGGCCTGCTCACACACCCACACAACCACTCACAGACCCATATATGTACTTACACAACCAGTCACTTATCCATAAAGCCACTCACACACCCACCCACTCACTCATAGAGCCTGATCATACAACCAGTTACTCACCCACATAGCCACTCACACAGCCACACACGCACCATACAGCTACTGACACATCCAGTTATTAACCTATACAGCCACTCACTCACACACCTACTCAACAGAGCCACTCAGTCACCCTTACAACCACTCACTCACACTCCCGCACACCCACACAACCACTTACATACCCATTTGCACATCAATACAGCCACTCACTCACCCATACAGCCAATCTCACAGACACTCACTCTTCCATACAGCAACTCACACACCAACTCACTTAACAAAACACTCACTCAAACAGCCACTCACTCACCCATACAGCCACTTACACACCCAGTATCTCACTCATACAGCCATTCAGACACCCACTCACTCACCCATATAGTCACATCACTGATGACATCATCCATAGAACCACTCACACACCCACTCATATCCCCATACAACCTCTCATACACCCACTCAACCATTCACATACCCATTCACAAACCCATTCAGTGACTCACACACACCTACTCACTCACTCATACAGCAACTCACACAGCGGCGGCTGCCATAAAGAAAGGGTGGTGGAGCGGGTGGGGTCATATTGAAGACATCGCGCGGGGGATACAATATTTAAAAGAATAAAATTTCTTTTTGCTGCCAGCTGCCCCAAGCGATGTGTCTCGTTGTGCTACCTCTCCTCTTCTTTCTGGGTCCCAGCAGCCCCTGGGACAGACTGGGATTGGTCTGAGCAGGCAGGAAAGACACCCTGCTCAGACCACAGAGTCTGTGGGGTTTCTCCAGCCCAGCTGCTCAATGCAGCTGGGCTGGAGAAAACCTAAGTGCGCATGTGTATTTTGGTCGGCCTGAGACGGCCTGCCAAACACACATGAGCACTTAGGGAGTGGAGTGGATGAGCACTCCTCCTCCTCCCTCCCATGCCTCAGCCCCGCCCCTCCCAACACCGCAGGCTAAGAGCCGGCAAATGTAAAATAAAACAATGCAAGAACATCGATTTGCTGGCTCTGAGCCAGGCAGAGGGACGACGCACCTCCGCCATTGCGGAGGAGCCGCCACTGCGCTTACACACCCACTGACTCACCCATACCACCACTCAAACACCCACGTACTCACTCACCCATACATCCACTCACACTAGCATTCACTCACCCATAGAGCTACAGGGTACAGGGATGTTATAGTTCGGAAATAGAATAAAAACAAAACCTTAGAAATTCACTGGAAAAATAAAGGTTACAGGGACATTATAGTTATGAAATAGTATTAAAAAAAACGTAGAATTTCACTGAAAAAAACCAAGGGTTACAAAGACATTATAGTTAGGTTCAGATTTAACTCGTACGAAACCAGTGAAATTCAGCAGTTATAATTACCTGAGCTAACTATAACTTATGCCCCCGCAATGCACTGCGTATGACCTCACATATTACATCACTCATGACATGGTCCGTGACATCACTGATGAAATCACTGATGACAATATGTGATATTATTCTGGCTTTCCTGGAGCTCATCCAGTTAAATGGCTATATAAGTGGAGACAATGTGTTTAGGAATATATAATGTCTAGGGCATCTCAGCCCAAAATACAGAGAGTTAGCAATGGAAGTTCTGCTTCTCCATCCTGTATGGTATAAATTGTTGCATGGCATGCTGTAACTGCCATGCTGTAAGACTTATATGCCTGTTTATTGAACTTCTTTCATTGGGGCAAGGTTTGTGGGGAGAGAGAGAAAGGCCTTGTTCCTTGAAGCCTGTAGCACATGGAGTTGACACCAGACGTTCTGCCATTTCACCTTCCAAAAACGTATAAAGGGCTGGCTCATCACTGCCTCCAAAACTGTGCGTCTGTCCAGTAAAGTGCATTTAGGGAGAGAAATCACACTTGTGCAACTGGAAAGATAGTGCCTTGGAGTCCAAAAAACCCAAAGTTCACATTCAAAGTCTCAGCTGACTTCTGATGCAAAATAGGTTCCTCAGAGTGAGATATGACTCTGAGACAAGAAATGTGGTTAGAGCATCACAGTCAGACTGCCCTGCTGTGGGTGAGTGTTTTAGCATACTAACAAATTACAGGTAAGGCTCCATTTATTGAAGGACAGAAGAAAGAAGATGCCACTTTGAAAGGGAGGAATGTATAGATTCCACTGAAACAATGACGCAAGGTAACTGCATGTATCAAAAAGAAGGCCTTGTGTGATAACTGTCTAACCTAAAAACTAACATTTATTGCCAAATCAAAATTTTCCACAGTGTATTCCTGTCTTTAGAATAGTGTCCTCTGCTTGGTTTTGTTTTGGCAAGACCTGAAATATTTCCAGGGATTTGTTCTATGTAAGGTGGCGGGAAGGGAAACATAAAATGTTACTATCTCCATGAATAACTCAACATTGGTGGAAGATATGGGCTATCATGGGTATAATGAGGTTACATCTACTTCCAACCCGTTGGACTCAAAGGGGGTGTGTCATGCTAGGTGAGGGGTGACTGTGATGCGCAAAATGTGGTAGAGTGAGTGTCTTCTTAAAATCAGTCATAGGACAATATAGGTAGAATTGGGTTTATGTCAAAGTTCTTAAATCCCTCTGTTGATGGAAAGGCGCAAATGGAAAAGGACTCCAAATTATACAGAGTCCCAGAATCAGCAAAACCTATTTTATATAAAAATATTTGACATTCTCTACCATAGCTACTTGAAATGGGATCTTGCAGAGATGGCTCAGTTATTAAACAAGTCACCTAAAATGGTAATGAACCTAGAAAGTTCGGTGCATTAAGAACTCTACAAGAAAACCTGACTTCGAGATTTGATGTGAATGTTGATTCCAGCTTGGTTCATCTCACCTAATGGAGGTGAGGCTTGTGTTTCTTACATCGCAAGTCAGAGAGTTTGATTAGAGATGGAATACGTGCTACATTCTCACACTTCAAAAGAAAACCTGTGAAATCCTACTACACAATAGAACAAACAGAGATGAGAAGTGAGATGGACACTAGGAAGTTGGAAAGGTACAGCAACAGCAAGCTTCATTTATTTCCAGAAAGGGGGACATTACACTTCTAGCTATTAGGATGAATATGAGGTGGGAAGATCAGGTGACTGAAGGCATGCCTGTGGAAGAGCTACTCATTTTTATTTCAGCTGCAGAGATCTCGCATATGCACTGTGGCTGTGATAGAGGTGTTGCATTTTCAGGTCATGAAATAGTGGGTTATTGGCAAGGGTAAATGATAAAGGATCAATTAGAGTTAAAGACATTGAAAACATTCCCCAAATTATAACATTTGGATCATTAAGGAAAAAACTTTAATGTTCGAAATTGAAGATAAAGTGATAGGGGAATGTAAATATAGTTTAATTAGTAAAAGCATTGTAAATCCAACACATTTCCACTTTATTCATGGAGACTTTAGTTACATAAGAGGAGAAGTGGTGGTAAGAAAACAATTTTGAAGGGATAGGAGGTCCTCACAAAGTATTACCCTGTAACTGGGAAAGTGCTGGTTGAAAGATAGACTGGGGAAGAAGTAACACTCTCATAGAAAAGGAATCCTGTTGTAGAAATTGGTGTTTTGAGGAAGGCAATTAAAGCCCTAACAATGAGAAATGTAATTACTTAGGAGGATACTTCTAGGATTGAGCAGAGTGTGTTCATGTCAGTTTTATTTTTCTAATAAAAAAATCCATTGGTAAATAGGTAATAAGGGCTACCCCTATTTCATTTAATCCCACAGTTGAGTGTTTATATCAGTAGTGCATTGGGGCAGCCAAATACCTAATGAAATGGCACAAAAGGGAAAAAAGGGGGAAAAAAGCATAACCTTCCTTCCACGCCTAAATACATTTAGGGTTGCCCCAACAAAGAGAAGAAAAGAGAGACCTGTCTGGGATAGGACAAAATCAAGTATTAGGATGAGAAATACACCATGGCTTCTTTCAGGCATAATCCTTTTAATGCTAAGGAGAGAACTTTGCTCACTATGGATGTTTCTGAAGGCCAAATGAGCCAGACATAAAACTGAAACAAAGAATATCATAGTAAATAAGGTCAAGAAATCTAGCTGTATGTTACATCAGTGTCCTTATCATCAGTTTGCCCAATTTTGGTGCAGGGATAGCAGCTGGCCGAAATCTCCAATTGCACCAAAATCTGACAACTGCAGATGTCTCCCTAGGAAATGGACCAAACAGATTAACCTGGGAGTGCAGGGTCCCTTTCCAGTCATTTTTCCCAAATCCAAATGTTGGCAGTCCCTTAAGTCAGAAAATGTTGTGAATGGTAGACATAGTCGGCTGTAATGTAGTTGGGAGATTGGCTTGGGAATCAGATCTTGGTTAGTATACCCAAAACTACCCAGATTATGGTATAGGCATTAAAAGAGGCAAATCTGTAATACAAACTAGCATAATGGAATGCCATGTTTGTGGCTCTATGGACAAAGGATACAGAAGTCCCACAGATTCTGATATTCTACATTGATTATATTATACGCTAACAAACATATTGCTTAATCTGTGATGTTGGTCTTCACGTTTTCCACAAGCATACTTCTGTGCTATGTTGATTTTTATAATACTAGGTTGACATGCTGACAGGTGATTTACCACTGTTTGTTGAAAAGAGGAAGATGTGGCAAACAATATGTGGTTCCCATATAATAGGCCTGTGGCTTCCAAGTAACATCTTTTCTGAATTAATCTGTTCAAGGAAGGTGAGCTCAGGTGCTGATGTCAGCACAAGCATTTTGACAGAGGCAATCAGTGGTACGCTGTGTTCTCTCTTTAAATGGAATCTCTGTGGACCGTAGTAATTACGGACCTGATTTAGAGGTTGGTGCATGGGTTGAATGTGACAGATATCCCGTCCACCTTATTACAAGTACATTATGTGCTAAGACAGTTGTAATAAAGCAGATGGGATATCCTTCACATTTGTAACAGGATAACCCATTCACCAAATTCTAAATTATGCCACAAGTGTTCAGATAGTCTGAACACAAGTGGGATTTATAACAGATCACATGATTCTACACACATATGGATAGCATACTTAATTAAATTAAATGTACGTTTATTTGGTTTATTAAAACCATTAAACTATACAATATTTGAATAACATAGCCCACTTGTTCCACACCTGATGTGTATCACTGGAAGCATGCAAATAATATCACGTGGTGTTTAGCATCTTGTAAATAATATCCATGGACCATAAAGACATCTTTAATGGTCAACAACTCTCATTGATGGTGTGATTAACACTGCCATGTGTAAATCTCAATGATTGTTGAGCCATGAGAAAGTTGTCTTTCAGGAATTATGATTGAGCCACAGCAAGGATGTTCAGAATATATTGTGGTACTATTCTGCCAAGGGTGACCACCTTCATGGTCATAGTATGCCACAAATGCCTTAAATATGTCAGCCTCATCATTCAACTTGTCAACACCATAATATTCACCTAAATGCCATGGATTTCCCCTAACACGCCCTTGTTCACTGACTAAGGACTTAAATTAGCAATAGAAATTCATTGTTTCAAGATGCCTGTATAATTGCAGCTACTTAAATAATGGTCAAGCAAAGTTAAAATATGTCTCAGAATGTAAGTGCTCCCTAAAGTACCAAGCTTCATTTCTATAACATATATCACAACAGTGCAAGATTTAGCTAAGTTTGCTAGAGATGCTGAGATCCGTCGTGTACTGATCAAAATCTTGGTAGACAGGAGGTATGATCCCAGCTTAAGTCAGAGTAATAGTTTCAAAAGTAAAGTTGTATGTTGTATAAATTATATAGTGATGTAAATATGACTACCATTGAGATGTTATTTTTGAGCATTGTAGATGTATTAAGTGTTAAAAGTTGGTAACAGGCTAAATAATTTATTTCAATTTCATTATGATATTTTGTGAACTCTTGCAAAGAATGAGATCATTTTATTTATAATCCATGATATGGTGCTTATAAAGGCCTAATGAAATGCCATAATGCTGTCTAGGTAAAAAATCAAGCCAAAAAAAACCACAACAGTTTGCTCCAATAGGGTTCTAATAGACAGAATTATGATAGCAATACAAACAAGAGCAAATAAATGCAGTCCATAAAGCAAAATCAACATTCTGCCATGGTGAAATGATAGATAGATTGCTGGCCTAACAACCTCTTCACGCAGTAAAAATTCTGCTTGTAAAATTTGTTAGGTTGCCATACATCTTGAGCAAAGTGAAGGCACACAATGACAAAAGAGCACTGTGGTTACCATAATTAGCGAACATAAGAAAGGGGAAGGAATTGGAGAATCTAAGCAATTACCAAGTATAGCAAAAGAAAGAATATATCGCAGTCATTGATGGACTGAAGTAGAAGGTGTAAAGTGGAAGATTAGTCATCATGCAAAAGATAGTTTTAAGTTGTTTTGAAATATCTGTAAGGAGGAAACAATATTCTCTTGGCAAAAGGAAAATGTTGACATATAGTGAACTCAATTAAGGAGGCTGAAAGAAATAGCTCACGGAAGAGCCATGGTTAGTAACTCTTGATAATGATCCAAAAGTGCAACTACATCTCAAGATGCCTGTTTTGTTGAAGGGATGGTATGTGGGGAGCTGATCAATCAAGATGGGTAATTTTCCAAAGAATAGATTTCCAGCAATCTCCATATTATACTTTCTCTTAAAGATCCATAGGTCCATCAAGAACTCCCCAGGAATACTGATCAACTCTGTCGTGTGATCCCTAACCGCATATACGTCAATGTATTTATCTCTTTTTCCTTTATTTAGAAAACCTTTTGTTTTTGTGCAAGATATCAAAGCTGTCCTTAGCAGAGTTCCAATGAGTTTATAAATGGGAAAATTAATTTTCGCAAATAACCATTTCCTTTTCAACAAAGCCTTTTATTTACAGATTGGGGCACTGCTATGTGCTCCTGTTTCACACCATCCTATTAAACCTAAATGGATCGTAGGAACAAAGCTGTGGCATTGGACGGTCTAAAGAACAAATACAGCAATTACAGAGTGCTCTGGACCCACCCCCACATTAATTATCTCTCTATCCTGTGGAATGGGACATAACTATTTTTGGAATGTGTGAATCTTCTTAACGCAAATAATCAGAACATAATTTTGACTCTGAAAATGCACCACATTGAAACAGAATTTGTAAATTTACAAATTTAGGAACATTACATTGTAAACCAACATTTATAGGAGCACATATCTAATAGTCTATTAGACAGTAATAATGGTCAACCATCATCCATCTGACAAATAGCATACCGCTTGGTGAATTAGTTTGAGCTACACTAATTTGCTTTAATTGCAAAGACTGTAAAATGTAACATAATAAAATGAAATCATTAATTTGACAAATTTTGTGTTAATCAGAGTTTTCATGTCCATGGATCCAACTTCAGAACAACAGTCCCAAAATAGATGATGTGAGCAAAAGGCTACATTGTCCATTGGGAAGTTTAATTTTTTTAATTTAGATCCGAGACAGTCTGTTGACCCAGGCTTAAGGAGTCCCTTCTCTTGACAGATTTGAATAAAACTCAAAATATCAAGAGTAAGTAAAACATGGTACTTTTTACAAGTGTTATGCAGATCAGTAAAATGCACTAAAATTATTAGCAAATCAATGATTATTTAACCCACCCTTTCACTTTTCCGCAGCCCTTGTTGGATCTCCATGAAACATGAGCTTCCTGAACTGGGCTTAACATGCTAACGCCTGCCAGATTTCATGCTGATGCATTAAACACCACCAGTCTTATTAGAACATTAAATGTGTATGCCCCCATGTAACTTTGCCCCCTCCCTTTGATAGATCTGAATGAAACATGCCATATCAACAGAAGACTAAGGATAGCACCAAAGTTATTAACAAAACGAAAATTGCTTTTCAATTAAAACTTTGACCTAGCCAAAACTACAAACTGGCTATTGCCAGTGAGTAACTAAAATATCTATAGCTATATCTATCTATATTATATGTATATAGACAGATAAATAAATAGGAAGAGTGTTTTTTGTTTCGCTAATAACTTTGTTGCCAATTGACAAATCTGCATGCAACTTTCCAATAAAGGTTCATCCCCCTCAAATTCTTAATGGAAAGTTTTGCGCTGATCCATCAAGTGGGGGCCAACAAAAAGGGGTCCCAAGACGTTGATTTCTCATGTTAATTCCCATAGGAAAGTTTGCTCTCCAAAACAGAAAAAGCAGCTGAATTGAATTACTCAAAATTTTGCAGAATGTTGTGTAAATCTGTTCAAGCAGTTTCAATAAACTAGCATTTAAAGAATGGCTCAGAATAGGCATAAAGGGGTTAAAACGTTAGGTATATCTGTATGGTTGTTCCTGCGGGAGTACCAAACATTCCCAAAATAGAGCCTTCTCATTGGCTGAGGGAGGTTTTTCTCCTATCTGCCATTTTGGTACCTTAGTACAGGTATCGGTCCACGGTACCAAGCTATCTGATTGGCTGCCTGCAACTGTAAATAAAATGTTGAGGCTGCCGTTATATGACTTGGGGGCTTGGTCCCTGTGTCCCGAAAACAATTTTCAGAAAGGGTATAAGTGGGCAGAGTAGGGGCACACAGTGACCCCCTGGAAATTGAGGAAGGGGAGATGCAGGGGGACGTGCCAGAGGTTAAAATAAAAACCACAGTACCCAAAATGTTTTTTTTTCAAGATGTGAAAAACATGCAGGTTTAGCGCCCATTGGGGGGTGTTGGCCAACTGCGGGTGGTGGGGTGCAGTACCTGGCACTCTACAAGGTCAAATCCCCCTCACCTCCAATACAGCCAACCAACCCAGGTTTGGTTGGCTGTGGTGGGGGTGGTTGACTGTGGTGGGGTTGAGAGCAAATTACAGCCATTGCCCGTGCTGTGCACGGCCAAAGGCTGTAACAGTGGTGGGCTGGTGGGCTGCAGTGGAGTTGGGTGAGGGGTCTGGCCAGATCCCAGGTCTTGCGGCCAATCCGCCACTTCGCATGACTGAAGGCCATGCACAACTGGGATATTGGCTGTATAATGCTTAAGAGGGTTGTGTGTATGCTCTGGTTTGAATATGATAAAAAAAATTATTGAAATAAAACAAATGTTAAAGTGATGTTATAGTTAGGTGTTTAAATAAGAAAATGTTACATTTAAACCCCCCCAAACACCACTGAAATTCACGCATTGCTTATGAGCTAACATATGACGACACTCATGACATGTTACAATTGGAAAAAAAAGGGACGAGAATGTGGGTTAGGCGTTTGTGCAGGCATGATGCAGGACGTGGACGAAGGCCAGTATATGATAATGGTGCAAGTTATAGTTAGCCCAGTAAACTATAATTTGTGAATTTCAGTGGCTGGTTTTTAAAGGTTAGTTTTTATCTCGTTTCAACACCCAGCTAGTGTGTCACTTTAACCTTTGTTTTATTCATAAAAAGATGTGTGTGTGCGTGTGTGTGTCTGTGTATCTTCGGGTGGTCATTTAGAACCCGACTGCCTGGTGAGAAACTCAACAATTTTGTTGGTGAAAACCAGAAGTTTTTATTCTATGATAAGATACACGATGAGGGCAATATCTATACATTTTGGGCTTTACTGGTTGCTTTCACAAGACAAAGAACTTGAAATCTGGCTTTTGCTTCTGTTTCTGATGCCATCATGCTGAGACAAAGTGATGTGGTAGTGTGACAGCAAAAACTGAAGTGGTAATCAACCAGTGGAGTGAAACAATGATTATATTGAAATATCTCTCGGTACAAGGTAATGATAATAGTGAGGCACAATGGCTAATGCTTATATTTCACCCATAGTGTGTGACTCATAATAATCAACATTCAAATTCCAAGGTTGTGAAAATGCATCTTGGAATCCACATTACATGATCCCTGGTAACAGGTACATTTTTGAAGTCACCAATGGTACCTGGCTGGAACCAATTTAGAGAAATAGAAGTCTCTCCCTAAGTGGGCATCCAAAGGAATGGTATAATTTCTTAAACAGGTTTCCTACCTAGAACACAGTGAACTGTGTTGGATGACACACTATTAGTGAAGTCACGTAGGTGCTCTGTCATGTGGTTAATTTTGCCTGGCTGAAAATATCAGGTTTAATTCTATGACCTAACCCAAAATGGGTCATTTGTTAAGTAAAGTCGGTAACATGGAACAACACAAGTGAGTAAATCCAGGATGAAAGTATGGGCACAGTGTTCAAACGCTCAAGTATCCCCCCCCCCAAAAAAAAACTTACGTTGAAAATTTGTTGTCACTGTGCAAAATGTAAAAAAAACTGAAATTGTCCAGTTACGGTTAGCTACAGAAACACAACCTTTCCTTTTTTACCTTCTCCCTAATCCAGGCGACATCACAGTTGACATCATTGATGACATCCTTTATGACATCACCCATGATATCATCAGCTACTGGAGCTACTTTACTCAGAGGTGAAAGCCTTATGTAGTTTCTCTTACCAGTAGTACATATCCACCTAGGCACAAATGCAATTGTATGCCGGCAATACCACTGAAAAACATCTATATGTCTTTGCAAGGGATGCATATAGAGGGGCAGGGTTGCTACAGTTTCATTCTGAATTTAAAAACTCTTAAAAGACGTGAAATACAGTACCACTACAAACTTCGAGATATTCTTAAAAATAGTTATTAGGGAGACATACAACTCTTATTTTTATAGAATGACAAGGAATACGTTCTCTAGTCACAAATCACATTTCATCAAATGTTATTAATGTTTTCTTCATCATCCTTCACAAAGAGGGGCAGCTTTGTCAAATCATTTCAAAATGAACAAGCCAGCATGTTTCGCTAAGTAAATTGGCTTCATGATGGCAACAATTTAAATACAAAAGTGTGTATCATAAGTCTTAGTTCAAATAAATACGAAAAGTGGGTGTGTCATAAGTCTTAGTCCATATACAGCATCATAATAATTAATTATTAGGGGAGTATTTATATAATTGAATTTGAGATAGTCCCTAATTCATACCATGTCTGATTAACAAAATATAGCCAAGAATGTTTAATAATGATGATTCAATTTTGATTTGTTGGCTATAATTTGATAAGAAGGATTGACACCATTTTAGAGCGGTCCAACTAATGTTGATCCACTTTTCCAAGCATTAAAGTAGAGTTTTGTGGTTATATGTATCATATACTGCCAACAGATTCATTAGAATAAGAGTTTCAGATTGACTTTCATCAAGGGATGAGATCAAGCCTTCTATATTGTGGACTACTGGGGTTTCTGTCCCTCTTCCTTGTTTGCAACCGGACTGTGTATCATAAAGAGTTGTTAGATTTCTTAAAGTCTTGAAGTTGATGAGTAACTTCAACATTCCAGGATTTTGCTGATGAATGGGAGAATCAATAAGGATCTATAATTTACTGAGTCCTGCGGTGGGGTAATTGATGCTTTCATCAGTGGCAGGGCTATTATTGAACGTTATAGAGCATTATGTATTTTACTTTGGTGCAGTGAAGCATTTATGAAATCTCCAATCGCATGAGAGGGATGTTATTATTTACAGTCAATTTAAATACTTTTTACAAATTCAGTGATGTAGAAGTGTAGAAGGACATTTTGAGATGAGGTGGTTCGATCAGGTGACTTAGTGAGTCTCTATTTTTTAGGATACATGTATTGCCTAATGTCGGAAGTATCTTGGCCAAGATGTGAGAAACCTTTTTGTAGTCGCAAACACTCTGATTCGGAGTTTGCAACCACAAAAAAGTGTTTCGTCATGTCAAAAGTCATTTTAGAAGTCAATAAAGTTTTGTGACTTGAGGTACTGCTTTCGGGTGGAATAGGTAGTGTCCCAAGGGACCATAGCAAACTTTCTCTGAAACTTTCCAAAAACAAAAGAAAGCAATCACAGGCATGGTGGTCTACTGACCCTTGCAAGCTATAATTCCTGTGAATTTGGTCAAAAGGAGTGATATGCAGTTTACAGACAACCTAATTAATATTAATTAGGTATGTGTCAAGACCAGATACTAGAATAGTACCGCTCGCCGCCCGCACCTTTGGGCAGAAGTAGTAAATAGACTCAACACGGCGAACCAACACAAGGCATAGGGGAGAAGTTTGAGTGGGGGACACTGGGGAGTAGATGCTGCGGAGACAGAGGATATCATCTGTATGGTTCCTTTATTGGGTTAAGGTTATTCTGACTTAAACTCATGAAAGGATCTTAAACCCTACCTAAAGGGTGCACTGCATTGATTTGCGTCTGAGCGACTTCATTTTTAGATTGATCCTGCCTGTTTTGACATGGAATGAAGGGGCTGGGGAATATCAATGAATATAAAAGGCAAAGATTAGCACACATGCAGCTTACAAAACACAAGAATATTCTCTTTTCCATATGTGAATGCGACTTACTGGTTCCAACAACTCTGAGCTTTCTGAAGGGAAAACTGTTAACACCAAAATGCTCCTCTGTCCTGCAATATTAACTCTTGTACTCACTGTCCTCTCTCTTCCTCTAGTGAAAGGTGACGTCTCGATTAGCTCTTAAGCCAGGGCTTACTTGGGCTAAAGTCGTTCACAGTTATGGATTTGTAAAGTTCCGCAATAGCCTTAGATTCTTTGTCATTGAGCCTTAAGGTCCTCAATGCACCTCTGTAGTTATCTTTCACAAATGTTTGGGTCCTTGCTTATGTGCTCAACTAAACCTCTTGTCCCAGTATTAGGCACACCTAAAAGAAATAAAAAAACATTCCTGTTCCGGAACTATTCCACCAGAAGGCAACCAACCTCTCTCTCGCTCTCCGTGCGCCTCCTTCTAGCTTTTCCAGATTCTTTCAAGTGTCCTCACTGGTCTGTATTTTCACTTCTTGCTTGCTCAAAATGTCTCACAAGTCTTTTCACAAAGAGGGAGACTTCTTCCACCAAAAATATTGCAACACTTACTAGCCCCAAGCTTTAATTCAGTGCAACCTCTGCTTTGGAACCCCAAGAAGCTACTGCTTCCAACTAGCAAATCGCATTGACAAGCCGTTCTTGCCTGTGCATGTCCCAATTTATAGAGAGACCACACTCAGGCCAATGTGGGATCTTGCGAAACTCATGGGATCCAAGATGTTTGCCGGAGTGTCATCGAAGTGCAGGGCAGACCCTGAACTTAAAGCTGTACTGCAGGCCCTGCAAACACTTCCCAGGCCAATCTTAGGTCTCCATTGTTGGCTTTCACTACAGGCCCCCTGGAATATGTGCTCAAGGCAAAGTGACCAGGGGCGGATCCTGACAGTAGATCTCAGGCTGTGACCCATTCCGATTCCTGCAAACCTACCTATTAGTACATAGGTCGGTTCACAAACTAAGATTCTGATTAGAAACAAATTTATTGCAAATTGCGATCGCTTTGGCCAACCAGAATCATGGTACATCTGGCCCCATGTTTTTGAAGAAAGTCATCAGGTTCTCACTCTGTTGTTGGTATGACATGAGTGGGTTCTCCTTCAGAGCTTTCAGCTTCGTTATTTCTCTGAATGTTTAGAAAAGCTCTTCAGTTTTGTTGGAAAGCAGGTGAGCTCTTCCAATATTTCAAATGTTTCAGCAGATTGTTTGTTATTCTGTATGTCTGCCCACTGGTTAGAGACGACAATCAGCATGCGTTTATTTCATAACACTTGGGTCACCATTAGAAGGTCTGCAATTTCATCCATAAGGCAGGATTCACTTCATGTTTGCATTACATTAGAGAGATAATGAATGATTGGACTAAGGGGAACACCTTGCTAACAAATGTCGGAATCATAATAGCTGGAATCTGTTGCTTTTGAACACTTGAGCCAATCATGGTGAGTGAGTGCCAGACCCCGAACCACACAGATATTCATCAAGAGGATTTTGAAGAGTTGGAGCAAGAGCAAGTCCAGTAATGTGACTGTGTCAGATAAGAAAGCAGTGTCAGTTGCCCCTAGAATGACACAATCATTTTCCTTTGTGGTGTCATGTATTTCAAAGTTGTGTTTTACTGCAGAGTGGGTGTTTATTAGTTCTATCATAAGGCCTTGGCTTAGGTATTTTGATGGTTCAGTTGGGGTTTTAATTTTACAAACTCTGCATGTGCGTAGGTCTTTGGGTTTAGACCAGGTACTTTAGATATTTGGGGGACCTGAGTTCCGTTGTCTCATCATGGGCTATACTTGTTATTTGACATCTGATGTGTGGTTGCTTATTAAAGGGAAGGCTGCTAAGAACTTCATTATTTCAATCGTGTTTCTGCATTGTTTGTCACTTTCTCTTGGGCACATTCATAAACAAATAATCCTCACGTAGATTTTGTTTGTGATTGTGTAACTGTTGGAAATGGATAATGCACATAAGACTAGCCTGCCCCCATGCAAGTATATGTGTCTTTAAAATTTCCTCAGGAAATTATATATATACAGTACACTGTGAGGGATTTGTGGAAAACAATTGCTTCTCGTTCTCATGGAAAATTCACTGGAATGTAGTAATACAAAATGCAACATTCACAAGTGAGCAATGAACAATTGAATTGGAGTTTCATAATGCAGAATAATAACTTGCTGCTAACTTAAACCACTGCCAGTCATTTATAAAATAGAATTTCTAGCAATCAAAGATTAAAAGCCTGATTTAGAGTTAGTTTTAATTGAAAAACCTCTGCTTTCAGTTTCCACTGTCTTTATTCCTTTTAAAATTCGATTTCTAAATACAAGAACATCCATGGGTGGGTTTTAGCAGTCCTTCCAGAATCGAGAGTATTTTTCATTACCACACAACTAAGGCCCTAAGGATCTTCTTAAGAGTTCAATAATGGAAAATCCTCCATTTGTTGACTGAAATGCTAAATGTGGCAGAGAATCCAACATTTAAATTTCCTCCACTAAATAAATGGGAGAGGAAATCCCACTGGCCTATTCTACTCCACATTTAACACCTTTTTCCTGGAAATTGGAAAAGTTTCTAGATCCACTTGTCCCTAAATCAGGTTCTTAGTTAAACTAATTTTCATGCAGGTGCACTCTGATTGTATGAAAGATATAATTTATTTCAGAATTAATCTCATTCTTGCTGTTCCTTGGTAGTTGACAGTGGATGTTCCAAAAATGCATTAATTTCTGGTGTCACAATTAGTGTATCTTCAAGAGCTATCAGGCAAACTCTTTAAATTAATATTGCTAAGACTTTTGTCCATGTCTTAACAGAATCTTTTTCTGACAGTTAAAAATAATTGTATACTATACAAAGATTTTTTTTCCCTAGCTGTAGGTGACATAAAATAATTAGCAGACTAAATATAAACTCATTGGTCACTTTGACCCCATCACCAAACCTTCTGTTGGTTGCCTCATTTATGACTTTAATACAATATTTAAAAAAATCATAGATCTGTATCCTGGTATGGGTTAGTAACCATGTTGCTTTTGCGCAGGCGATATTAAAACCTTCAATAAATGTCAACCCATCAGGTTATTATAATGTTTCATCATTCATGAATGATACCAGTAGATGTTTCTCTATTTAGTTAGGTCTGTGACTTTACAAATTACACAAAAATGTGGCTTCTCTATGAAATAGAAATCTGCGAAGTGTAAGATCCCAGACCTAAGAACCTAATAGCATGTGACAGCTACTTCCGCTCCCCTTTTTCTAGCAATCTAACATTAGTGTTTTTTATTTTCACCTCAATGATAGAAAAGCATTTTTTCTTGCCAATTTATCATCGTTCAAACCCGATAAATAAGCATGTTAAATGTTTTCAGAGAACCATAAAATTAGTTGAATCATTTGTTTCTGAAGGAGTTGATACTGCCACGTCAATCAAATTAAATATTCCACATAAGGTAGAAGACATTGGAAAATGGGGTATTTTTAAAATTTAACAAATGCCACATGCTTAGCCATTTGTTTTAGTAATTTCTCCAAAAGCATTATATCAATATATCTTCAGTCAATCATCTTTAATTGTGGAAATTCACTCAGGTCAGCAAAGAGTGTACTCACTGTTGCATTATCATCTCCCAATGTAACTTGTAGAATTGGGAGATGATAACGCAACATGTCTTGATAAGTGAGTAACATGTACTTTATTCCTCCAGTACATTGGTACGTCCTCCAACTCCCCTGTCCAGCAGCAACTGCCAATCCTGGAACACCCACTCTTCTCACAACACTCCATGTTTCATCCACCACAATTCTACAAGTTACATTGGGAGATGATAATGCAACACTCACCCCTCTCCCTTTGCATGAAAAGTATAGTCAAACCCTAGCTACAGAGGACATTGTTTCATTTTCCCGCATAGCATGTACACAAGTAATGTGAAGTAGGGAAGAGTAAGGCACATTTTCCTTGGATCTAGGGATTTTGTGCAGTTCTCTTTTCTGGCTCTTCTGGTCATTGTCATGTTTTTTCACACAAAACAAACCATATTAAACAAGGTTCATGTGCCTGATAATGCTTCAGAAATAAAATACTTTAAAAGGTAATTTAATTTGATCTTAAATACCTATCTTTTCTTACTACTTTCTTGAGGTACTCCTTAAAGTCATGCTTTTTACAGGGATTCCCAGCTTTGCCTTTTCTACCCATCACATTTTCTTCATGTCTTAATTCCTCACTTTTAATGAACAAAACGAATGGTGATGTTTGTATTTCTCTTAAATGCAGCAGTGACTACCCAAGTAAATGAATAAGATAGTATAATCACACGTTAGCCTTCTTCTAAGGTTAGATGTTAGATTTTAAGGTGAGCTCCCACTATTCCTTTCCCATTTTTACATTAACATATTAAAACTCATCCATTATAAAAAAAAATCTATCAGCTTCAGCATTTACCAAGTTCACAAAACACTTCAAGATATGAACACTTCCGTCACAAATTAAATAACTATGTTCCTGTTCATATCAAAAATATGATTATGCTTCATCATTTTAATTGAGTCATGCAGAGTCAACAAATGTCTCTCAGTCAGAGATCTTAACAAATCTATTTGCTTGGTGAGTTTCCTGAATTTGTGTCTGAAATGTTTATTAATTTTGAAAATAAATGAAACATTTCATCTCAGAATATGGATTTCTTTATGTGTTAATCAGGCTCCATGACATCATTACAGTCAAATATTGAACCTGGAACCTTCATAACGTTCGCTTTGTTCTGGAAGTCTTAAGTATTATGATTATCTAAAAATGTAAAAAAGTAAAGAGATACTCATCTGTGAGAATACCTGACTGGGGGCACTAATGTCACACAGTACACCTAGAGAACGATTGCTGTAGGAAGCAGGCAAATTTAATAGTACTTCAGTAAGAAGGAAGCTTGTTCTAGTGCTGGTGACAACACCCAAGGTCACTCAACAACTCCAGGGAATGATTTTAAGTAGCTTTATGTTTCAATGGAGATGAGATTTCTTTCAATACACTGCTCCCAAGTAAGTAAGCTTAATTTCTTCCTTCATTAAAGGCTGATTACATAGCCATTTTTTGAAACATCCACCAAAGACTTCAGAAGTTTCTGGTTTTTCCCCCTGTACTAAATGTATAGCCTGCAGAAAAAGTGTCAAGGTGAAAGACTACGAAATACCAGGGGAAAGAAGGCCGAGAGCAATAACAAAGCTCTTAAACTACAATTCAAGTTTTGTAGTGTATGTCTTGCAGTGTCCTTGTGGGAAAAGATATGTTGGAAGTACTGAGAAACGAGTTTTGGAACATTATCGGGCAATTAACAATCAGGACACGACATACCAAGTGGCACGCCATTTTGCAGAAATGCATCAAAGCAGAAGGGACTTATTGTGCTACTTCTGCATTGACCAAATACTCAGTGGGGAGAGAGGTGGTGACAGAGACGCCTAGAAACTAGATGCATAGTGGAGTTAAGAACCCGAGCCTCCAGGGGCTTAAATAGTGAAGAAGAACTGTGGACACATCTGGGGAACTAAGGAACAAGTAGAGAGAAAAAGAAGAAGAGAATAAGTGAGAGGGAATAGAGAGAAAAAGCTAAAAAAAAAGACAGAAAAAAGAAAGGAAGAAGAGTGAAATAAATCAATTGAGGGTATATAAAAATAAAAATATATATGAACTCAATTTTTTTAATTTATCAATTACAAAGTTTCCTCCGATAATGGACCATAAAGGGAAATATGAAATTAATTCAGGGAGGAATGGGTGGCTCATTCAGGGGTTGATAACACGATTAATGATGAATTAATATTAGTGATACCAATGAAATTGGATTAATTGTATCGAAACTTTAGATTCCTTGCCCATTTGAGAGCTTAATTACATGAATGAGAGCGATTTCACGCACACAATACATGATAATTAATTAATTTTTATTATACTTTGGATTTCTTTAAATCTCGAGATCGCCAATGCTGCTGCTGAAATATGCGTAAATAAATAAAAAGTCATTCGAATGATGCTTATATCGTATATTGATTTTAAATAGACTTGGCTTTAATATTGTACAACCGTGAAAGAGGTTAGATAGTCAAATATGGCTGACAAACTTACAAATGAAATCGATGTATGAGAAAAGCGTAGTCTGTTTTTGATTTTTATGCTGTGGAAACTGCCCAAACAAATTCAGTTGTCTTATAAGGTGAAATGACAACCTGAGACAAACTGACATTGACAAAGCCGAGTGAGGCGAAACGCGTTTGTCAGTAATTTTTCTGTTGGTGACTGGTGAATAAAAAATCATTGAAAAGCCCCGAGAGTGCATGGCGTTCCTGTTTGGAGGTTTGGGGGAAAAAAATATATATATATATATATACTCAATAAAGCACTATGAAATTGCACTAAGAACTTTGGGTCCGCTCTTCGTCTTTTCTATATGGAAGCGAGTAGCTGAGGAGCTGCTTGTGGCGAATCCTGTTTCATATATATATATATATATATCAAACAAAGGAACCTCGGCTCGAAGAGGCACTCTGAAAATGGATTCTCGTAATGGCAAAGGATTCGCTTCACTTTGGAGTCAATTTTAAAAAGCCTTACGCGTTTCGGAGCTTTCTCATGCTCCTTGTTCACAGGCATTCCATGTTGCAGCGCAGGGAAATGAAAAGAGCACTTTGACCAGCTTGCTGTTTATTCTGCCTTTAATGGATAACAGGTGAGTATCGCAAGTGCGGCATTCTGGTATTTTTTTTTTAAATCGGCAAAAAACGCGCTGGGTGCGCGGATCCTGCCGATAAAAAAAATAAAAACGAAGCGCGGGCTCCCGCGCTTTGTAGTTAATTGGCCCCCGGGTGGCCCAAGTCCCGGGGGCATGCGGGGGTTTATTATTGATTATATGGGGGCCTCTAAGGCTCCCAAGCCCCGAGGACCGCCACCCCCGGGGCTTTAAACAAAATGGTGCGGGAGGGCTCTCAGCCCTCCCGCAGCCCCGGGACCGCCACCCCCGGGGCTTCTTTTTAAAAATAATATACCTGTGTGGGGGCTCGAGCCTCCCACACGCCCGGGACCGCCACCTCCCGGGGCACTAAAAAAAAATGCTAATTTGGGGGTCCGGAACGGACCCCGAGCCCCTGGGACCACCACCTCCCAGGGGCTGTGCATGTGAAGGGAGGGGGGCCGCGCGGCCCCCCTCCTGGAGCCCTTGATGGCCCTGGGGACCACCACCCCCAGGGC
Source organism: Calotriton arnoldi (assembly GCA_963921515.1). Taxonomy (NCBI): domain Eukaryota; kingdom Metazoa; phylum Chordata; class Amphibia; order Caudata; family Salamandridae; genus Calotriton; species Calotriton arnoldi. Next base: position 1,884,155 of record CAWUFW010001723.1, read on the forward strand.
CGGCTCCTGCAGTGTCTCGGGGTGCCTACCCCCGGGACACTGTAGTTTGCTATGACAGGACGGGAGCCTCGCGGCTCCCGTCCTGTCATAGCAAACTGCTTTGGTTTTGGAACAGAGAGCAGGAAACCTGCTCTCTCTTCCAAAACCAAAGCAGATTGCTTTCCACACGGGGAGCTGCATCTTAGCAGCTCCCCATGTGAAAAGCAATGCCGGCTCCCGAGGACGCGGGAGCCGGCGGGACCGTGGGGGCATTGGGGACCCCCACGGTCCCCAACGGAGAGGGCCAGCCCCGGGGATGGGGTCCCGGGGCTAGTAGTGGCCCGGGATGGGGGCCCACGGCCCCCTCCCCATAATTAAAAGATTTTTTTTTAAATAAATAAATAAAGGCCGCCCGGGGGATGGGGTCCCCGGGGCCAGTAGAGGCCTCAGGAGGGGGCCACGCAGCCCCCTCCATAAACAAAAATATATATTTGGCCATGCCCCGGGGATGGGGTCCCCAGGCCGGATGGCCACGGGAGGGGGCCCACGCGGCCCCCTTCCCGTTAATTTTTTTTTTTTATCAAAGTAGGGGTCAGGCCCTGGGGGATGGTGTCCCCAGGGCCCAAAAAGTAAAAAGAAGAGGGCCACACAGCCCCCTTCCAAAAAATAAAAACACGCGATCGTGCCGAGGCTCCGCCCCTCCCAGCAACACTCTGCAAGCGCGCCCTGTGGCGCGTTTTAAGTTGGGAAATGAATTCCCTTCAATACTGGGGTCCCTGGGGCCAACTAGCCCACCAGGAACCTCCAGTATGTGCCAGAGGGCTGCGTTGCAGAGAGGTGGTCCAGGCCACGCCCTTTTACACCTCTCTGCAACGCAGCTCTGTGGCGCTTACTGGAGGTACCTAGTGGGCTAGGTGGACCCCAGGGACCCTCAGGATTCAAGGGGATTTAATCCCCCAAGTTAAAACGTGCCACGGGCGCGTTTGCACAGTGGTGAAGGGAGGGGGCGGGGCTTCAGGTGACATGTGTGCAAACAGGCCCCGTGGCGCGTTTTAAGATGGGGAATTAAATCCTCTTCAATCCTGAGGGTCCCTGAGGGCCAACTAGCCCACCAGGTACGTCCAGAAAGTGCCACAGAGCTGCGTTGCAGAGAGGTGTAAAAAGGGGCGTGGCCTCTGAACACCTCTTTGCAACGCAGCTCTCTGGCACATACTGGAGGTATCTGGTGGGCTAGTTGGCCCCTAGGGTCTCTCGGGATTGAGGAGGAATTAATTCTCCAACTTAAAACGCGCCACAGGGCGTGTTTGCAGACATGTCACCTCAGGCCCCACCCCTTCCTTCACCATTGTGCAAATATTCCTCTAAAATCAGCCGAACAACGAATTCCGATTTACTCACCTGTTATCAGGAGAGACCTCAGTGCTGCATCTTTGAGCCCAGTACAGATCCTGAAAAGTAATTCTAACCGTACTTACCAGTAACTTGAATTTCCTTCCATAGGCTAACATTGACTGGTTTCACTTGGAAATTTTTCTAAGTGTGGAGTTTTGGAACTTTATAATATTCCTCTAAAATCAGCTGAACTACGAATTCCGATTTACTCACCTGTTATCAGGCGAGACCTCAGTGCTGCATCTTTGAGCCCAGTACTGATCCTGAAAAGTAATTCTAACCGTACTTACCAGTAACTTGAATTTCCTTCTATAGGATATCATTGCCTGTTTTTTGCTGAAAAAGTTTCTAAGTGTCGATTTTTGAAACATACAAATATTCCTCTAAAATCAGCTGAACTACGAATTCCGATTTACTCACCTGTTATCAGGAGAGACCTCAGTGCTGCATCTTTGAGCCCAGTACAGATCCTGAAAAGTAATTCTAACCGTACTTACCAGTAACTTGAATTTCCTTCCATAGGCTAACATTGACTGGTTTCACTTGGAAATTCTTCTAAGTGTGGAGTTTTGGAACTTTATAATATTCCTCTAAAATCAGCCGAACTACGATTTCCGATTTACTCACCTGTTATCAGGAGAGACCTCAGTGCTGCATCTTTGAGCCCAGTACTGATCCTGAAAAGTAATTCTAACCGTACTTACCAGTAACTTGAATTTCCTTCCATAGGCTAACATTGACTGGTTTCACTTGGAAATTCTTCTAAGTGTGGAGTTTTGGAACTTTATAATATTCCTCTAAAATCAGCCGAACTACGAATTCCGATTTACTCACCTGTTATCAGGAGAGAACCCAGTGCTGCATCTTTTAGCCCTAGAACTAGCAACAAAGTCTCAACCGGATTTAATGGAAATTAATATTATTGTATGTTCAAAACATTACAAAGAGGCAACAGAAAGAAGAAGGGAGACTCCAAGTAATTTGTTGAATGTGCTCATAGCATCATATATTAAAAACACATTTTATACATGACAGTTATATCAGCACTGTAAGCAAAAATGTAAAGGCAACCCAAAGGAACTTGGTGCACGTTGTGCTCGTGACAGTAAGTGACGGCGCAAGTGACAAGTGAAACATACAGTGGTAAGCGCAAAGTGATCTAAAATATATACAAATTTAATTGGTTCAACACAATGATTTTCGAGTAATTTGAACAAGGTTTAGAGCAATTCTATGAACCAATAATGAATATGCGCCATTAATTGCACTGATAAAGTCGGTCGACGGCGTTTCGATCCTAGTTAATCTGGATCATCATCAGGACCGGGTAGCCCAAATTATAAGTACTGAAAACCACAGGGGTCGGAATTCGATATTATATCAAAACAAGGGAGCAGCGCTAAAAAACGTCTGCGAACGGTTACAGGACAGCCATCAGTGCTCTACTGGTTAATTATCAAGAGTAGCGTTGGCAAGGTGCATGGTCGGAGCCCCGATCCACTGCAACAAAGGTAGTTGGGGATTCCTAAATGTTTCTGTAGAGTTTCTAGACTAAATCCGTCAAGTAGCTGAGTATCAACCGGGCCGCCACATATGTGTACGTTATCCTCCGGTGTCTCATGCCCAGCACTGACCCTGAAAAGTAATTCTAACCGTACTTACCAGTAACTTGTATTTCCTTCCATAGGAATCCATTGTCTGGTTTTCAGCAGAAAAGTTTCAAAGTGTCGATTTTCACAAACTACAAATATTCCTTAAAAATCGCCTGTATGACTTAAACGCATTCTTTCAACTGTTTACAGGAGATGCACCAGTGCTGGATCCAGGATCCACCACTGAGTAAGAAAAAGTAACGATAACACTACTTACCTGCTAAGTGAATTTCCTCCCATAGGATAACACTGGTGATTCTATGTGAAAAAGTTTCTAAGTGTCAACTTTTAAAATACAATAATATTCCTTAAAAATCACTACTGTAACCAAAACGCTTTTACTCAACTGTTTACAGGAGATGTCCCAGGACTGAATCTAGGATCCAGTCCTGTGGTTAGAAAAGTAATCCATAAAGTAACTAATTGCATTTAACTAGAAATTCACATTCAGCTCAATGTTGCATTGTGTTTGAAATTGTGTTGCCCATTGCAACAACTGTAACTACTGTACTTAAAAGTCTATTGCCTGTTTGCAAAGTATTTAAACTAAAGTAATTCATTATGAGAAAGTATATTTTGTAATGTAATGTATAATGTAATTACAATGTAATTTAAAAAATAAAATATCTAAAAATAAATAGTTTAAAAAAATGTAGTAAATCAGTATCAAAAAAATAAAGATAACAATTAATACATTTAAAAATTGTCATTTACAAAACCTTTGAAATTCACTGAAAAAAACCATATGTTTCAGACATGTTATAGTTAGGAATTAGCATTTAAAAAACCTTTGAAATTCACTGAAAAACCATAGGTTTCAGGCACGTTATAGTTAGAAATTAGCATTTAAAAAACCTTACAAATTCACTGAAAAAACCATAGGTTTTAGGGACAGTTATAGTTAGTTGGACATTGCACTCGTACAAAACCCGTGAAATACCCCCGTTATAGTTAGTTCAGCTAACTATAACTCACGCCCTCGCAATGCACTGCTGATGACGTCACATATTACATCACTCATGACATGCTCAGTGACATCACTGATGACATCACTGATGACATCTCAAATGACATCACTGATGACATCATCCAGTGACTGTGTGTTTCTGTAAAGTTTAAATATTTTTAATATATATAGGGAAAGGCGTATTGAAGAATGAGTGGGTGTATAAGTGTCTGTATGGATGATTTAGTAGGTGCGTGACTAACTCTATAAGTGAATGATTAAACGTATCTTACTGAATGCATGGGTTAGTGACTAAACTGGGTGAATGTCTGTATCCGTCTGTCTGTTGCTGTGTAAGTGGTCCATGGGTTTGTGAATAGCTACATGAGTGTCTATATGAGTTATTGATTGGTTGTCTGAGTATCTGTATGGGTGCCTGAGTGTTTGTGTGGGTGGGGTGTGTGCGACTCTGTGCATAGATGTGTGAGTGGGTGATTCACTGGGTGGATGGTTTCAAGAGTGCATCTGTGATAGACTGTATGGGTGGGTAAGTTTGTGTAAGAGTGTGTTAGTGAGTGAATGTATGTCCCAGTGGTACATGTGTGAGTAACTACATATGTGAAAGGCAGTATATATGTGTGTTGGAGTATATAAATAGCTATAAGCGAGAGTGTGTGATTGTGAGAGTGACTGTATGGATGAGTGTGTGCTTGTATCAGTGATTGTATAAGAGCGTAAGAATGTGCTAGTATTTGTATGAGTAAGTGAGCTGGTGTGTGTATAACTGTATAGGTGAGTAAATGGCAGTGTGTATAATTATTTGCATGACTGACTAGGTGTGTGAGTACCTCTATGGATGAGTGGCGGTGTTTGAGTGTCTATATAGGAGTATGAGTGCATATGATAGTCCTGTACTGAGTGACCGTAAGTATGAGTGACTGTATGGGTGAGTGAGTGGATGTGTGTGTGTAGACCTAAGAATCAGTGAGTGGGTATGTAGTTATTGGTGTTGGTGTGTCTATGGTTTTGCGAATGGCAGTCTGTAATTTTGAGTGGGTGTATCAAAGGTTATATTAGGGTGTGAGGAGGTGCATCAGATTATCACGTGGATGATGTCATCAGTGATGTCATTTGAGATGTCATCATGAGTGATGTAATATGTGACGTCATCAGCAGTGCATTGCGGGGGCGCGAGTTAAAGTTAGCTGAACTAACTATAACGGGGGAATTTCACGGGTTTTGTACGAGTGCAATGTCCAACTAACTATAACTGTCCCTAAAACCTATGGTTTTTTCAGTGAATTTTATATATATATATATATATATATTTATTTATTTTTCTTTCCGAGCAAGCGATGTAAGGCCTGCAAATTTAGTAGCAAAGCCACCACCTATCAGGGCAGACCAGGGGATCCTAGGCCTGTCCGTATGATCAGAAAATTCCTGAATTGCAATTCAGAGTTTACGGTATACTGTTTGACATGCCCATGTAAAAAGCGTTATATCGGTAGCACTATACACCCGACAAAGAAACGCATCCTTGAGCACATGCGTGCTATTGCAAACAAGGATGCGACTTACCCTGTTGCTCGTCATTTTGAAAAATTCCATCAGAGCAACAGGGATCTCCTCCAATTCCATTGCATAGATCAGATGGAAAAACAGGAAAGAGGAGGGGATAGGGTGCGTAAGCTTCGGGCCTTAGAGTCTAAATACATCATAGACCTCCAGACCAAAGCTCCGATAGGCTTGAATAATGATGAGGAGATGTGGGCACATCTAGAGTAATAGAGGAAGATAATGAACTATTTCCATGTACATTTTGTGTTTGGGACTATTTTACTCTGGATACCGCGAAATACACACTCCCCCCAAAAATAAGATTTGACATTTTGTGAATGCCCATTCAGGGCACAATTATGGTTGCAACTAGATGACACCGACATTCTGTATATATCAACAAAATTTATGAATTCGTTTTTAAGCATAATATTCTAAAATTATGAGAAATGCTAATTTTTTAATGAATTAGAAAATAATTTATGAATTTATATACATGAATTTATTTATCAATTGTACACATGGACTCAATCCTAAATGTAGGTTTTTAGCATCATTTTTCTACAATTTTAGTAATGCTAAATTTTTGTTTTTATGTGTACATAGGACAGATGTGTCACCGTTGCTACAAAAATGTTTTTAAGCACAGCACTGAGCACTTTGGGTAATAGCACTTTATGTAAATAACACGTTTTAAGATGGCTGCCATGTATTTTTACAACAAATGTTGCGTAAGTCCTATTTTTATGCTTAGTGAAAAAACACGTGATGTATGATAATTTTAAATACTCGCGCGAAACACTATGGAAACTGACATTGAGGAAGCCGAAAGGTGAAACGCGTCTGTCAAGGGGGGGGGGTCTGCACATTAAAATCATCAGCTATAAATGATCCGCGTGTGCTCTCCATTTTTGGTTTGCTGAAGGGCTGCCGAGTTACGGAATATATATATATATATATATATATATATAGTCCAACAAAAGCCCGAAAGCAGATTCCGAGGGCACACGACAGCTTGCCCACCTTCCGGAGTCTTCTCCTCGTACTTGCCCCCACTTCTGGTAATCATTTTATGCCGACGCGTTTCAAGGCTTGCGCCTCTTCCTCTTGGGCAGTGATTACAAAAAGCAACACAAACTCGCTAATTAGCATTTCCGGTGTTTTTATTCTCTTTATAAACCATGCTAATTATCGCAAATGTTCCTGGGACATGTAGTCCTGAAGCGAGTCAACAATCTCCCCTGAGTGGGTGTGCTGCTAGTGTAAATGTTTTCCACAATTAAATTCCTATAGTAGGATCCAGATTATAGGGGCAAGTTAAATTAAAATGGCTCACTGTGCTGCATATCGGGTTTGAAACAGTTCCAGCCCACAGCCTCTCATGCTGTATTGAGATGGTGCTCCTCATCGTGGCTCGGTAACCACGCAAGTATATAGTCCAACAAAAGCCCGAAAGCAGATTCCGAGGGCACACGACAGCTTGCCCACCTTCCGGCGCTCTTCTCGTACTCTGCCCCCACTTCTGGTAATCATTTTATGCCGACGCGTTTCAAGGCTTGCGCCTCTTCCTCTTGGGCAGTGATTACAAAAAGCAACACAAACTCGCTAATTAGCATTTCCGGTGTTTTTATTCTCTTTATAAACCATGCTAATTATCGCAAATGTTCCTGGGACATGTAGTCCTGAAGCGAGTCAACAATCTCCCCTGAGTGGGTGTGCTGCTAGTGTAAATGTTTTCCACAATTAAATTCCTATAGTAGGATTCAGATTATAGGGGCAAGTTAAATTAAAATGGCTCACTGTGCTGCATATCGGGTTCGAAACAGTTCCAGCCCACAGCCTCTCATGCTGTATATATATATATATTACCTACTGGTGGTCGCCAGTAGGTAGTTATAGTTAGCACCATGTTTCCATAGGAAAACTGTTTTTTCACTTGCCTATATGTTTGGTGCCATTGGTGAATCTTCACGAAATTATTTTTTAAAAGTGTGCCAGAGATTCTTGCTGTGCATGGAAAGTTTTGGGGCGATACGTCAAGCGGGGGCCGTGAAAAACGGGGGGGGGTCAAAAAAGCATTTCCCATGTTAATTCCCATAGACTCTTCAGACACGCCTGCACCCCAAACCGCTGGACCAATTACACCAATTTTGGCAGAAAGCTAGCTTTTGGTCTGCATATTGTGCTTTTTTAGGTCTCGCGCTGCATAGTAAAAAAGACCTTTTGGGATCGCTTCGGCTTTTCAGCCAAAAACGTGCACGCGTTCCATTGCCTTCAATGGCAACGCGTGCACGTTTGGCGATTCACTTGCGGGAGCAAGCGGCGCCATATGGTAGCAATTATCGCTCCTGGCGCCGCCGCTCCCGCAAGGGAATCGCACTCCCCACCCCTCCCACTTCTTAACCCGGAGTACTGTTTCACTTTCGCGGCCCGGGGCCGCACTTGTGTTTCAGTGCTTGTTTTTTTAGCTTTGTAGTAGATTCGATCTTACTACAACTTTCTTGCATTCAGCCTCCCCATTTACTGTGGCGCCCTGCACTCCTCATGGCACTGCCCTGGTCCGCCGAGATGTAGATCTGTATTAAGTTCAAACGGTGCCCTTTAAGACCGACCTAGGCAAGAGGCGCATAAAGTGCAACAGCAATGTCAGAGGCCTAACAAAAGCCCCGGCAGCCCCCGCGGGAGGGGCGGAGTAGGGGGGGGAGATGTCAGACCCCCCACCCATTGTGCCCCATTGTGCACGGGCAGCAGGCCACTTGCCTGAAAGCTCCTGACTGGGTCCGGAGAGATGGGGACCCCCGCAAATTTCGTTACGACACTGAGCAACGTCAGCAGCACAAGCACTGGGCGGCGCTGAAGTGCTGCGCTGCAAAGACAACTCCAGGATGTGAGAGGCGCTATAACAACACTACAGTTAATTCCACTGAGCAAAGTGTGGCAATAGTACAGTGACGAGGAAAGCAGCACCCAGGTCTGCGAACTTCTTGGTGCTTTCCCGCTCTTTGCCACCCCTCCATGGACTATACCATCTTCCATGTGGGGGGCAGAGACGAATAGAACCCTGCCTGGCATGCCCTTTCGTCCCACAAGCAGCAGAGGGGGAAGTGTTGCCACAAGAAATGTCTGGAATTCTTATGCAGGAAAAAATTCTGAATGAGGGGGAGAAATGATAAAAAAAAAACACCGACGTCAGAGCAGCATGTGCGAGTGCTAATCCGCACAGCGATGCTTCTATGTAAACCACCTGTACTCTGTTTTCTACAAATATTTTTTATATGGCCTTTGTACTGTGCCGGTTTGCCAATAACTTGATGGCTTCTTAGCGCTTTGGATTTGAGAGCAGAGCAAGCTTCTAGAGCAGTGGCCTTCAAACGTTTTAATGCCGCATGAAGCATGGCACTAGTATGTGTGTGAGGCTTCCTCTCCCATAAAGGATGGCTTTCCCACTCGGCCTGACAGAAGTCCTGTTATGTCCATTTGGTGCAAGTGTTGAACACTTTCCTGAAATTTAGGAAACTGTGTTCCTTGCAATTTTTGCTTTCTTCTTCATTTGTGTGCCCCCGTACCTTTTGTGATGTGCTAGTGGCTACAGCACAACATTTAAGGCACTGTAACACAACAGCTTAAAAGATGTTGATGAAAAAGAACTTGATGGCTGAAGGCAAATATTATTTTCGCAATGATGTACATCCCCACAAATGCACACATTTTTTAACTTTCAAAACAAATATTTACTTTTGATGACTAGCAGGTGTGTAATCAAATGAACATGTAGCCAACGTAACAGCTTAAAACGCAGGTACTTTTAGAAAAGAAAAACCTCAAAACAATTGACTTTAACAGTACTAAAGAAGTGCCACTGCATTATGAAAGAAAATGAATCAATGATCTCTTTTTTGAGTAATTGTTTTGATTGGAGTTACAGATGTTGCGCAGCCAAGGGCCGAACTGCCAAATCAACAACAAACAATACAATATGACATAAGTTATTAAGCAAATATGGGTTACAGATGTCACATTAGTCAAGCAATAGAGGGCATATTTTGGTTATAAAAGGCCTAAACGCTTTTACCCCTACAGAATCTCACTCCCGCTCTTCTGCGAACCCAAACTTCAGAAAGTTGGGGCAAAGCACCCACAAATTTCCATCCTCGTGAGTGCCCCAAAGAGTGCTCTACCGATTTCAATAAACCATTCAGAGAAATGGCTCACAATCACATCAATGAAATAAGTTCAGGGCCCTCATTGCGGGGGAAGCACTGAATTCGGAGGACCTTTGCTCAGCTTGACATGTACAGGTTTCCTTTTGGTGTCAAACAGCAGGTGGGTACCAAGTATAGACCGGAGTTCATGGTACCATAGAGTAAATGGGGGGCAGTCCGCTTTCCTTCAATTATGGGCTATAGTCAATTTGGTGGTTCCCATACATCGAAGCACTATATACCATACCTGCTTTGTCATCACCTTAAAGTCTGGAGGTTTTAGGCCCAGGAGTATCACTTCTGGTAAATGGGGGATAGGATAGCCTAAAACTTCTTTCAGCACTTTTGACACCCCCTACCAAAATGGGCAAATCTTCGGGCAATCCCACCAAAGGTGCAGTGCCACCCACAATGCCCCACAACCCCTCCAGCATCTGGGAAAGCATTGTGGTATATGCAATGGAATCTACAGGGGGTGTCATGCCAGCCGTACCAAACTTTGAAGTGTATCCCTCTTCCCAGGATCGAAGTGGAAGTAGAATGCATATCCCTTCCCAAATTCTCCCACTGTTTCAGTGTGATTCGCATCGCTAGCACGTGTTCCCACTCTCCGTTATGCTTCCATACCGGTTGGGTATCGTGTATTAAATAGCATTTTATATAGGCTAGAGATCATACCGTTGGAGCCCACCAGTTTGGGAAAAAGAGTTTCGAAAAGGGTCTGATCTCTAATAGCCCCTGGGCACACAGAGGAGTGTGTTATCTAATGTCTGATCAGCACGTAGTAGAGCCTCTCCGTCTCCGAGGGATCACACACAGTTTTACATTACAGGAACTCTTTGGAATTCTCAAACATGCCCTAAATCATCCAGCAACCACCTTCTCTCCAATTACAAAACATCTGGCCCTCCTGGGCAGGGGTAAAAGCTGCATTGTAATGAATGAGGGTATAGGGCAGGTATGAGACCCCTGCCCCCTCCATATTATAGACATGTCCCACGTTTTCAATGTCGTGGTCACTGGAGTGCTAAGATATACATTTGTGGGACTATGTTTAGCCAACCAAACCAGATTCCAGGCCTCGACAAATCTACTCGCCCACTCACTATGGCAAGTCAGATTTCATCAGGTCGGTAGTTGCGAGTGAACTTGATCTGGAAAGGGACAGGTGTTCTGTTCATTCAGAAAGTGAATGAACAATAAAAATGCCTTTAAATCTTGTTTTTATCTTGACACTTTTTCTGTTTGTTGAAGGACAGAGGTCAAATGTCAGTTTGTCTCTTTACTAATTGCTGCTTATCTTATTCTGGAAAATGTGGTTTACTTTTCTTTCTCTAACTGCAGTTAGAGGATTTTGTAAAGAGAGCTGTCTGACAATCATGGTGAAACAAAAAGCTGTAGGATGCCATTTTTCCCCCTAACACACAACATTCAAATAGCCGGTAAATAAATATATAAATATTTTAATATGTATCAGGAATTACGAAAGCACATTTTTTTGTAATTTAGAGGTGTGATGCAAGGATTTAAATAGGCGCAAAACAAATCAGAACACTTTAGTTGGTAATGTGCAAATGGGAAATATTTGCAGTAACTTAATTTCCAAAAATTGTTTGTACACTGTATAGTTTTATCAGCAAAACCACATGACAGTTGGAAATTTTGTAGCCATTTCAATGAAAAATGTGCTTATTTGCAAACGACAGTGTGTCACCACTTTATGCTTTACTTATGTATTTATTAAAAGTGATTATATTATTAAACATGATTTGAGAAACATCCCTGCCCTGATGACAATGCTGTTAATGAACTAAGAGGCAAGTCAGAGGTCATGTGTAACCTAGATGTGGCTATATTGGCATTATATATGGAGCAAAAGTTTAGTCTTATAAATCAAACAAAAGAGTTTTTGTCCAGCAGACATCCTGAACTTGCATATTTGAAGATGCTCTCGTATGCGATAGTGAAGAAAATTGGCGGCTCTGTGAATTAACATATTTACCTAGGATCACATAATTTGAGACCAGTTTATGGGTCAAGAGCATTACAGTGAGGTCGAGTAGATTATTTAAGTCACAAGACCTGCAGGTCTGGTAAACCTTTTATGATTTTTGAGGCCTGCAGATCTCAATGGGGTCTCTAGACTATAGCATGATTCATCTGTTGCCAATTTTTCTCCAAATCCAACCTGGACCATTCCATCACCGCTCTCAATTGAGCAGCTATATAATAATGAGGAATACTAGGTGCTCCCAGGCTCCTTACCTCTCTTGGATGAATTATCAGTTTCTGATGAATCCTAAGAGCATTCCCTCTGCAAATGAAGTTCATCAATCTTTGTTGGATTAGTTTCAGATAGGTTTTATCCAATCAAAGCAGAAGTGCCTGGAACATATACAGGAGTCGCAGAATACTCATCCTTATTGCATTAATTCGACCAAGCCATGAAAGCGTCAAATGTCTCCAAAAAGCGAGAGCTCTTTCTACAGCTGCCAATAAGAGCGAGAAGTTAGTAAGGAAAAATTCCCCAGGGGTTCTTAGAATCTCGACCCCCCAAGATATTTAATGGATTTTTTAGCCCAACAAAAAGAGAACAAGCATTGGCATAGCCAATAGGTCTCGCCTTTGGGACCTTATAAGTATTTAGTTATGCAGCATAATATCCTTGGTGCAACAGCATCAACTGTTGCATGGCTAAACACTTATACGGTCCCAAAGGCGAGACCTATTGGCTATGCCAATGCTTGTGTTATTTGGTATAAATCCATTCAGTAGATTGCAAGATAATAAATGAAATCCAAATTTGTATATCTGCGGCCTCGACTACTTCGCGAATAATAATGAGCTTGTGCAGAGATCTGCAAAGCTCTGATTGGCTGCCAACACTTCAACCAGAAAGTATAGACAGCCATCTTTAGCTGAGTCTTAAAAACAAACGCAGAAAAAAAGAAAAGGGGGCTGGGTACTATTACCCTGACCCTCTAGCTCTGGTGCTGTGGTCCCAGATGGAAGCGGCCAGGGCAAAAAAAACTTTTTTTAAAATTCACTGCGATTCTTCATGAAATATTTGTGAATATCGATGTGAATTTTTTTAAAAAGCGCGGACTCCCATTCTTGCTTTTAATATTGGCCCCGGGTGGGTCAGGTCCTGGGGGCATGTGTAGTTCAAATAAAAAGGAGGGGGGCACACAGAGCTCCCCTCCTAGGGTTCATTTATGCCCCGCGGACCACCTCCTCCCTGCTGCTCTTGTTTATACTAATGCAGGTGGGCCACGCGGACCACCCTGTGCCCTGGGGACCACCAACTCCCTGGGGCTTTAAATTTTAAAATACATAGGAGGGGCTGCGTGGACCCCCTGCACCATGGAGACCACCACCTATTCAGCGCTGTAAATAAAAAATATATGGGGGGCCGCGTGGACCCTCATCGAGCCCTGGGGCCATCATCTTCCCATGGCTAACATAAACATTGAAGAGGGGGTCCACATGGACTCCCGTCCCAGGGGACCACCACCTTCCCGGGGCGGCCGGTGCTTAAGAATGGACAGAAGCCGTGCGGCCTCCCTCCTGGAGCCATATATGGCCCTGGGGAATGCCACCCCCCAGGGCCAGCTCCTGCTATGTCCTGGGGTGCCCACCCCAGGACATAGCTGTTTGCTTTTGCTTGGCGGGAGCTTTGGCAGCTCCTGCCAAGCAGAAGCAACACTCTGGTTCCAAGGGGCGGGAGCTGTCAAAGTGCTCCGGCTTGCTGGAAGCGGAGGTTTCATCTATTTCCCTGCCTGCAGAGATGTGGACAGTGAAAGAGATTAAACAATTGCTCTCCCGCACAGGGAGCTACATTTCCAGCAGTGTGCAAGAGCAATACCGGCTCCTGCAGGAGGTGGGCAGCCAGTTGGGACTGCGGGGGCCTTGAGGCTCCTCCCGCAGTCCCATAGTACACTGGGTGCCCTGGGTGGGTCCGGGGCACCCAGGGACACATGGCTGGGCCCTGGGTATGCGGTCCCTGGAGTCAAAATCAGCCCGGGGAAGGGGGCTGCATGCCCCCCATTGAAGGTTGGCTGGGCCCCAGGGCATGTGATCCCTGGTGCCGAAATCAGCCCAGGGAGTGGTGCAGCGCAGCCCCCACTCATTTAATTTTGGCGAAGCCCTGGGAGATGGGGTCCCCAGGACCGAAATCGGGAAGGGGAGGGGGTCCGGGTGGCCCCCTTCCCCATTAAATTACTTCTGGGCCCGAGGGATGGGGTCCCTGGGGCCGAAATCAGCCCAGTGAGGCGGCTGCACAGCACCCCTCCCCTATTAAGTCATGGCCCTGATGCTAATTTCACAATAATTAAACCATAACAGGAAGCACTTACACATATAAACATAGCAGGTGCCCCCATTGAAGCTCCACTTATGTAAATAACATATGATCCTATCTCCTGAGCTTGGCAAAGGCAAAGCCAGTGTGTTTTCTCTGAAATTCCATAGTGAAAAACAATCAGAAACTCTTTGTGGAGGTGACTGCATCATTGACATATTGGAGCACTATTTGTATGTGACTGGGACGAGTGGGTTCCTTCTTGTCCTCTTCTGGTGAGAGCAGAATCCATGGTTCTCCCTTTAAATTGCTAGGAGTATGCAGATGTGGCAATCACTTGGATGCTTCCCCGTTTGGCCCCGCCCCCCTTAGTAGTTTCCAAAGGTCTTCCTGCCTTGTGCCAGGATGATGTACAGCTTAACAAGCCACCCCCCCAGTGCATTACCCATCAATTTTGGTGAGGGGTCTTGATGCAAAGAAGCACTTACTTCATATAGTTAATAGGAAGGACCCTTGTTTGGTGGAGAATTACCTCTTTGTAGTTTTGTCGTCTTGTCTATAGGAGGATTCATGTTATCACATATTTCTGGATAAAGACGCACCAGGAACAATCACATTGCCAAAACACTCACAAGGTCAATGGTGACATTACCTTGTGCTCCATGACGCAGCTGTCTTGTAGAATACATACTGGACATTTACCCAAGGTTGTAGCACTTAGTAAGTAACCAGTAGAAAGAACTCCACTTGGGTAGCTATTTTGTGCAAAACTGTGGGCTCTTGTTGGATAAAAGGGCAGGTGTGGTTCCTTTGTGGCTAGGTCACTCACACAGCTACTGACACACCCACACAGACACGCACACGCTCACTCACATACGCACTCATGCACCCCTCAGACCCATACAGCCACTCACAGACCCACTAAGAGACTCACACACCCACTCACAGAGCCATACAGCCACTCACACAGCCATTCACAGACCCACTCAGAAACACACACCCACTCAGAGACTAATGCATCCACTCACAGACCCACTCAGACACTCACTCACAGACTGACTCACAGACTGACTCACACTCTCATGGAGACACTCGTAAACCCACTCAGACACACTCACACCTACCCACAGACCCACTGAGACATTCACTCAGACACTCATGCACCCTCTCAGACACTCATGCACCCACTCACAGACCCCCTCAGACTCTCACACACCTGCTCACACTCCCAGTGAGATACTTATGCAGCCCCTCCCAGACCCATACAGACACTCACACAAACACTCTCACAATCATTGAGACACTCACACACTCCCTCAAACACCCCCTGAGACGCTCATGCGCTCACTCACACACTCACTCAAGAAGGTTACAGATTACTGTTAGGAAATAAAATTTAAAAAACCTTAGAAATTCACTTAAAAAGCAAAGGTTACTGGGACGTTATAGTTAGGAAATAACATTAAAAAACCATAGATATTCACTGAAAAAAACGAAAGTTACAGGGACGTTATAGTTAGGCTCACATTTCACTCGTTCAAAACCAGTGAAATTCAGAAGTTATAGTTAGCTGAGCTAACGATAACTTACGCCCCCGCAATGTTCACTCATGACATGGTCAGTGACATCACTGATAACATCACTCATGGCATCTCAAATGACATCACTGATGACATCATCCACAGAAGCACTCACGCATCCTCTCACACCCGTATACAGCCTCTCATATACCCACTCACACACCCATACTACTACTCACATACCCATTCACCATTATATTGAAATTCATTTTTATCATTAATCTTTTATTACTGTGAAGAAACAAAAGTACAAATGCTAATCAACACCTCAGTCTTTCAGGTTTTACAAAATTCATTTTGCAGCGTTGACCCTATTGCTACCACACAATTTCCATTTTCTCCTCAGAGATGTTTTACCACTGATTGTTGTTGCCACCTATCTGCATTTTACAAAAACAATATTTATATTTAACTCAGTTGGTTTGCTAACATATTTGAGCCCAAGTGGGAAATTTTGCACAACCATCTGAATCCACAAACATCTGCAATTTAATCCATTAACCATGATTAGCTCTATTGCTATCCTTATTGCAATTGATGTCCAGGGTACCTGACCACTAATACGAAACAAATTTAAAGCCCCACATGTGTCCTCCCGGTCTCTATCCACATTTCTGTCTCTGACATGGTCACTTGTTTTCAACCCAAGTGTCTAAAAACAAAGAATTTCGCCACAAATTATATTACAAAAAGTGTTTAATTCTCCACCTAAATGTAAGCCATTTGGTGCTTTAGTATCAAGTTTGACAATGTACAATGCTTCTGTTTGCCTTAGCAGTCTCTCCTGATTGCCTCCTCTCAAGCTTTTTTATATTGCGTCTATTACAAAGTATCTGAGGCATTGAATGTCATTGCTATGACATTCTAATAGATGGTGTGCTACCAGGTATGTTGGTTCTTTCCTATTTACTGCCCTCATGTGTTTCGAAATTCGCATATGGACCTGCAGCACAGTGCTGCCTATATATCTGAGTCCACATACACAAGTCAGGACATAAATAGCATACTCTGTTTTGCAGTTGTTAGGCCCCCCAATTTCAATCAAAGTATCACTGAATGGGGACTGATATTCCATTGTATTGATACCTATGCTGCAAGCCTTACACTTGCTGCATTTATGTAAACCCTTTCTTTCCTGCAGCCAATTCCTCTTTTCTACCACCTTAGGACTACTCTTAACTAATGCATCCCTCATGGAGAATGCCCTCCTCAAGGGCCAGTGTTAATCTACAAAGTCTCTGCTCTACAGCAACCTGTAATTGAAGGCTTACATTTCAATTGTTCCTGCTAAGCATCTGTTTCAGGTGGTTCAAGATTATGTCAACTCTACTCTCCTCCCTGAGAGGTCTTGCGCATCTGCATGTCAATCAACTCACAGGCTTACTGGACTTCAGCAACTAAAGAGCAACCTGTTCCTTAGTCTAAGACATAAATTTACCTTGGCATATGGACAGTCTTTATATTATGATGTGGTAGAGATTTATTTTCAGAAACGGCACAACACAAATACTGAATTATTTACAATTCTTAAGACCATGTGTTTGGGGTCGCCTCATCAGTAAGGTTGAATTCAAACATCTTTGTAACTTTTATTTTCTTACATGGTTTTAGCACATTCAGAGAATTTTAGAGGAGAAACATACACTCGGTGACAGTGGAAACCACTACAGAATGAGAAATAGGGTGGGTGAGTTTGACCAAGGCAAAGAAGTCTTGGCTCAGTGGGTACATCATGAGAGTTCTTATCAAGGGTGATTGAGTTCAAAAGCTGACAGAGTGTGTTGAATGTAGCAAACACAAAGTCCTTCAGAAGAGGAACTATATTATTCATATCCAGGTGCCATTAATCTTTGGCTCTCCATTTTAATTAGTTCTGTAGAATAAACCTGTCTAGCTTGTATCTCTTTGAATCTTCACCAACAGTTAGGAGGGCCTCCTGTAATGGCAGTCCTATCAAAATAACGACTAGTGGTGAATATGCGATCCTTACTTCAGCTTGAAACCAGTAAATGTCCCGTACCACCAGTGGCACTTGAGCACAGTGTTTCTAGCTTGCAAAATGGCCTAACATATTATCTAGAAAAACCTACAGTCTCCTGAATTAAACTTTCAGATTTTGGGTGACTATCCATCTGTATTCTAAATGACAGAGGCATGCACTTGAGAAGGTTTTGAAGGAAATAAAGAGTTGAAGTTGGAGGCAATAAAGAGTTGAAGTCACATTTTGAAGGGAGCAAAGTTCACCACTACCCTATGTTTTTAGTTAAGGATCGAATTCTAAGGATTTTTATGACGTTGCTGACATCTTTTCATCCATTACACCCCTACACGCTCCATCCTCTAACACGATAAGTGCACCTTACTGGTCTTTATGCATGACATAGCCACTTCCTACATAAATTTGAACAAGGACAACACCCTTTCAACCACACACCCTACATGGTATAGCATATTACCCATGCAGGCAAGCACTTCAGCATTCCACAAAGGGGTAGTAAGTGCTGTATAAATATTACAGTATAGTACAGTACAATACAATGCAATGATGATCAATTCTTGGCTATCCAGGAAAAGGCACCGGAAAACTTCAGTTGTTGGCTTTTAAGGTTACCACCATTTTCATTTTTTCCTTTATGGCATCTGAATTGCATTGGGTCATAAAAGCCACTCCAATCAATATAAAAACACAGATGGATCCATGTTTCATCAGTCGTGGCTCCCCCGTTCAGGCAGAGGAGCGTTGCCCCACTTATCTCTCAGTAGTGCAAACAGCAAAAATAAAACGATAATAAAACAATGCTATTCTCATTTTATTTTTCAGCATTGAGGCAGTCTTGAATGGGGCGGGGATAGGCTAGGCTATCCTGATGGAGCAGGGAGGAGGAGTGGTGGACACCATAAGTGCACATGTTGGTTTGGCCGGTCGTCTTCGGATGGCCAAACTGACATGTGCACTTAGCATTTCTCCAACACAGGCTGTGTTGCACAGCCGGGTGGAGAAGAGACACAGGCTCCCAGGCCCTGTCTGAGTGCCAAACCAGGCCGCTCAGACCAATCTTGGCGCTTCTCTCATGCTGGTAATAGTATTACCAGCATGACAGCAGCGTTATGATTGTCTTAGGGGAGTCTGGGCGCCTGTGCACTGCCAGGAGTTGACAGAAACAGAAGAGGACGGAGGTGGCGGCTGGTAGGTAAGTAATCTTTTTTTTTCCCTCCCCGCGCTGCCCCACCACTTCTGTTCTGCAGCAGCCGCCACTGTGTTTCATAAAGTTTTAGATACCCTAATGCAGGGCTTTAAGTGGGCCGGGTTGTGCTGGTGCTCAGCATCGGCAGTTCAGAAGAGCAGGTGCTGAGACGGGTCCCTATCATTCTCTCCATTTTTGCCCTCACCATCGGTAAAAAAAAATCTTAACTCTTCAGCAGTACCACCCTTCGCTGCCTTTGATGTAACTTCAAAGAGACTCGTTATAGTACTTTCAGTTTCATCATTTCAGAACAGAAGCATTTTCAAAATTTTATGCGACAGAACCATAGTTGCTGCTTTTTTTTAAATCTTATGCAACTACCAGCCATTGACAAAGCCAATAGTCCTGGCTTGTTATAGGTGTAACATTATATATATATATATATATATATATATATATATATATATATCAATATGATACGTCACTTCTATAACTCACACAGTAGCAACAATAAACTCCTTGCTTTCTGTGGCATTGACAGAGTTATGAAACAGATTTGTGGTGGGGACAGGGAGAAGCAGTTACGAGTTCTCGAATCGAGATACATTATTGATCTGAATACTAGAATGCCATATGGCCTTAACAGGGAGGAGGAACTGAGTACTCATATCGGCCTCTGATTACTTGCCTGTTTCCGTGACCTTGTTCAACCTACATTCGAGACATTTGTCCCTTTTATTTTATTCTATTTTTGTTGCTGCAGTTTTCTATCTGTTAATTTCTTTTTACTTATTCTGTCCAATTTTGTGGTAGGGGATATTGTTTCCTTTTTGATAATGTTGACATACATTTTTTATTAAGGGCGCACATTCACATTGGTTATGTCAGAATTTTAAGTACAACTGCAAATTTGGACACTTGTCCTGAATTATGTATGTAATGAGATGAAAATTGCAATTTGTTGCCTAACCCATATAATAATAATAATAATAATAATACTGAAATTTATATAGCGCGAACAGCTACCTCAAAAACAGAGGTGTCCCGGCGCTCTAGCAGCAAGCAGCGCGTGCACATAAGTTTAGGCACTGAAGTCAGGCCTAATCATTGCTAAAGAGCCATGTCTTCAGCGCTTTTCTAAAACTGGTCTCAGTGTCAGCTTGGCGGAGAAACCCAGGTAGGGCATTCCACAATTTAGCCGTTCTAACTGTGAGCGCCCTACCGCCCAGACGGGCTTTCACAAAGCGGGGAGCGAAGAGCAAATTCTGAGAATTTGACCGCAGGGAGTGATTTTGCTTATATTGGCCAAGTCTTTGTTTAAGATAGCTAGGACATCTTCCCTGAAGAGC
The DNA here is from genome assembly GCA_963921515.1 of Calotriton arnoldi. Classification (NCBI taxonomy): domain Eukaryota; kingdom Metazoa; phylum Chordata; class Amphibia; order Caudata; family Salamandridae; genus Calotriton; species Calotriton arnoldi. The sequence continues at coordinate 1,904,300 of CAWUFW010001723.1, forward strand.
CTGATAGGCCAGCGTCAAGGCCTTAAATTCAATTCTTTTGGCTACCGGAAGCCAGTGTAGTTCCTGTAAATGCGGAGAGACATGATGTCGAAAGGGAATGCGTCTAATTAGTCTCGCAGCCGCATTCTGCACCATCTGCAAACGCCTAATCGAATATTTAGGCAGGCCAAGATATAGGCCGTTAGCGTAGTCCAGCCTGGATGTCACTGTGGCATGGACTACGGCTTTACGGCAGTCTTCTGGCATAAAATGTAGAAATTTACAGAGATTTCTCATTTTACTAAAACACGAAGCGGTGACCTGTTGGATTTGGGCCGAGAAAGAGAGATCCGCCTCCCATCTCACCCCTAGATTTTTAATACTCGTGCTAGGAGAAGGCGGAGGGCCCATTTCTACTGGCCACCACAGATCTGAAGCAGGCACAGGGCCATTGCCGAAAAACAGCACCTCTGTTTTTCCCGCATTGAGTTTTAGTTTGTTTATGTTCATCCATATGGCTACGTCTCTCAAGCAGCCTTTAAAATTCATAAAAGCCTCTGTCGTTCGCTTCCTGAAAAGGGAAAACCAGCTGGGTGTCATCAGCATAGGAGATTGCCTTCACCCCCAGTTGGCAATCAGAGAGAAAAAGAGGGGCTATTTACAAATTAAAAAGTAAAGGACTCAACGCAGGAGCCTTGAGGGACGCCGCACCATAGAGCTTTAGGTTTTGATTCAAATGGTTGTAAAGCCACTCTTTGAGTACGGCCGCTTAAGTATGATTTCAACCAGGTCAAAACCTTCCCCCCAAAACCTGTGTCTTGCAATCTCTGCACCAACATGGTGTGGTCGACGGTGTCGAAAGCTGCAGACAGATCCAGGAGCACCAGTACCACTGAAGCCCCTGAATCTAACGACCATCTCACCGACTCGGCCACCTCCAGGAGGGCAGTCTCCGTGCTATAGCCTGCCCGAAAACCAGATTGTGTATCATGCAGGGCGGCATTACTCTCAACAAAGTTGGTCAGTTGCCGCTGGACCAACTTCTCTAGCATTTTACCCGGAGCAGGCAGTAAGGAGATTGGCCTAAGATTGTTGAGATCTCCTGGGTCACCATTAGGTTTCTTTCTCAGAGGGAGAAGGGTAGCGTGTTTCCACTTGTCGGGAAAAATGCCAGTTCCAAGAGATACGTTCCAGATATGAACTAGCACACCAGAGAGAGAAAGAGACAACATTTTCCAAAGTTTAGGAGGGCAAGAATCATCTGGGGCACCTGATCTACATTTTTGGATTTCAGCCAGTGCATCCTGATGAGAAATGGGTAGAAAATGTGTAAACAGTGGAACCTCCACTGCTTCCAGAGGTGTGTCCGGTTTCTCTGTTACCATGGGTGCTGAAAAGGAGTCGTAGACCTTTAAAATGTTATTATCAAAAAAGCTAGAAATATCTTCACACAAGGCTAGGGATGGTTGCACTTCAGTCTCTATTGCTTTTGGCTTAAAGAAGGATTGTACTACCTTAAACACCTCTTTGCTGGAATTATCTGCCTTATGGATACTTGAGACAATAAAATTTCTTCTGGCTATTTTTTGCGATTTATGAAAATCTTTCAGAGCATTTTTATAGATTGCTTTAGCTAAGTCGCAATAGTTTATTCTCCACAAGCGTTCAAGTCTTTTGCACCTCCTCTTTTCTTCTCTAAGTAAATCAGAGAACCAAGGCGCCGAAGGAGACAGTCTACAAGACTTCACCATTCTAGCAGAGCAACGGCCTCCACAGCCGTGGAGATCCATTGATTTATTGCAAGAGCATCTACATTGGGGTCTAAAGATAAAAGAGGAAGGTTGTTCTGAAGGGTAGGACCTAGTGCTGCCGCAGTCAGATTTTTCCAGTTTCTTTTTATGGAAACGCTTGCCTCTGGCCTGGCCGGTATTAGTCAGCCTAACCGAAAAGGAATCAGATAATGATCCGACCATACCAGAGGACAGGAGACTCCATAACCATTGAAGAGATATTCGAGAAGACTAGATCCAAGGTATGACCTGCTTTATGGGTAGGAGCGGCTACCATTTGCAATAGATTGGCGCCTGCCAGAGAGGAGACCAACTGAACTGCCTGTGAGCAGTGAGGATCATTCACGTGTAAATTAAAATCGCCAAGGGCCATAAAATTTGCATAATCTAGCGATTTTTGAGCAATATAATTGCAAAGATCCTGACATATATTGGCTACACAGTCAGGTGGTCTATAGATGAGTATACCAGAAAGGGATGAAGAGGGATTGATTTGGAGGCAAAAATTGAGGCCTTCAATACCCTGTATGTTGAGAGGGGCAGAGAAACTAACTCCCATGAATCTTTAAATATAATGGCCACCCCACCCCCTCTTTTATTGCCCTCTCTATTTGCATAACACATTTTGAAACCTGGCGGGATGGCAAGAGTAATTGCTGCCACAGTGTCCGCATTAAGCCAGGTTTCTGTTAAAAACATGGCATCCCATGAGAGATCAGCTAGGGCCAGCCAGATATCATCAGCATGTTTAGCAAGAGACCTACAATTGACTAGGCACGCTCTAATTGTATCCATATGCTTTGGTGCAATGTCCAAAGGGGTTGTTATCCCAGAGTTGCTCTTATTTTGCATCCCTCCCGCATAATTCAACCCCTGACCACAAGAATTACAACTGTCTGGCAGACTAGTCACAGCAAGATCAAACTTATGTAGCTCGGGACAAGCATCCCATTTACGAGACAACAGCTCGTCTCGAGACCACCGTATAACCCACTCCCGGCATACATCCTCTCCCGGCAGCATGGCTGGCGCTGGTCGCGTATGGCTCGAGGACGGGCGCAGACGGGCTTGGCAGTTGTGTATTAATGCTTCGATATTTGGGCATTCGCCCTGTATTAGGAGGTTATCGGTACATATAGATAATTTATTAAGGTTCCTCCAGTAGGTCCCATTTGGGTCCACGGCATCTACATAGGGCGATCGAAGTTATGTATCTGATCACCAACATGGGTTTGGGCAGCTCATATTTATTTGTTGCAACAAGCTGGTACCTGATGACATATGCCTATATTTTCCACATCACCAATCTATTCACTTTTTCACAAAATGCGACTCCGCATTTTCTTTTGTATCCAGGGTGCATTAATCAGGCTGAACTTGATTAGATATTATATGTGGTGAATATTACCCACCTTTTTTTATTTATGCCGGATACCCCATAATCATTTAGGGGAAGATATTATCTCATGTTGATGAATTACGTATGTTTACAAATATGCATATTCATTCTCTAATTAATTGGCTTTCTTTTTCATATGTGCAGCTATTTATGCCCATGCCCAGTGATTGTTGCAATTATATTTTTGAAAATAACACATTAGGATACAGTCTGTGTATTTGATTTGACGATGAACTACAGAACACGGAAGTATTTCTTCCTTACCTGATTTTATGAGGAATTGAAAAACACGATAGTATTTCTTCTACATCAATGCGAATGCTAGGATGTGTAATCAGTCGTGAAATGTAACGAATATGTTCATGATGGACGTTTATTTATTGTGGTAATCGATAGTGTTATAACTTTTTGACTGTAAAGCGATTCAAAAAAATTTTTGGTTTAGAAAGTATTGAATCCAGGCATCAGAGTCATTGACGATTTGTGTTTGGGTAATTTCTTTATGTCTATGATGACGTATTACTATTTAAATGTTTGCACTCTGGTAACTTGACAAAGGCCTTCTCGGGTGAAACGCGTTGTTTTTTGAGCGATTATACATTCGTATCACTTGGATGGTGTGCCGCCTCATTCCTTCGGTCTGATTTCGTGTTGACATTTTGTGGCTCCGCTGCCACGGCAGGCACCGGCACATTTTAGCAGGCGCGCGGCGTTGGGCGGATACTTTCGTTGGAATATATATATATAGCTACCTTGAAATAAATTATTGTGGACTTACTTGGTGTGCGGGCATCCTTCCTTGCGGCGCGGCGCGGCTGCGCCTACAAGGATATTTCAGCATATATATATATATATATATATATATTCAAAAACGTTCACACCAAAACTGCCCCTCACTTGCTAGATGGGTGCTGCCACGACGCGGTGGTGTACCGCATAAATTCTCACAAGTACTCTGCTCACACAAAGTCCGTGGCGCACACGCAAGTTGGTTGAAATCAGTCGTACTTTATTCTTACACCGTGGCTGACAAATGCGTTTCGGCCATGACGGCCTTTGTCAATGTCAGTGTGCTGCTCATTATACAAACAATATATACATAATCACACATTCAAATAAATGACGGACTACAAAGAAAATACATATCACTTACAACGAGGGAACATAGCGGCCATCTTAAAGTTGTCAGATTACGAGAGTGGCAATACTTTTACTCATCATAATCATCATTAACATCAGCAAGAAGCATCTTGATTATAGGAGAATCTACCTTTTCATACATTATGCTATTACAGGGCAGACGCTTTATTCAATTGTCTGTACTTGCAATGAACACTTCATTTACTGGTTCTATCGCGGCCTTCTTAGGACAGGCAAGGGCGAAGACAAGGTCCCGTTTCAAACCTCCTAATTGATCTCTTCGCTCATACATTAAAAGCTGACCGACCTTAAGTCTATACCTTAAAAATTTGAAACATTTAAAAAATTTCTAATATAGCGCCCTGAATGGGCTAATGTTAACAAAAGGCCATGCTTATGCAACCCTGAATAACAAACATTATTCACATCTTCCTCTTAAGACGCTTCTGCAATTTACCAGATTATTGTCGAGTCTCAATTTCTATCATACATCATGTTTGAAACATATAATCAATGTTGATATCCTCACGCCTATCAATGTTCCCTCATATAAAAGTTAATACCAATAGGCATGTGGAAAAGGGGAATTCATTGCCTTTAAATCATGGTGGGGCTAAGACTTTAGGGAGGTATTAACTCCCAATATTTCATAAATCCTATTCCACCTCATCAATTTTATATATCCAATGATGATACTCTTAATCACACTAAACATCTATCCTTCTCCTGTCCACATATTGCCCATTATCACAAAACATTGTCCGTCTATTAAATATCGTAAATAACCTATATCATTTCCTAACATAAAGGAGGAGTGGGGAGAAAGGAGCAAAAAGGGGAGAAACTTTCCTTTCAAATTCATAGGTCTATGATACCTCATCTCACTAACCAATATGAACCCATAACTCCTCTTCGCTGTTTAGGCCATAAGGAATTAGTGTTCTTAATTCAATGATATATTTTGACTCAAGTTGTCGTAGGGTTCTCACCCTATCCCCGCCTCTTTCTGGAGTCGGTACCTGGTCAATACAGAAGAACCTTAGGAGTTGGCTGTTGCTCTTGTGCTTCGTTGCGAAGTGTCTCGCTACCGGATAGCTGTTATCATTCCTAGTTATAGCCCGCATGTGCTCTAATGCTCTCTTTTTAGCCTGTGGCACCGTGCTATCCACATACTGCAGGTTGCACGGACAGATGAGGCAATACACAACAAAATCTGTATTACAATTCAGCAATTTTGTTATTGGTTTCTTCGAGTCCCTGCCTGGGACTTGGTACTCTTTAACTTTATTACTTTTCTTGCATGCTTTACACTTTAAGCAAGGATAAAACCCTCTTATTTCTGAGATGCCTCTATCTTTATTCCTGAAGTGGCTATGTACCAGTAAATCTTTAAGAGAGGTGTTTCTCCTATAGGTGATGCTTGGATATTGTGTAATTTTGTTACCAATTACACCATCAGCCTGTAGGATACCCCAATGCTTTTTTAGTAACTGATGTATCTCTCTTGAATTCATGGAGTAAGTTAGGATTAATCTAGTTACTCCTTCTTGATTTTCTCTCGCTGTTTTATTCAGAAGCTCATCTCTCACCCGCTGATTAGCCCTATCTGCTGCCATCTTTAAGGACTTATTAGGATAGCCTCTCTGTCTGAACCGTTCTAGTGCCTGTTCTTTTGCCACTTCATAATTGGCACCTGTAGTGCTATTTCTTTTTAGGCGGAGTAACTCCCCATAGGGGATACCGTTAACCAGACAGCGTGGATGTTGACTGGTATAATGTCAAACAGAATTCCCCGCAGTTTACGGTACAATTTCATCATCAATTGATTGCCACTCACATATACTAATAAATCTAGAAATGCAACCTCTGAGGGACTGATGTGGCTTGAAAAGTGTAAATTGTAATCATTAGTGTTCAAGCTGACAATGTATTCTTCAATTTCCTCACGAGACCCTTTCCAGACGATAAAAATATCGTCGATATACCGGGCCCATATAGCTACCTTTTGTGCCCAGATCTTATTATGTCCTGCCCAGGCCACGTGCTTCTTCCACCAGCCCACGAACAAGTTTGCGTAGCTGGGGGCGAAGCACGTGCCCATCGCTGTCCCCTGCTTCTGAATATATAGCTGATCTCCAAAAGCAAAGATGTTGTTGTTTAGGCAGAATGACATGAACTGCAGTATCATCTGATTATGCTCTGCAAATTTTAAAGGTCTACTTTTTAGGAAGGTCTTCACTGCTTCAAGACCTTGGATGTGATTGATGCAGGTGTATAGACTGGTAATGTCTAGAGTTACTAGAAGAAACTCATCTTCCCACATGATGTTAGCGATCAGTTTAATGAAATCAGTGCTGTCCTTAACGTATGATACCATATCAAATACAAAGGGGCAAAGTGTGCTGTTAACCAAGATCGAAGTGTTCTCCAAAAGACTTCCCTTGGAAGACACTATCGGTCGCTCCGGGGGTTTCTTATCATTCTTATGTATCTTTGGGATATGGTAAAAAGTAGGGGTTATTGGATAGTCAACTTTCAAGAATAAAAATTCAATTTGATCTAGTATACCCCTATCCCTCCAAAATATAATCATCTGATGGAAATCTAGGAAACTCTCATTGTAATCCTTCCTGGAACTCTTTTCATAGCACACAGTATCGCTTAACTGTCTTAGGGCTTCCTCTTGATAGGATATCTTATCTTGTAGGACTATATTTCCGCCCTTATCCAACGGTTTTATCTCTATCGTGGGATCGTCCTTTAATGCCTTGATCGCTTCTCGTTCTTTCTTGGATATGTTCTGAGGTTTCTTCTCATTGTCTTTAAACCTGTCTCTCAGTCTGTCTAGATCTTTAATCATGACCTCATGGAAACTGTCAATCATGTCAAACGCCATTCTTGGTATATACCTCGATTTCTTCTTTAGATGGCTAGTAGCGCTACTTTGGGCTAGCTCAATTTGTTCCAGGAACTCCGATTCGTCCACCATGGAGTTCTCCCCTGCTCATGTCATTTCATCACCCAGTTCATGTAGGGCCCTTAAGGCTGGCAGATCTCTCACCATTAAAATATCTGTTGGTTCTGTGTGATTACCTGCCTCATCAATTGATCTCGCGGTTTTCCCATTAAAAAGTTTTTTTAATTTCAGCTTCCTAATGAATTGATAGAGGTCAATCCTTGTTTGCACATAATCCCATCTATTAGTGGGGCAGAATGTCAATCCTCTACGAAGCACTTGGGTTTCAGTTGTTGTTAATTGTCTATTTGATAGGTTCACAATGGTTAAATCATTGTTTATTAGTTTCTGAAAGTTCCCCTTTTGCTCCTTGTTACTCTGGGGGTGTATTGTTGCTTTGTTTCCTTTGCCCCGTCTGATTTTCCTTTTTCTTGTTCCGAAGGTCTTGTTCTTTGCAGCAGTTGGCGCCATGATTGTTGTATGACTTGATATATCTGAGAAAAATTTCCCTTTCCGCTTTGGTTCTCTGATGACCTACCACTGCCACCTTCCATTTCCGATTGATCTGTTTCTAACTCGGACTCCGACGTGTCTCTTGCCGAGGCTATGTTCCTATTTCTTGTTTCTTGCACTGACTTTCTGGGCAGATCGAATTTCTTGGCAAATGTCAGCACTCTTCCAGCCTCATAATCATGTTGGTCCCTGGCAAACTTCTCATGTTTGCATCGCCTGATGGTTTCCTCATATTTTATTAGACGCGACTTCATTTGTTGTCTTAGGGTCTCAGCTACATCTTTTGCCGGATCCTGTGCTATAAGTTCTTCCAGGCCTTTGATTTCTTCTAGCAATTTGCTCCTATCGCTGATGGCATACTTAATCAAAATCTCCACCATGCCCTTTGCTGACTTGGTGGTATGTTCAGCCCATTCTAGAAGCAAGTTCGGGTCTGGGTTTTCGTACGAAGGTACAGTGTAAATCCTAAGGCCCCTAGGAATACGGTCGACTTCCAAGTACCGGAGTAATGATGTTGACTCCCACCATTTATGCACTTCCTTTTCATACGTTTTTTCCAGTGTATGGAATAATCCTTTCAAAGTGCTTGGGGTGGTGGTTCCCCCTTGGGCATTTCTTGCACCCCTGTTCTCGTTGGGCCCCACTGTGAAAATAGATATCACTGCCTCCAACCTCTCATCCTCACTAAACATCATAACAGTCTCACGGTGATACAATATATCAATTCTTTTACACCCGCTCCGCTGTCTTCTGGCTTTGCGTATCGTTACACAGTTACTCGCTACACCTGACCGAGGGCTAGTTGTAGGGGTTTTCTTGCAGTTCGTTGATCCACTTACCGGGACGGTTCTTCGATGGGCTTGCATGTCTTCCGACTCGTCCGCCTCCGATTTGCCGTACCCGATATCGTCTTTGCTTGTATCCGATACAACTTCCTACTGCAAGATATCCATCCCAATGCAACTCACAAGGACTCGGCAGAGCCGGCGGTATTCTCAATGAATGTATTCAAAAAAGTTCACACCAAAACCGCCGCTCACTTGCTAGATGGGTGCTGCCACGACGCGGCGGTGTACAGCATAAATTCTCACAAGTACTCTGCTCACACAAAGTCTGTGGCGCACACGCGAGTTGGTTGAAATCAGTCGTAGTTTATGAATATGGACAGTCAACTTTCAAGAATAAAAATTCATCTTGATCTAGTATACCCCTATCCCTCCAAAATATAATCATCTGATGGAAATCTAGGATACTCTCATTGTAATCCTTCCTGGAACTCTTTTTATAGCACACAGTATCGCTTAACTGTCTTAGGGCTTCCTCTTGATAGGATATCTCGTCTTGTAGGACTATATTTCCGCCCTTATCCGACGGTTTTATCTCTATCGTGGGATCGTCCTTTAATGCCTTGATCGCTTCTCGTTCTTTCTTGGATATATTCTGAGGTTTCTTCTCATTGTCTTTAAACCTGTCTCTCAGTCTGTCTAGATCTTTAATCATGACCTCATGGAAACTGTCAATCATGTCAAACGCCGTTCTTGCTATATACCTCGATTTCTTCTTTAGATGGCTAGTAGCGCTACTTTGGGCTAGCTCAATTTGTTCCAGGATCTCCGATTCGTCCACCATGGAGTCCTCCCCTGCTCATGTCATTTCATCACCCAGTTCGTGTAGGGCCCTTAAGGCTGGCAGATCTCTCACCATTAACATATCTGTTGGTTCTGTGTGATTACCTGCCTCATCAATTGATCTCGCGGTTTTCCCATTAAAAAGTTTTTTTAATTTCAGCTTCCTAATGAATTGATAGAGGTCAATCCTTGTTTGCACATAATCCCATCTATTAGGGGGCAGAATGTCAATCCTCTATGAAGCACTTGGGTTTCAGTTGTTGTTAATTGTCTATTTGATAGGTGCACAATGGTTAAATCGTTGTTTATTAGTTTCTGAAAGTTCCCCTTTTGCTCCTTGTTACTGTGGGGGTGTATTGTTGCTTTGTTTCCTTTGCCCCGTCTGATTTTCCTTTTTCTTTTTCCGTGAGTCTTGTTCTTTGCGGCAGTTGGCGCCATGATTGTTGTATGACTTGATATTCCTGAGAAAAATGTCCCTTTCTGCTTTGGTTCTCTGATGACCTACCACTGCCACCTTCCGTTTCCGATTGATCAGTTTCTAACTCGGACTCCGACGTGTCTCTTGCCGAGGCTATGTTCCTATTTCTTGCTTCTTGCACTGACTTTCTGGGCAGATCGAATTTCTTGGCAAATGTCAGCACTCTTCCAGCCTCATAATATATTAGAAATTTTTTTAATGTTTCACATTTTTAAGGTATAGACTTAAGGTCGGTCAGGTTTTAATGTATGAGCGAAGAGATCAATTAGGAGGTTTGAAACAGGACCTTGTCTTCGCCCTTGCCTGTCCTAAGAAGGCCGCGATAGAACCAGTAAATGAAGTGTTCGTTGCAAGTACAGACAATTGAATAAAGCGTCTGCCCTGTAATAGCATAATGTATGAAAAGGTAGATTCTCCTATAACCAAGATGCTTCTTGCTGATGTTAATGATGATTATGATGAGTAAAAGTATTGCTACTCTCGTAATCTGACAACTTTAAGATGGCCGCTATGTTCCCTCGTTGTAAGTGATATGTATTTTTTTGTAGTCCGTCATTTATTTGAATGTGTGATTATGTATATATTGTTTGCGTAATGGGCAGCACGCTGACATTAACAAAGTCCGTCATGGCCGAAACGCGTTTGTCAGCCACAGTGTGAGAATAAACTACGACTGATTTCAACCAACTCGCGTGTGCACCATGGAGTTTGTGTGAGCAGAGTGAATTTCAATGGTTTTTTAAATGCTAATTTCTAACTATAACGTCCCTGAAACCTATGGTTTTTTCAGTGAATTTCACAGGTTTTTTAAATGCTAATTTCTAACTATAACATAGCAGTTGCGTTTGCAGAGTGGTGGAGAAAGGTGAGCGTGGCCTTCAAACACCTTTTAGCAATCCCACTGTGTGGGATTTAGCGGAAGTAACAGGAGGGATAGTTAGCCCCCAACGTCAACCTTGGGGGCCAACTACCTCTTTTATTACCTCCAGTAAGTCCCACACAGCAGGATTGCTAACTTGTTATATCAGGCCCCACCCCCTCCCTGCAGCACTCTGCAAACGTGCCCCCTGGCGTGTTCTAAGTTGGGGGATTAAGTCCCCTTGAATCTTGAGGGTCCCTGGGGGCCAACTAGGCCACCAGGTACCTCCATTAAGCGCCACTGAGCTGCGTTGCAGAGAGGTGTAAAAGGAGCGTGGCCTCAGACCACCTCTCTGCAACACAGCTCTGTGGCGCTTACTGGAGGTACATGGTGGGCTAGTTGGCCCCCAGGGACCCTCAGGATTGAAGAGGACTTAATCCCCCAATTTACCACACCAGGGGGCGCGTTAGCACACTTGTTATGTCAGGCCCCGCCCCCTCCCTGCACCACTGTGCAAACACGCCCCCTGGAGCATTGTAAGTTGGGGGATTAAGTCCCCTTGAATCCTGAGGGTCCCTGGGGGCCAACTAGCCCAGCAGGTACCTCCAGTAAGTGCCACAGAGCTGCGTTGCAGAGAGGTGTAAAAAGGGGCGTGGCCTCAGACCACCTCTCTGCAATGCAGCTCTGTGGCGCTTACTGGAGGTACCTGGTGGGCTAGTTGGCCCCCAGGGACCCTCATGATTGAAGGGGACTTAATCCCCCAATTTACAATGTGCCAGGGGGCGCGTTTGCACACTTGCTATGTCAGGCCCTGCCCCTCCCTGCACCACTGTGCAAGCCGCCCCCTGGCACGTTGTAAATTGGGGGATTAATTCCCCTTGAGTCCTGAGGGTCCCCAGGGACCACTCAGTATTCAAGGAATGAGTTCCCAACTTACAGCATACCAGGGCGCGTTTGCTGAGTGCTGCAGGAGAGGGGTGGGGCCTCCAGCGCAAGGGGGGCTGTGTGGCCCCCCTTCTTTTACATTATTTGGGGACCCCATCCCCCAGGGCCTGCTCTTTTTTTTACATTTAAAAAAAAACAGGAAGGGGGCCACGCGGCCCCCTCTTGATGCCAATTTCGGCCCTGGGACCCCATCCCCTGGGGCATGGCCACATTTTTTTTTTTTTTTTTAAGGAGGGGGGCTGCGTGGCTCCCCTCCTTAGGCCTCTATTGGCCCTGGGGACCCCATCCCCCGGGGCTGTGCCTCTTTATTTTTTTAAAATTTTAATATTGAAGGGGGCCGCGTGGTCCCCTCCTGGGCCACTTCTGGCCCGGGGACCCCGTCCCCGGGCCCTTTGTGTTGGGGACCGTGGGGGAGCCCCAATGCCCCCACGGTCCCGCCGACTGCCCGCCTCCTGCGGGAGCCGGCATTGCTTTTGAGCAAGGGGAGCTGCTGACATGCAATCATGCTTTGCTTCATTGTAGCGAGAGCAGGTTTTCCTCTCTCTCTGTCAGTCAGTCAGTGTCTCTCTCAGTCAGTCAGTATCTCTCTCAGTCAGTCAGTATCTCTCTCAGTCAGTCTCTCTCTGTCAGTCAGTCTCTCTCTGTCAGTCTCTCTCTCAGTCAGTCTCTCTCTGTCAGTCAGTCTCTCTCTGTCAGTCAGTCTCTCTCTCAGTCAGTCAGTCTCTCTCTCAGTCAGTCAGTCACTCTCTGTCAGTCAGTCTCTCTCAGTCAGTCAGTCTCTCTGAGTCAGTCAGTCTCTCTCTCTGTCAGTCAGTCTCTCTCAGTCAGTCAGTCTCTCTCTCTCTGTGTCAATCAGTCTCTCTCTCTCTCAGTCAGTCTCTCTCAGTCAGTCAGTCTCTCTGTCAGTCAGTCTCTCAGTCAGTCTCTCTCTCAGTCAGTCTCTCTCTCACTCAGTCAGTCTCTCTCACTCAGTCAGTCTCTCTCAGTCGGTCTCTCTCTCTGTCAGTCAGTCTCTCTCTCAGTCAGTCAGTCTCTCTCTCTCTCAGTCAGTCAGTCTCTCTCAGTCAGTCTCTCTCTCTGTCAGTCAGTTTCTCTCTCTCTATGTCAGTCTCTCTCAGTCAGTCAGTCTCTCTCAGTCAGTCTCTTTCTCTGTCAGTCTCTCTCTCTGTCAGTCAGTCTCTCTCTGTCAGTCAGTCTCTCTCTCTCAGTCAGTCTCCCTCTGTCAGTCAGTCTCTCTCTCAGTCAGTGTCTCTCTGTCAGTCAGTCTCTCTCTCAGTCAGTCTCTCTGTCAGTCAGTCAGTCTCTCTCTGTCAGTGTCTCTCTGTCAGTCAGTCTCTCTCTCAGTCAGTCAGTCAGTCTCTCTGTCAGTCAGTCACTCTCTATGTCAGTCAGTCTCTCTCTCTCTGTCTGCCAGTCTCTCTCTGTCAGTCAGTCTCTCTCTTAGTCAGTCAGTCTCTCTCAGTCAGTCAGTCTCTCTCTCTCTGTCAGTCAGTCTCTCTCTGTCAGTCAGTCTCTCTCTCAGTCAGTCAGACTCTCTCAGTCAGTCAGTCTCTCTCTCTGTCAGTCTCTCTCTCTCTGTCAGTCTCTCTCTGTCAGTCAGTCTCTCTCTCTCTGTCAGTCTCTCTCTCTCAGTCAGTCTCTCTGTCAGTTAGTCTCTCTCTGTCAGTCAGTCTCTCTCTCAGTCAGTCAGTCTCTCTCTCAGTCTCTCTCTCTGTCAGTCTCTCTCTCTCTCTCTCTCTCTCTGTCAGTCTCTCTGTCAGTCACTCTCTCTCTGTCAGTCAGTATCTCTCTGTCTCTCTCTGTCAGTCTCTCTCTCTCTCTCTGTCAGTCTCTCTCTCTCTCAGTCAGTCTCTCTGTCAGTTAGTCTCTCTCTGTCAGTCAGTCTCTCTCTCAGTCAGTCAGTCTCTCTGTCAGTCTCTCTCTCTCCCTCTCTCTCTCAGTCAGTCTCTCTGTCAGTTAGTCTCTCTCTGTCAGTCAGTCTCTCTCTCAGTCAGTCAGTCTCTCTGTCAGTCTCTCTCTCTCCCTCTCTCTCTCTGTCAGTCTCTCTGTCAGTCAGTCTCTCTCTGTCAGTCAGTCTCTCTCTGTCAGTCTCTCTCTCAGTCAGTCTCTCTCTGTCAGTCAGTCTCTCTCTGTCAGTCAGTCTCTCTCTCAGTCAGTCAGTCTCTCTCTCAGTCAGTCAGTCACTCTCTGTCAGTCAGTCTCTCTCAGTCAGTCAGTCTCTCTGAGTCAGTCAGTCTCTCTCTCTGTCAGTCAGTCTCTCTCAGTCAGTCAGTCTCTCTCTCTCTCTGTCAATCAGTCTCTCTCTCTCTCAGTCAGTCTCTCTCAGTCAGTCAGTCTCTCTGTCAGTCAGTCTCTCAGTCAGTCTCTCTCTCAGTCAGTCTCTCTCTCACTCAGTCAGTCTCTCTCACTCAGTCAGTCTCTCTCAGTCGGTCTCTCTCTCTCTGTCAGTCACTCTCTCAGTCAGTCAGTCTCTCTCTCTCTCAGTCAGTTAGTCTCTCTCAGTCAGTCTCTCTCTCTGTCAGTCAGTTTCTCTCTCTCTATGTCAGTCTCTCTCAGTCAGTCAGTCTCTCTCAGTCAGTCTCTCTCTCTGTCAGTCTCTCTCTCTGTCAGTCAGTCTCTCTCTGTCAGTCAGTCTCTCTCTCTCAGTCAGTCTCCCTCTGTCAGTCAGTCTCTCTCTCAGTCAGTGTCTCTCTGTCAGTCAGTCTCTCTCTCAGTCAGTCTCTCTGTCAGTCAGTCAGTCTCTCTCTGTCAGTGTCTCTCTGTCAGTCAGTCTCTCTCTCAGTCAGTCAGTCAGTCTCTCTGTCAGTCAGTCACTCTCTATGTCAGTCAGTCTCTCTCTCTCTGTCTGCCAGTCTCTCTCTGTCAGTCAGTCTCTCTCTTAGTCAGTCAGTCTCTCTTAGTCAGTCAGTCTCTCTCAGTCAGTCAGTCTCTCTCTGTCAGTCAGTCTCTCTCTGTTAGTCAGTCTCTCTCTCAAGTCAGCCAGACTCTCTCAGTCAGTCAGTCTCTCTCGGTCAGTATCTCTCTCTCTGTCAGTCTCTCTCTGTCAGTCAGTCTCTCTCTCTCTGTCAGTCTCTCTCTCTCAGTCAGTCTCTCTGTCAGTTAGTCTCTCTCTGTCAGTCAGTCTCTCTCTCAGTCAGTCAATCTCTCTCTCAGTCTCTCTCTCTGTCAGTCTCTCTCTCTCTCTCTCTCTCTCTATCAGTCTCTCTGTCAGTCAGTCTCTCTCTGTCAGTCAGTATCTCTCTGTCTCTCTCTGTCAGTCTCTCTCTCTCTCTCTCTCTGTCAGTCTCTCTCTCTCTCAGTCAGTCTCTCTGTCAGTTAGTCTCTCTCTGTCAGTCAGTCTCTCTCTCAGTCAGTCAGTCTCTCTGTCAGTCTCTCTCTCTCCCTCTCTCTCTCTGTCAGTCTCTCTGTCAGTCAGTCTCTCTCTGTCAGTCAGTCTCTCTCTCAGTCTCTCTCTCTCTGTCTCTCTCTCTCTCTCTCTCTCTGTCAGTCAGTCTCTCTGTCAGTCAGTCTCTCTCAGTCAGTCAGTCTCTCTGTCAGTCAGTCTCTCTCTCAGTCAGTCTCTCTCAGTCAGTCAGTCTCTCTCTCTGTCAGTCAGTCTCTCTCTCTGTCAGTCAGTCTCTCTGAGTCAGTCAGTCAGTCTCTCAGTCAGTCAGTCTCTCTCAGTCAGTCAGTCTCTCTCAGTCAGTCAGTCTCTCTCTCATTCAGTCAGCCTCTCAGTCAGTCTCTCTCTCAGTCAGTCAGTCTCTCTCTCAGTCAGACTCTCTCTCTCTGTCAGTCAGTGTCTCTCTCTCTCTGTAAGTCTGTCAGTCAGTCTCTCTCTGTCAGTCAGTCTCTCTGTCAGTCAGTCAGTCTCTCTCTCAGTCAGTCAGTCTCTCTCTCAGTCAGTCAGTCTCTCTCTCAGTCAGTCAGTCTCTCTCTCTGTCAGTCTCAGTCAGTCTCTCTCTCTGTCAGTCAGTCTCTCTCTCTGTCAGTCTCTCTCAGTCAGTTAGTCTCTCTCAGTCAGTCTCTCTCTCTCAGTCAGTCTCTCTCTCTCAGTCAGTCTCTCTCTCTCTCAGTCAGTCAGTCTCTCTCTCATTCAGTCAGACTCTCTGTCAGTCAGTCTCTCTCTCTCTCTGTGTCAGTCTCAGTCAGTCAGTCTCTGTCAGTCAGTCTCTCTCAGCCAGTCTCTCTCAGTCAGTCTCTCTCTCAGTCAGTCTCTCTCAGTCAGTCTCTCTCTCAGTCAGTCAGTCAGTCTCTCTCAGTCAGTCAGTCTCTCTCAGTCAGTCAGTCTCTCTCTCAGTCAGTCTCTCTCTCAGTCAGTCTCTCTGTCAGTCAGTCTCTCTCTGTCAGTCTCTTTCTCAGTCAGTCTCTCTGTCAGTCAGTCTCTGTCAGTCAGTCTCTCTCTCTCTCTCAGTCAGTCTCTCTCTCTGTCAGTCAGTCTCTCTGTTAGTCAGTCTCTCTGTCAGTCAGTCTCTCTCAGTCAGTCAGCCTCTCTCAGTCAGTCAGTCTCTCTCAGTCAGTCAGTCTCTCTCTACCTCAGTCAGTCGGTATCTCTCTTAGTCAGTCTCTCTCTCTCTCAGTCAGTCTCTCTCTGTCAGTCAGTCTCTCTCTCTCATTCAGTCAGACTCTCTGTCAGTCAGTCTCTCTCTCTTTCTCTGTCAGTCTCAGTCAGTCAGTCTCTCAGTCAGTCAGTCTCTCTCAGTCAGTCACTCTCTCAATCAGTCTCTCTCTCTGTCAGTCAGTCTCTGTCAGTCAGTCTCTCTCAGTCAGTCAATCTCTCTTTCTGTCAGTCTCTCTTTCTGTCAGTCTCTCTCTCAGTCAGTTTCTCTCTGTCAGTCAGTCTCTCTCTCAGTCAGTCTCTCTCTCAGTCAGTCAGTCTCTCTGTCTGTCAGTCTCTCTCTCTCTGTCAGTCTCTCTCTGTCAGTCAGTCTCTCTCTCAGTCAGTCAGTCTCTCTCTCTCAGTCAGTCTCTCTCTCTCTGTCAGTCTCTCTCTCAGTCAGTCAGTCTCTCTGTTAGTCAGTCTCTCTCTCTCTCAGTCAGTCTCTCTCTCTCTCAGTCAGTCTCTCTCTCTCTCTCTGTCAGTCTCACTCTCTCTCTGTCAGTCTCTCTCTGTCAGTCAGTCCCTCTCTCTCAGTCAGTCAGTCTCTCTCTCAGTCAGTCAGTCTCTCTCTCTCTCTACAACATACCTTAGAAACATTGCCAATATCTCTGGCTAAACACTTATAAGGTCCCAACGGTGAGACCTATTGGCGATGCCAATGCTTGTTTTTTATTTTTTATTCCGGATTCGCGCACCCAGCGCGAATTTGGACGTTTCTTAAAATGTTTTTGGGCTGGGGTCCTTGTGGGACCCCCTGAGCAGGCCTAGGGGGTCAGGGTGTTCCTACCCTGCCCCCTTTTCTTGTTTTTCATCTTTGTTTAACTGTTTTCTTATGACTCTGGTTCAAACTAGTCCCAAGATGGCTGCCAGCATTTCCTGGATGAAGTGCTGACAGCCAATCAGATTTCACGATGACATGTGTGGTTAGGCTCCGCCCAGATATCGATATTTCTTTTTCCTTTCTTTTTCCTTTAATATTTCCAAAACTACTGAACGGATTTACACCATTTAACAAAAAGGACTCTTTCTGAACCAAGACCTACCTTTTTGCCAAATTTGGTGTAATTCCTTTCAGCAGTTCGGGCTGTAGCTTTGTCTAAAGTTTCCTATGGAAAATAACGTGGGGAAAATGTGTTTTGGGACACCCCTTTTTTCTCGGCCCCCGCTTGGCGAAATACCCCGAAACTTTCAAGACAGGAGCTGACCGGAGCTGATCACTAGTTTGGAAAATTTCGCGAAGATTCGTCAACCAGCGCCAAAGTTATTGGGAAAACAAAAAACGCTTTTCCTATGGAAACTAGGTCCTAACTATAACCACCTACTGGCGACCGCCAGTAGGTTATATATATATATATATATATATATATATATATATATATGTTTATTTATTTTATATTTTTATTGAGCAGATGCATAAAAAAAAAAACTACCATTGATAAAAACAGGGCATTTTAAAGACACCATTTGACCAATATTCATTCTTAAACATATAATACATTTGGAAACAGCAGATATTCTAAAGTGCAGCATAGCATATTCCGACAACATCCTGGATGAATACTAATCTTATAAAATACAGTGATTAATGTCCCTAATTAATACTAAAATGCAATGCTAAAGTGCATCCAGTGCAAACTTCCCTTAATCTACCTCGGCAACTCATGCTAAAGTGCAGAATTCAAGCACATTTTTTTTTGTTTTGTTAAAACAACCCTCTTTCATTCTAGACAAGACTCTGCAATGGAATATGGGCTTCTTCTTCCTGCGAGATTTCTAACTTTGCCATGTATTTCCAAACAGCAGTAAACTTTTTAGTTGCACCCACTCTCTTTGCATACCCCTCTTCAAATTTCCTTGTCCGTTTCATTTTATTTAGCCATCCCACATAAGTAGGTATTTTCGAAGACCTCAAATTCTGAAGTATCCGGGAGCGTGCTACAAGGGAGGCAATTGCTATAAATGTCTCCTCACCTCTTGTCTTTGCCAGATTTACCCCTTGTCTAGTAATACCGAAGAGAGCTACATCTGCCTCGGGATCTAGTCTCTTCTGGATCCCCTGGCTTAAGGCCGAGAAAATCTTTTCCCAGAATTGCCCTAGCCTCGGACAAGTAAAAAAAGTATGTAGCCAATCTCCCTCTCCTTCTGCCTGACAATGGAAGCATCTATTCTCCAATTCAGGACATATTTTCTGGAGTGCTTTAGGTGTATAGTATGCCATCCATCGAGACAAAAAGGCCATTCTTTTAAAGTTGGCAGCTCTTAGGGCTTTACTGCCTAACTGTGATATGGCCTGCCAATCCTGATTCGAGAGTGTACATTGCATCTCCTGGGTAACTTTTTCTAGGAATTGCTTGACCAGCGTTGATTCCCCCTGGGAGCATAAAAGACGATACCAGTTCCCCACCCCTCTTAGCTTTGCTCCCAGTAGGGCAGTCACGAGCTTAGTTGGACCGGCGCTTGAAGGGAGATTATATCTATTTAAAAAATATATAATCTGTATATATTCAATGAAGCGAGGCTTACTCCGGTCACCAAATCTGTTTTGGACCTCTTGCCAAGTAATCACTCTATTTCCTACTAAAAAATGCCCCAACTCTTTCAGACCACAGTTATTCCAGCATCTTAAATGGCTAGTCTGAACTTGAAGACCCAAGCTTTTACAGTCACCTAGTTTTAAGTAGTAATACCCTGTAGCACCTGCTTGCTTAAAAAAAGTCTGTAGTCTATAAGAATATTCCTGCAAAGTCTTGTACCTAGTTTTTTAGGGAGTTTTGCTGTTTTTAAAAATGTCGGAATCTGCGAGCCAGTCTCCTGCAAAATAAAAAATAAATGTAAAAATGTAAATCCAGTACTTGTATAGCGCACGAATCACCCCCGAAAGGGTATCTCGGCGCTGGGGGCCGTTGGGAAGATTAAGCGAGCTATTGCCCAGAGTCGCATGGTGCTGGGCAGACCCCTGCCGCCGGAGCCAGATATTGAACCGTGATCCCCAGCGTCCAGCGTTAGTCGCCCTAGCCGCGGCGCCACACCTCTTGCACCATTTTATCCAGACAAAAATTATCTGCTGGTCCATTCAAGTCCACTAAACGAGCTGTCAAATCTAAAATAGCGGCTTCATAATATGTACGAATTCGAGGAAGTGCAAGCCCCTGTGGTTAATATCCAATTGGAGCACCGCTGGTTTGACTCTGGGTACCTTCTTGCTCCAGACAAACTTTCTAAACATTGTTTCAAGCTCTTTAAAATAGATGGTATTAATTTTCATCAGTATATTTGTGAAGAGAAAAATAAGCAAAGGTAGAATGGACATTTTGATAAGGGCCACACGGCCTATCAATGTGAGGGGTAATAATGACCAATCGTCTAGCAGTTTTTTAATTTTATTCCGCTTGGCTTTATAATTTAATTTATAAAGTTCCCCATCTTGATTAGTGACATATATCCCTAGATATTGAATTGGATCGGGCTTGTTGTTTAAGACTTTGGGGGAGAAAATCACACTCCGTGTTGATGGTTAAAATCTCAGTCTTATTATGGTTAATTTTATACCCCCCAATCAGTTCAAATTGAGCAAATTCTGCTAAAACTCGGTCTATATTCTGGCTCTCTGGACTAAGATAAAGGACGATGTCATCTGCAAACAACTTTAATTTTGCCATGCCTGCTATTGGTGCTCTAATTGTCATAATATTGTGAATTTTAGTGGCCAAGGGCTCGATCAAAAATGTAAATAAGACAGGTGAGAGCGGGCACCCTTGTCTGGTCCCCCGATTCACATTTATTGTCCCTGCTAAGTTTGCATTGATAAAGACCTGAGCCTGCACCCCCTGGTAAATATTCCACAGCCTTTTTGTGACCTGGGGGGGACCCCATACCTACCCAAACCATAAAAAAGAGCATCCCAATTGACCAGATCGAACGCCTTTTCTGCGTCACCCATCATGACAAGCGCCGGAGTTTGATTACTGCTAAAAAAGTCGAGTGCCTGTATTAAAAACCCTGTATTTGCAGACATTGACCTCCCTGCGACAAACCCCGTCTGGTCTTTATGGATCACTTCTTGTGCCAGAGGAGTAAAACGCCGTGCCCAGATTTTCATTAAGATTTTATAGTCCGAGTTGAGAAAACTAATTGTTCTATAAGCATTAATATCCTTAGGATTTTTCCCCTTTTTCATGAAACTAACTATGATGGATTCTTTAAAAGTTGGGGAACCAAACCACCCGCCTTTATATAATTAAAAAGTTTTGTCAAAAGGGTATTAATTCCTTAGCAAAAACCTTATAGAATTCTATTGGTAGCCCATCATTTCCACAGGCTTTTGCTCCCGCCATTGTATCTAGGGCTGCCAAGATTTTTGCTCCTGCTATATCAAGTTGAATCTTCTCCGTCTGGGTAATTGACAAATGGGGGAGATTTACTCCCTCAAAATAATGCTGAATTGCCTCTTGCCTGACCCTGTACTTAGTTGCATATAGCTGCTCATAATGCTCCAAGAATACTTGGGCAATCCTATCCTTATCCGTCACCGTAACTCTGGTCCTAGGATCTATAACTTCAGAAATTAGGGCTGCTTCCTGTTTTACCTTGGTTGACTAAGCCAGCATTTTGCCTACCATTTGACTTTCTTCATAAGCTCGCAGTTGGAATGTCCGGGAGCTATTAATTTCTTCTAGCAAAAAAATCTCTCTCAAATCCTTTTTTGCTTTTTCAAGCTGACTTACAGCTGATCCATCACCCCTTAGCAAAGCATTCTTCTGCATCAAAGCAATATCAACTGCCCGCTGGAGTTTGGCTATTTGAATGCTTCGATTTTTGGGCTGAGCGGCCATAAATGCAATCATTTGCCCACGCACTGCTGCCTTAAAAGCCCCCCATACTGAAAAAAGTTCTGCTGTTCCCTCATTGACCCTAAAAAACTCTTGTATCCCTTCCCTTATGCCTACTACCCATTGTTGATTTGAAAGGAGGAGTCGATCCATCTGCCACCTGGTTCTTGTCCTCCTTCCCTCCTCAATTTCTAGGTCTAACTTGACCAGAGAATGGTCTGAGAATGAGTTGGCCCCTATTTTTGAGTCAATATATTTGAGGGTGCGAGATATTTAAAAAAAGTCAATACGGGATGCAGTTTGGAATTGACGAGAATAGCAAGTATATTCGAGGGCTTCCCGGTGGGCTTTACGCCATGGGTCAATTAACTGATGATCTTGTATTATTGCGTCTAGAATTTTCTTAGTCTTTGGCTTTAATTGCTTCTTATTTTTATAGAAGTATCCTTTATCAAGTCTTGAATATAATTAAAATCCCCTCCAAAAATAATCTGCCCTAAAGCTCCTCTGAGTAATTCGTTAATCTTCATAAAGGATAAGGGATCGTCGAAAATTGGACCATAATAGTTAACAAAGTTTAACGTAGTGCCATTTAAATTCACTGTTACCCATAGCCATCGTCCTTGAGGATCCCTCTGCACTTGCACAAACTCCCAGTCCAAGCCCCTACAAAAATAAATGGCTACTCCTCTCATTGCCAGCCCTGCTGAAGCAAATAAAACTTTCGAAAATGCTCTTGGAATAAAAAGTTTTGGTGAATTTGTTTTCAAATGCGTTTCCTGGAGAAAAAGTACTTGTGGTGCAAAGGAAGCCAGCCATCTTATTAGCCCTCAATACTTTTGCTTGTTTAAAACTCCATTGACATTAACCGAAATAATTCAACATTTAACACCCATTTCTTTGATTTGTAGCAAAAAATGGTAATACTTGAATCAAAGCCCTGTTCTCCTCCCACCTCTCCACTTTGCCTCTGCTCTTTTTGATGCCGTACACCCCCCTGCTCCCACCCTTATCCCCATCCCTTCCCTCCCCGAGAGATGTGCAAAGACCCGCAGGCCACATTTCGTCCTCCCCTACTACTCTATGGGGTGCCCTGGTGCTGCACCCTGGGTGACCCCTCTCCCCTACCTTGGAGGCCCTGTATGACAATCTATAATTCGATTCTATTTGACAGGAGATGTCTTTTAGCAGATCCTGCGCTTCCTCTATTTTTGTAAACATATGAAACTTGCCTCTCACAAGCACTCGTAGCTTCGATTGCTGAGCTATTGAAGCCTGCGCACCTTGGGCCTTAAAAAGATATAGCAATTTAACGAACTCTACTCATGCGTGCGGCTGCTACCGACAAATCAGCAAAAATTTGACAGCTAGAGACTTCATTAATCGCAAATTGCCTCTGCTGGATTGCCTTAGTTAAAATCTTTTCTTTGATACGGTAGTCGGCAAAATTGATCAAAATTGTACGTGAAAATTTTGAATTTGGCAACGGGTGTGAGGGGACTCGATGTGCCCTTGTTATAGTGAGGTCACCAGTAAATTCAGGCAAGACACTCTTCTTAATAAAAGTCTCAACCCATTGAAGTGTTTGGGACCCCTCACTCCCCTCAGGCACCCCAACTATGCGTAAATTTGCACGTCGAGAACGATTCTCGAGTTCCTCGAGTTTACTCTCTAGGGCGATTTTCTCCTTTGTTGCTTCATTCACTTTCTGGTGCATGGTGTTCATTTGATCTAGGAGGGATTCCTATTTATTTATTTATTTATTTATTTAAAGAGTTTTATATAGCGCTGGCTAGACCCGAAGGTATCAGAGCGCTTTACATAAGGTTCAAAAATGTAACAGAAAAAGATCAGCAATTACACATTACGTCAAAAAATAAGCAATACATTAAGAGAGGGAGAAGGAGAGAGAAAAGTAGTAGAGGGGGAAGGGGAGGTGAGAAAGGGAGGATGAGGGAAGAGACAACAGTAGAGACGAAAGGAAGTCTGTCTAAAGACCGACTGGGTAGGTGACGTCCAAGGAGGGAATCCACGGCCCGTCTCCCCTATAGCTAAACCAGGTAGCTCCATCGGGCATCAGACAAAATAGTTCAGTCTCAAGTGGCGTGGGAAGAAGTTCACAGAAAAACAGGGTGGGGACAAAGGGCAAGGGCAGGAGAGGGCAAAGGTCAGAAGCTGGAAAGAGTAAGAGCGGAGAGGGGTGAGGGGTGGGGGAAGGGAGAGGGGGAGATAAGGTCAGGAGAGACGCGGGAGAGTTTGTCCAAAGTCCGGCTGGGTAGGTGATGGTCAAGGAGGGAGTCCAAAGTCCATCTCCCCTTTAGCTCGCGAGGTAGCTCCACCGGGCATCAGACAAAAATAGCTAGGTCTCAGCTGTCTAGGGAAGTTAGCAGGGTAAAAGTCCTGGTGGGTGGGTGGGGACAGGGACGGGAGAGGGCTGGTTGAGGTCCTGACGGTGATCAATGATTAAAGAGCAGGGGAGGAAAGACCATCGCAGAGGGTCTCACTGAGTCGGCCATCTAGAACTCAGGCAGGGGGTACGAGTCATTGCAAGTTTGGATACAGTCAGTCCCCTTGAATCTCGATGTCCCAGAAGGGAAGTGTTAGGGTGTCCATCTTAAGATCCGGTCGAAAACGCTGGGGCAGAGACAATTAGAGCCATTTGCTATATAAAGATCGTCTTGGAGACAAAAGCGGCCCCACAATGATAGGCATTTTCCAATCAGTGGGCACAGGTACAGCAACGATCGTCCAGCATGCCCAGGTCTCCTCGCGCAGTACCCCAGGAGAGGATGAGACGCTCTGAAAAGTCCTCGTTTCGCCGCCATTTTAGGGTCAGGCACCATCCACAAGGAGATCGTCGGGGCGACTAAAAACGGCCTCACAATGAAGTGCTCCTCACAGCCAACATCAGCGCAACAGACCAAAATCACCAAGACTTCAGCGACAGTACGGTGATAGCGCGCCCCTCCCCCGGCACCGGGGGAGATCTCACCTCCGTTAGCAGTCGGTGTAACCTCCAGGTGTCTCGCTTGTCATGCGGGCAGTTGGCCGCAGTGAGTAGTCCCCCGATCCAGGGGTGGACCCAGGGAGAGGGAACTAAAAGATGGGCGAACACGGAAGCCGGCAGCCACACGGAGCAGCTCCCATGGAACTGGGCAATACCTCACCGCTTGGCAGGCGCCATCTTGGCCTCTTCATCGGCGGGGACATCAGGGCTCGTTTCTCCGGGATGTCAGATCGGAGAAGGGCGCTAAGGATCTACTTGGATTCAGCCTGCATTCCGGTTGCACCAACGCCGTTTAGGTGAGAAAAACAGCGCGGCGGGATGCCCGCTCTAGAAGTCAAGGAGAGGGTTCAGCACGGAGCATCAGCTCCGCGCGGCCATGATGGGCTGGCTACGGCGAGTCCTGACGCGTAGCATCAGGTGACCGCTTGCCTCTCCTCCTGCAATGGAGCCCGCTGATCCACGTACCCGAGCGTCTGTAACGAGGCGGATTCCTGACTGCTTTCTCTTCGTCGTTCAGCGCTGCTCTGGTTGTCGGTGTTCTGCACAGGGGTCTAGGTTTCCAGTACGGCGGTTTCGAACCTCTCTGCATGCTTTGACCCCCCCCCCGCCGGCTCGAGAGGAGTCGTGAGCGAGGCGAGGACGGATTCCGGGTTGTGGAGGGCGGGGAAACCCGGCCGGCTGTGTTGGAGGCTGTGTTGGATGCTTTTCGAGCGTGCTGGGCCGACTCCCTAAGGGCGTGCTTGCTGAGGCTCTTGCGGCGAACATCGCTGACTATTTTTTTTTACCTGCTGATGCCGTAAGCTGGAGGATTTCATCGGGCGGCTGCTTAAAAATGGAATTGAATTTAAATTGAATGGGTTGAGTAAAGCCCTAGACAAGGACTTGTGGGTATGTGGAGGCAGAGGGCACAGAAGCAGAGGACCTCAGAAGTGTATGCTGAATTGTCCATTTTCGTGCTGTGCTGCGCTGGTATTCCTCGTGCTCTCCAGATGCCAGTGGAGTCTGGCTGAAGCCGGGCTACATCCAGGAAGTTTGTGGACAGAGGACGGACGATGACTGGTGCTCGAACTCAGAGGAAGAAAGGAAGACGCTTAGTGGTGGCAACCATAAATAAGAAGGTGAGCCTGGCAACCCTTGCTTCTGCTGCGAGAGCAGGAGAGGCACCACGAGCAGTGGGGGAAGGCCGCTTGTCGACTGTGTGAGGCGCTGACTCCGGGGGGCTGGCTTCCTCTGTCTGATTGCTGGCTCTGGCCCTTGTGGCAATTTATTTATTATTTTTTTTTTTTAGCCACTATAACAATTCAAAAGGTTCAGTGGGAGAGAAGCCAGTTTTTCCCCTGCAATATAAGATCTGAACAGAGCACAGCCGGACAGAGATATTGAACATAAGTCTGGGCTTTAAAGACTACCTGGCTCAGATAAAGTACTCTCGCTGAAAGAGATTCCGAGATCTCAAAGACAAAATGGGAAAACATATATATATATATATATATATATATAGAGAGAGAGAGAGAGAGAGAGAGAGAGATGCAAAGACAGAAGCAGCAGAATACCAGTTGGATGGCACCCTATGCTAAGCACAGATTTTTAGCCTATGTTTTTTAATCCACGCCCTTAATAACATCGGCCACGCCCCTTTGAGAGACCCCCCCAGTTTTTTCATCCCACTTGAAGCCCTGCCCTAATGGGAACCGAATAGCTAACTGGCTGGCTTCGCCTGATTCTCCACCCGCGGTGTTTACATCTTACTTGTTTTACAGTCGTTATGTTCTTTGAAACTGTATTTTTGGTTAGAGAATGCTCGTACGATGTATGTGACGGAGCGAAACATGTGTCTGCAGAAATATCTATGTCTCTATAAATTGCCTATTCACTCTACTTTGAATAAATAATACAATATTTTTCGAATATTGTTTTTGAACTACAAGTCTAATTATTCCATAGGAAATGCTTTCAGCTCCCACCGCTTTATGGGCCTCTTTCTCATTGCTCCTCAAAAGTGAATGCAGCAGATCTGCTGGTATCTTGACACACTTAGGTGTATTCAGCTGACATGCTGATATCCCATTGGTGTACAGTAACCTTGACCTTGTTAGCAGATGGCACCATGGGTTGGCAGTATGAACTAGTCATGTGCTTTGTTGAATGTAAAACAGAGCAACTGTGATGAAAATTAGCACATGTAGCACACCATATATAATCAAAAAATAAAAACCTGAAAACAGTCATTTTCACTTGCACAGAAGGGGGACATATTGTACAAATGAGAAAGATGAATGCCTTCATGGTGCTATCATGGTTCTCATACCTACATTCTGCGAGGTAAGGGGTGATACAAGGGCGTATGATGGAAGCTGCTGTCTGAGGTAAGCAGAACTTTCCTTGTGTTTCCTGGCCCATCACCAGTGTCTGTGATCTGCTTCTTGAACTGTTGTGTAGCTGATCAGTTCCACCTAATGTGCCTCTTCATTTCTGCGGTTGTAACACTCCGACTACAAGCTGCTCTCTTCATTTTTATGCGCTTTAGATGCTCCTGACTGTCATACTCGGGCGGTTCATCTTCACCGTCTGGTTTTGCTTTAAGACTTGCACGTCGATCAGGCTGCTGTTGCTTTGAATGCGAGATCAAAAGAAGATGAATTCCGGCAAAAAAAAAAAATGCCCTTGTATGAAGAAAAGAGTGGGGCCTATGTAAACATCGCAGTGACAGCTCCCAACGAGTTATTTCTGCGGAGCATTACCTCCCCCAGTGACAGACAGCCCGGGATTGGGTGCTAAGTAACAACCAGGGCGCACGAGCGCCTGCACCACGTTGCCACAACAGCAACACACTCTGTGCAGGAATCCGGCTCTTCTTTCGTGATTTTGTTTTGTGCCTTGAATAAGGCTGTTTGACGGTTCATCTTTGCACAAGCCGCCTTGCAGCGCCAGCTAGTTTGCTTTTCTTTGCAGTATCTGTGTCATGTCACCCACGTCGACACAAGACAGCCATTATAGATGAGCAATGCCAAGCGGTTAGTCATCTCAAGTTAAGCAGGTAGTTTTGTTTATAAAAAACACAAACGTTAATTTTTCCATGAAGAAAAGCAAAAACTCGTGTTTTTCTGTCTGAAAACAAGACAGTAGCAGAGGAGACAGTGTTATGAATTCGATTAATAAATCGCCACAGCGTGGCATTGCGGTGGAGCAGTAGCAAATGGTTGACCCTGTTGTAGCATGTTTTGGGAAATAAAAAAAAAAGATAAGAAACATTATGTTTGTTAAATAAAAGTATACTGCAATCTCTAATAGCAAGACTTTTCGCTTTTGCAGTTTATTAGTGATTGAGCACCTACCTACATGTCAAACTGGATGCACGAAAGACCATTTGTAACTGGTCAAATGGAATTTCCACAAAGTTAAAAAAAAAAAAGGTAGTGCTGTCAATCAAAACGTCTTTTTCTGGTGTGATACAATATATTTGACATTAATAGGCTTAAGAAACAAAAAGGATCCCTTTTTTACTAGTGCTAGTCGTACTGTAGCGCTTATTGAAACTGTCAGCCGCAGTAAGTTTGGCGGGGTTTATTGTGCACATGGCAGGCAGTAGTTGTGTGCGTGGTGGAGAATTTAGTGCGAAACACATTTCAAATTGGCTCGAAACGATCTCCGGGCTGCTGTGTGAATGGAGCGCGACTGGGGGAATTCTTGCGGTCTCTTTGTCGTTCCGTGCAGCAGACAGTGCTACCGCTCTCCTCTTGTTGCCGACAAAGAGCAGCGTTCCAGTGTGCTTTCTCTCCACTGTGCGCCTCGGCACTTCCTGTTTATTCAGCCCTCCGTTTACCCGGCCGTCAGCCCCCGTTTCGCAGCAGCCCCAGCCTGTGTCTGTGGAGGAAGAAGCTGTGGCACCACGGCGAGAACCGGCCCCCGTGCTCCAGGAGAGAAGCACGCCGTGCGCAGCCGGACACGGCTATCTTCGTGCCCTCCTCCCATTCCGAGGCGCGCGCTGTCCTGGCTGAAGAGCTCCCCGCCGCGGGGTCACGAGAAGAGCAGGACCTGGTCTGTTTACTCTTTCTTTTTTAGTCCTATTGCTTTGTTTCATTTCAAAGCAGGACTGTGGGCTTCGGGTCTTTTTCAAGTTTCAGCAAGTAAGTTTCACGAAGTTTATCTGTTACAGCAAGTCGTTTTTTACTGACTTTGGGTCTTCCGTCAGTGCATTGTTTCCCACAGATGAGGCACACAAGTGAAAAGGGCTGCTCATCCCTCGTTTACCCTCGCTTGATCGCTTCTTGCACTGAAATCACGCCTTGCTTAAAAAAACAACAGTTTTGCACGTACTCAGTAGTGTTACTTTCAAGCGCACCCTTTTCTGACTGACTTTTCACCCCGTGGCTGCGCATTGTTGAAATAATGGGACATTTTCATAAGCGTTTCTGCTAATCCTATTGATTCGTATGACACATGCCACAATGATCCCTTTCCCTCAAAGTTCTTTCTGCATAATTATTATTCATGTTTTTTAAACATTTAGAAATGAACTAAATCACAGTACAGCCAGTACTTGCCCTGCAAACATTTGCAACGTTGTAGGCATTATGGCTATTAGACAGTGTTGATGTTACATTTGTGGGGTTGTGTAATAAACAAGCACGTCTGCTGACCAGGAGCCATGAGCAGTGTTCTGAAGAAATGAAATGACCTTTATTATTATTGTGATAATCTGTCATACTTGAAACGCGCAGGCACCTAAGACGTCTTTCCTTCAATGAGTGAACTGAGAAGGCAGCGCCTGGCAGTACAGAACTCTAACATAACAGAATGAAAATTCGGTGGTATCACTTTAATGTTTAGAAGTTGTGCTGACACAAAAAAAAACACAAAAACTGATGTTTGCAAATGCCTCCAGAACAACTTGTTTAACAGTAGGAGTAATTGCAGGGGGAAGTGGAAAGAGTGAGTGCACTTATTTACTCAGATGTCAGTGTAGGTGTGGGGCAGACAGCTCTCTGTGGGAACAGTAAGCTGCTTTTCTTGGTATCCGAGCCTTTCTGATGACCATCAGATTTCCCAGCTCGCTGGTTTTGTTTTTTCTGGATGGCATGTTTGATTATTTATCAGAAGGGGAAGGGAGTTAACTGAAGCAAATAAACATGTGACCTGGCTTTTGTTTTGTTTTCCACCCAGTAAGCAAGCCCTGCCCTTTAGCAGATATGCAGAAAATAACAAACATATTGTTTCGTGGTAGGAAAGTTTATGACAAGTTTTAACAGCCAGAATATGACCTCCTGGTGTTTACCCTTTAGCATCCTGCTTCTCACTTAGCTCGAAGGTTCCCGGTTTGTGCAGTCGCAGGTTTTAAAACGTGTGACACGATTGTCTGTCGGTGTCGCCCTTCTAACTTAAGAGCCTTTAATAGAACCCCTGTACCAGAAAGCACAGCATGTCCTCCCAATCCAAGACGTGAATATGAATATTGAAAAGCGATTTCCACATTGTTTAGAATGGAAATAAGCCACTATATGAGGCCTACTCTGTCTGGCTTCATATGTCTACATATTCTTTTTCATCTGCAAGGTTAACAAGCACTTATTGTGCGCAGCTTCCTAAGACAGCAACCCCTCTGATAGTTCTTGTTTAAGCCATATAGAAATGTTTGCACATTCTGGGAAACGTTTGCAGCTATATTTAAGAATTAACATTTTTATGAATTGGACTGAATACATCACAATTAAATCACTCAACACAATCTTTGCACCCATTGATCAGATTTATTTTCCAGTGCGCTGTAACTTTCTTTGCCAAACATTCAAGCGCTAAATCACTGGTTAGCTGGGGTTGCTACTTTTTATTATCTTAAAAGATATTCACTTTTTAGGTCTCGCCTGAGCCAGCGCATGCGCTGCTCTGGCGAGAGTTTTAGTAAGCGGGTTTTGGAAGTGCAAACAGCAGTTTGATGGCGACCAGCTTGCGTTCACGCGAGCGTGCACGCGCGATCAGGCGCCATATGGCTTCCCTTTTCCCCCGCAATTACTTTCACTTTCGCGGCCGCGCGGCCGTGTCAGTTTCACGGCCGCGCGGCCATTGCTTGTTACTCTTGCGTGGGATTTTGATTTTCGAAGGTCTTCAAAGCGAAGTGAGAACCTTCGCTGTAGCTCTCCGCGGCTGAGAGATAGTACAAGGCACATGAGTCAGACTCAAAGGCTAGCATCTAAAAATGAAATGAAAGCTCTGCTTTTTGCTGGATAACGTTACTATAGTAACCTCATTTGAAAGTGACAGAGAACAGAAGTTGATCCGACGGGATCACGTAGATGTCACTTTGGCTCATCCAGGAGAGCACGGACCCCCACTTCCTTCTCCTCTCCCATGAAATGAAAATAATGGTGTGATCTTGGGCAAATGTCAGTCTCTTGTGACCCGTCGGTCCATATACTGCTCAGTACAAAGGGTGATGCTGTTTTCCTACCCCATACATGAGCCACGGATGCAATGTATATTTCAGAAGCACTCGCACACACGTGGCCAAGCTCACTCATTTCGCCACCTTACATTTGAACACTCTTTCCACTTGGCCACCTACAATACCTACTTTTTACTACTTGCAGTGTGTCCACTGGTCTGTCATTTTTGTCTAAATTACCTTGCACCAGGTGACCAAAATTATAGGATGGTGTGACATTATCATTCTGTTTCTCATTAAACTGTAGCTGCGAATTTAGAATGAACAAAATGCTACTCACAGATGCACTAGCATAGTGTCTCAAAATATATTTCAGAACCAATTTTAAAATCACTAAATATTTAATAAACTTCTTCAAGAGCCGCACTAGCTGGAGACACTGACTT
The DNA here is from genome assembly GCA_963921515.1 of Calotriton arnoldi. Lineage (NCBI taxonomy): Eukaryota > Metazoa > Chordata > Amphibia > Caudata > Salamandridae > Calotriton > Calotriton arnoldi. The sequence goes on from CAWUFW010001723.1 coordinate 1,935,227, forward strand.
ATTTCCCGGCGTGAAGTGCTGTGTCACATTCATTATACTCAGTCCCAATGCCCAGGGTTTACAACTCATAATACTCAGTCCCAATGCACCGGGTTTACAACTCACAAGCATTTTGAAAAGTACCTTACAAAAGATTTGTTGTTTTTATTAAAACCTTTGCTTCCAAGTACCCCCGGGGCTGCAGGTGACTGCTGTACCTACCACAAATAGCAAAGGGTGGCTTTTTGGGCGCTAAAGTCACTTTTGCTTCCATGGTTCTTGGAGAATTGAGTTGGAGAGAGAGAATTGAATGTTTCCGTAGTGCATTAATCTGTTGCATTCTCTAGGAGGATTGCTGCATTTATCTTCATAAGTAGGCTCAGTCTGAGCGGTCACAAGTTAATAGAGTGTGCTTAGGACAAGAAATGAGAGAGGAGAGAGAGAATTTAAAGAGACCCTTTCCTTGCACAGTGGCGGCATCGTTGGCAAAGATGGATGAGAAACATTTAGGAGAAGACACAGGACCAGATGTACTAACATTGGGAACAGCCATTTCCGAATCGCAATTAGGAAATTGATATTCCTGATGTATGAAACTTTTATTTTTTAATTAGCAATTCCTAGTGAGTGGCAAATCGACCTACTCAGGATTAATAATGAGGTAGGTCGCAATTTGTGACCAGTTATGAATGACAGCCATCACAAGGATGGTGACCTGCTCAGTGAGGTCAGCAAAACATCATGTCTGTGATTGCTTTTTTTTTAAAAATAACCTTTTTTTAAAACTCAACCCGTTTTCCTCAAAGGACAACAAGATGCGTTAAACAAGCATTGGCATAGCCAATAGGTCTCGCTTTTGGGACCTTATAAGTATTTAGTTATGCAGCACAATATCCTTGGTGCTACAACATCAACTGTTGCATGGCTAAACACTTATAAGGTCCCAAAGGCGAGACCTATTGGCTATGCCAATGCTTGTTTACCATATGCTTAGACTAATCGCATAAGATTGACATAATTACTGATATTCATTCACTCAAAGCACAAGGAGGGCACCAGGACACGAGAGATTACCTCACTGATCCTTGTCCCAACACACAAACCTCCCAGGTGGGTCCACTAAAACCCAGCCAATCCCACTTCAGGCTTGTTGGGAGAGTAGTACAGTAAATGGCTTGTGTTCCTCTGATCTTCTTCATGTCTTTTCTTTAGGAGGCTCAACAGTCTGCAAAGCCCAATGGAAATGCACAAGCTTTCTTCAAAGATAAATTGACAGGAGAGCCTAGCTCCTCATTAAGGAGGTTCAGCCAAAGTATACCACCAATCATAGTGAGGGTGCCAACCTTTTGCCTCATACTATGTTATAAGCTGAAAGGTAGTTGTAGCAGATGGTTAAATATGAGGGGTACCTGCACCATTAGTAGCCAGGTTGCCTGCTGCCCCCCGCCACCCCAGATGTAAAGTAGAGCCCGGTCCCTCATAACTGGAGTCCCTGCCTTCCCTTATTTATGCACTGTTTGTGTGTATTTGAGAGAAATATTTGTGTCAAAGAACACCTAACCTTCAGGTTTTGTTGAGTTTGAAAAATTAGAAAAGCATTGAATAAATAAAATGTTGCAGGGAATGTCCCCATCATTAGCTAAGGAGTCTCCAGAGGTGATGAGCACATTTACAGCCTGTTATAGATGTTTTCAGAATTGGTCACATGTCTGAAAGTTTTGATTTTCTAACAAGCAGGTGCAGGGAAAAGCTCTTGAAAACGAAATCAGGCTACCATCAAAATTTATCAACATATGAACAAAATATCCACAAGTCATGCAACTTTAAAAAAAACCACACCTTAGGTGTGAAGACAGTCCTTCCTCGGTTTTGCGGCGGGAACCTCCAGTGAATCGGTTTCAACATTGTCATGAAAACATGGCAGTTGTAAGCTATCTCAGTCAAGCATTATACAAAGGAATTCACCTTTATTTCGCACATCTTGTTTGGGGACTGTGTATTCGACAGTGGGCGTCCATTTGGAATACTGTGTGTGTTACACAAAATAGTGGGTTGGTTACCTGCAGCAGTTCCTCCTCCATGGTGTATGTGACACCAAGTGTTAAACTTTGCTTAGGTCCCACTTACTGACAGTAGAGTCGGCTGGTGGACCCAGATGAATCTTTATCCCTTCCATTGTGGAATGGGTATCCCTCCTACACAGTTAAACCCACCTTCAACTCTTTTCCTCTGTTATTGGTTGTTGCCTGGTAACCAAGACCTTGGATTCAATGCAGTCTGTCTGGACTTAATATATTACATTTACTGGTTCAGGCCATCCTTTTCATGCTCTACCTGCACTGGGAAAGCCTGTGAATTTCAAATCAAAGATGAAGGATGCTGTGCCTCCCAAATGGTGGGAGATTTCAAACTTTAAAGCAAGATTGAACAAGATTTATCCAGGTTTTCGACCTGTGCCACAAAGTGCTAGTACTACTGTTTTCACTGAGCAAGAAATTAGTAATGTGTCAGATTTCAAGAAAACTCTGCACTCTAATGCTGAGAAGTAATTTTCCTCAGACAGGAACTTGCTGCCGTCTTTCATTTATGCATGGGATAAATTCGAACTCTAGAGCATCTTGCAGCTCTGACTTTAGAGGTAGAAAGGTAGCTCAGCTGTCCACCGAGGTGAGGAGCTGACCCTCTGACTGCCAGCAAGATCTGGACAGAGCTTTCGTCACTGACAAATATGTGTTGTGTTCGCTACAACTGATTGATTCTTGCAAGATCCACCGAAGACTGCACTCAGCTGGCCAGAATTGAAGATCAAAGATAAATCAACACTTGGGATGAAAGACTTCTTTGGTGTGCCTGAACTGGCCCCCATCTCAAGAAGATCAGGAGCGACCAGGCCCAAGTCATTCTTGCGGCTTCAAACTGGGCATGGAGAGTCTGGTATCCCGAGCGTCTCCAATTGAGCATCGATCCTCTGATCAGACTGCCCCTTCGGGAGGATCTTCTGTCGCAGCAGCAGGGGAGGGTTCTCCACCCGAACCCAACTCTACGCCTTCTTGCGTGGAGATTGAGTGGCGACAGTTGATAGCATTAGACCTTCATCCCGAAGTTTGTAATGTCATTTTGGCAGCCAGGCGTCCTTCTACCAAGACAGTGCACGTCTGCTGGTGGAACACATTTGTAAAATATTGTACAGAAAGGTCTATTGATCCTCTTTCTGCTTCCCTTTCTCAGGTTTTGCTTTTTATTTTGACCCTTGCCAGGCAGGACTCTGCACTCTCAAAGGGCTCCTTTCGGCCCTATCTGCCTTCCTGAGGCTGTCAGACCAACCCTCATTATTTAAATCGCCAATTGTAAATAGATTCCTTAAAGGACTTGTGCATATGTTCCCACCTTCCCCATACATTATGCCTCGGTGGTACCTTAATTTGGTTTTCACCTTTCTAATGAACGCTCCATTTGAACTAGGCCTGGGCGGTAAATTCCGTTCCGCTCACGGAATTTGGGTAATTTCATGTTCCGCAGAGAACGCGGAATTACCAAAAATTCCGCGATCTGCGGCTTCGCGGAATTTTTTGCTTGTTCGCGCTTTCAAAATGCGTGTTTGCGAGATATTTCTCCCCGAGCACGCAAACAGCGTTCGCGAACAGGAAAAAAGCATTACGAACGGGCGGAACAAGCAATTCCGCGTGTTCGCAGAACTTTTGCGTGCTCGCGGAGATTTTTTACCGTTTTGCGGAGCTTTGCGTAGCGCAACTACGCAAATTCCGCCCACCCCTAATTTGAACCTCTGCACAACTGCCCCCTCTGGCTGCTTACTATCAAAACAGCCTTTTTAGTGGCAATCACATCTGCCAGGAGGGTGAGTGAATTGCAGGCTCTCACATCCAAGCCTCCTTACCTGACTATCTTCCCTGACAAGTTTGTGCTTCGCACTAGGGCCTCTTTCTTACCGAAAGTGATAACACCACTCCATGTGGTGCAATCTGTCACCTTGCCCACTTTCTCAGCTCCTCCGCACCCCTATAAAGATGAGGAGTAAATCCACCGTCTTGACCCAAAAAGAGTGTTGTCATTCTACCTTGACCTTGAAAGAGTTCTCTGGTGAACAAGCAAATCTTTGTGGGGTGCGTTGGAACAAAGAAACATCGAGCAGTGCAGAAGAGGAAACTCTCGATATGGGTCGTCCTCTACATCAATTTTTGCTATGCTCTGACCAAAAAGCAGCCTCCTGAAGGTTTAAGGGCTCACTCCACTAGAGATAAGTCTGCTACCACAGCTTGCAACATGGAGTTCCAGTCCTCGACATTTGTCAGGCAGCAATGTGGCCTGCACATGTTTATCAAGCCCTACTTCCTGGACAGTCAAGTCCACAGGGACTGCCTTTTTGGCTACTCTGTTCTGCAGTACTTCCTGGTCTAAACTTGTCCGCAGTCCCTCTGCCAGGGATGGTATTGCTTGGGTATCTATTCAAATGTAAGGAATCTGTGGCTAGGTGTCTCTATCACAGTAGCGGCCCATGGTGGGAGTGCTGCCGGGCGGTGACGCGGGGCGGGGGCGGGGCAGGGTGGGGGGTAGTAAACTACGGATTTCGGCCGCACTGAGGTAAATAAACAAAAAAATAAATAAAACGAATTTCATTGCGCGCGCTGCATCACCAAATGCGATGCAGCGCGTGCAACTAAATTTGTTTTATTTATTTTTTTGTTTACTTACCTCAGTGCGGCCGAAATCCGTAGTTTACTACCCCCCGCCCTGCGTCACCGCCCGGCAGCACTCCCACCACGGGCCGCTACTGCTCTATCAGATGGACAAGTTACTTACCTTCAGTAACGCCTTATCTGGTAGAGACATGATCTAGCTGAAGATTCCTTACCGACAAACGCATCCTCCCTGCACTGCGAACAGGATTCTAGGGTCTGGGCTGATCCCTTTCAGGGCCCAGGTTGTTCAGAAACACACCAATGTCCGTGCACTTTTTGACTCTGCGCTTCTGGCGTGGAAAGTTGTGAAAAGTAACTGACGTCAGCGCGCTGAGGTGGTGTCTATATAGGTGACGTGGACGTCACAGCAGTGCAGACATCGCCGATGACGTCACGCAGAGATGACTAATGCCACCTGCCAACACGCAGGGGTATTGCTCGAAGAAAAATCTTCAGGATTCAGTCTGACGCCTGAAAATTCAAAGGTAAGGAATCTGCGGTTAGATCTTGTCTCTACCAGACAAGGTGTTACCGAAGGTAAGTAAGTTGTCCAACTGGGAAATGCTCATACCCATCGTCAAAGAACCGAGAAACACTGGGGCAGTCTCTCTATAATGCAGCTTCTCAATAATGGATAAATAGGACATGAAGGGCACGTATGAGCCAAAGGCTCCCTTCTTCTCTAGTGGAAAGGGAAAAGGCTGCAGGTGATGGGGCCATTAAGTTGGGGCTTCTGATCATTGTCTCCAGATAAAGCCTGTGACTTCTCTGAGGGGAAGGATGATCATAAATTTATTAGCACCTATGATCAGTCTATCAAACCTGAGTGCTGAACTAGTGAGATGGCATTACTTTAAAGGGCCTGGATAAAGTAATCCCTTCTAACATCAGGGTACCTATTCTTCTCACCCTCAAAAACTCTGAAAGCGGATTCAGTTTTCAGTAAGGATTCCATCAGTTCAGTAGTCAGTGAAACAGATCCTTCCAGGGAATAAAACCAGGCTTTCATCTAAATGTCTATTCTTGCATCCTCCTGTAAGAAGAGTTATTTGACGGCTTGGCCTTACGGTAAAATTACATAAATCTCAGTCACAGGGGCCTCCCTTGTAGCTGAATCTGTCCAGATAGAGCCAGTGCCCTATGTTGGTTTGATGAAAACGAAGATGGGGAATTTGCTGAAGTACTTTCATAGTTGCTGCATATGGGAAGAGAGCTAAAACACTGGGTCTCACAATATCAGCTTTTGGCATGGCATTCACACTATTTGTAGTACTGATTTTGATCACATACTCTCTTGGCTTCTCATGAGTTGGATTAAGATCATCGTACTCATTTCAGGATGCTTCACAACTATCAGACATACTAACCCCAGTATCTGAAAAGGAACAATATTAGTGAAACCTTCTAGTGTCCGTCAAAGTGTTTCAGCCGGAGACCATAGAATTGAGTTCTGCACAGACAACAGGGGTTCTCACACATCCGATAGATTTTGATTCATGGGCTAAGACATCATGCATACCCTTACATGCATATTGAAAACAGATTGGATCCTCTAGTGCTTCTCACTATGCCTTTAGGATTTTTGACACTGCTAACTCCACTAACTGGATATTCAAGACAGTCAAGTCACTCTCCCACCCTGTCTGCTGTAATGCTTCTGATCAGTGCTCACAAGTTCTTTAAGCCACTCCTTCCTCTTTCTTTTATGGCTAAGTCAACAACAAATATATTTCTTTTCCTCCCAGAATTCAATGATTTTCTGGGATTCACACATAAACCTGGACTCTTTCTCTCCCCCCTGCCTCTCTGAGTTCACTCTACTTACACCGGCCAAAACTATTCATCATATTCTCTTAATAAAGCCAGGATCCTCTCTCGACCATTGTATTGAACACATCCTTTATCAGGCAGTGAGTTTCTTAGACTCGGCATTGAATAACCTCTGCAAGTTTTCTGTTTCCAACAATTTTATCCTGCTGCATCTAAAAGATCCCTTGATTGCCTGCTTTTCAAAAATCTCATATCTGATCCAGTGACTATGAGCAACGTTTAGACCCAAACTAAGAAAGACATCAATGCACAGTGCTCAAGCTTTATCGAATCCCACAGCATCTTGAATTCCTTTCAGTCAAGACTGAGTCTGCTGCGTAGCAGTGAGTCTGCTACAGACATGTCCATCATTGATCTCTTGGACTGCTGAGAGACAAGGTGGTGTGGTTGCCTTGGTTTACTATCCCTTTCAGCAAACTTTCATATGGTGCATGACATCTTACTATCCTGACTTGCCTTCACAAGGTTGGCATCCTCAAAAATGCTTTGGTCTGGATTGCTTCTTAACTCACGGACCTTATATAAGGCATCCTTCTCCCTCTTTTTTGCTTTGACTTGGAAATAGTCACCCATGCAGTTCCTCAGGACTCCGGGCTCAAATCTATCCATTTCAATTGATATGTCATTTCACTTACCCAACTCATCAGATGCTTTGGTCTAACCCTGATTACCTAAGCTGATGACAATGAGATCCCCAACTGTTTATATGGTGATTCACTGGGTGCTAGCAAGAACTTTCAGGACTGTCTTATGGTGGTGCTGCTCACTTTGCCACTGGATTCAAGCTAGGCTGGCTGATATGGGGTGTTACCCCGAAATTGGTCCCAGGATGCTTGTTTCCGGTCCAGGGAAGACCTGGATTGGCAGTTCGGGCTGGACTATTCCCATGAGGAACAGGGTCAAGACTGATTTGCATATGGCTGGGTCTGAACTGGGGTAGCGAAGTGAGCTAAAGAACGATGATGGATTCAACCCAAATCTGTGACTGGGGGTGAGTGTCTGAAAAGTTTCAGCGCTCCGTCCATCATCTCCTTGTGTTTGCTTTGTTCGCCCTAAGTTGGCAGGGTATGCCCAGACATGGGTCCCTTGCTCAGTTTGCCACTGGATTCAAGCTAGCCAGGCTGATGAGGGGTGTTTCCCCGAAACCGGTCCCAGGATGCTTGTTTCTGGTCCAGGGAAGACCTGGCTTGGCAGTTCGGGCTGGACTGTTCCCATGAGGAACAGGGTCAAGACTGATTCGCATATGGCTGGGTCTGAACTGGGGTGGCAAATTGAGCTAAAGAACGATGATGGATTCAACCCAGATCTGTGACTGGGGATGAGTGTCTGAAAAGTTTCAGCGTTCTGTCCATCATCTTCTTGTGTTTGTTTTTTTGTATTAGCCAAAACTCCTTAAAATTGAAAATTGACAGAAGATCTTGTCATGGTCAACGACGTTTCTGTTTTGTCTCCTGAACAATAGCAGTCTGACCTTGGTTTTCCTTTGACCCCAGTTTCTGAGTTTAAGAACATAGTTTTTTTTTTGATAATTCTCATTCTTAATGTAGCAAAATTAGTAAAATCTCTTCTTTTTGTTTCTTTCATTTTCACCCTTTGTGCATGATTACGACTTTCCTTCCACGCTCAGCCCTTCAGATGATGGTACAGGCAGCTATCAATTCCGGCATCAACTGCTGTAATTCTCTTTATTTTTGTATTCCTGCTTTCTCTCTCATCCATTTAGAAAGGATTGAATGTGGTCCTGTCTTTCCTTTTCATTTTCATGCTCACATCTCTTCATTTTTGTCTTCATTTCACTTGATTCACATCTCCAAATGCATTGGTTTCATAATCTCTGCTTGGTTTATCGACCCTTTACCTACCCTGGCCCGCTGCACCCCCAATCTAAATTTGAATGCCATCTTCCCTCCCATTGTCTTAGATCTAATTTACTTCAACTCTTGAACCTGCCCAAGATTCACTGATCTTGCATTGGTGGATGTTCTGTCTCTCATTTTGCTTCTCAGCTCTGGATTTGTTTCACCACTTGCTTTACTGTTTATTGATGTTCCCCTGTTTATTGATGATAACCTTACAAGTCTTTAAAATCCATCTTTTCTTGATCACAGAGCATTTATCTTTCTAGTGGGAGCCAACAATTCCCAATTGTGGGTTGCCCTTATGGGCTATAGACTGCTTTATATCCTTGCTAGAATAGAATAGAATGTATGTGTTTCCTGTAAGAATATTAGGAGTGAGTACTTAGTAGTCCTCCATGGGAAGAGTAGGTTTTCGACAGCTTTGGCCAAAACATGCTAGCTAGAATCTCTTAAGCATAGCAGACAGGTGTATGCCTTCGATTGCAATATCTCATCAAAATGTTGACTACAGGTGAAATCAGACGTGATAACTGCCACTGTGTTTTATTTGTATTTTACTAATAGATACAAGCAAGACAAACATGCAGAATGTCCCAATAGTCAGACATTTTATTTATTTCAAATTATTTCCTTAAAAGTTTGTTGTGTGTGCATTAATTCACCCAATCAAAGAAGTGCCTTCTTTGTTATGGACATTTTTGGCTACAATAGGCACATTGTGAGCTATTCGGAAATATCAGCAGCAAGTGATCACCACATAGTGACATTTTTAAAAATTGGATTTTGGTGCATCTTATGCTTTCCTTGACATTTTGAATTAGTGACTCACCATTACACTTAACGGAAATTTTTTTATTTTCAGTATCTTAATCATCCTCACCAATATAAATCACAAACAATGATTGGCAAATTATTGTATTCTCTTATATAGTGTGTGTTGTACCTCGTCATTCTATCAGATGGGAATTTTATGTGAAAAAAGGAAAAACCATGCAAGGTTTCAATCTCGGAAAGAGCATGAACCCCCACCGAGGGGCCACACTAAAGGTCTCTGTCATTAACAAGGTAGTGAATATTTCTCTTCTCATGGACTCCATTGAATCTCAGCCAAATCCTTCTGGCACAAGTCCTCCACCTTGTACAAGTGATCTGTGGCATTAACTAACCACAGATCTATTAAATATCCTTCCCAGATGCAAGTCTTTCCTGTGCCATCTACTGGATGCTCATTTATTCAGATCAATTGCCAGCAGGTATTTCCACACTGGTGCACTCTGTTTGTTGCATAGCTAGTTCTGCATTGTCTTAGCAAAGCAACATTAGGGCAAATTACTAAGTTTCCAAAAAATATAAAAATGGAAATCCGATGTGAGATTCTTTTCAATCTATGAAAAATTACATTTTACAAGCTCCTTCTCTCGCTATGAAGCCATCTTCAATGCTTTTTGGTGAAATGTGGTGCCTCTTGCTGGTGGTGTGCCGAGGGAGTGCCTTGTATTGTTCTAGGATATAGACTGAGGTATCATCTATTAAATAGCTCTTCATGACAGTTGGAAAAGGAAATAACTTTTGTCTCTCAATACTAACCTTGTGAGATGGTTGTTTCTGGCACTGTGAAGCATTGGCATTTTTATTTGTCAAGTCAATAGAGTGTACTTGAATCAGCACCACGTATTATAATGTTTCTACTACATCACTATCATATAAAATACTTAAATAGAGATAAGATTAACAATTAACTTGAATGAGGCGGAGTTTTGTATTTTACTATCTTCCTAGTAAAAATGAGATGCATTTATCAAGCATGTAAAATACTAGGCAAGAGTTCCATGAAATCATTGTAATAAATGAAGAAAGAGAACCAAGAAGATTCTATGAATAGCCCTCATGAAATCAGATATATTGGCACTGCATTGAGTCCATAACCGTTCCCTTTACAGTCATCAGTATTCTTCACAATCAGTCCGGCACACCACAACAGATCCTTCCTTGATAGCAATGCAGCGGCCTTTCTGATTACATATTCACTAAAACTGATAAAGTTAGAAAATCTCTTCAACTGATCCCCCACACAATCAACTTTTCATCAGCTTACACACTTTTACTATGAATCTAGGCTCTACTACTGAAATCCCACCCCTGTGCTCATCTCTTTTCTTCCAGTGAAGAAAAATATCTAGTCAAAATAACTCCCATGAATTTGGATTCCCCATTGGACTCCAGTCCTGTATGAATAACCAATCCAAGCTAAGAATGCAATAATTAATTTTCTGATGTTTCTCTATCATCTCATCTATGTTGGGAAAAAGCACTAGGCGCTGGTCATTGCACTTTAAAAAAAGTCTAGTTCTGATCCATTGATACTGTTTAATTACCACCCTTGCTCTTTTTCTTTTCCCATCCAGAGTCACAGAAAGTCTGTCAAATGACCCTCTGTCACACTTTATTGAGGTTACAAACACTGGATACTTCTCAAGCCGACTGAACTGCTGTTCGTATTCAGTCTAAGATTACCTTCACTCAAATATATCCACTATCATTAGCAATGGTAGGAAGTGAAGATTGGCACCCTTTCACACCCCGGACAAGGTGGGGAAATATAATCCTGCCAATGGCCTAGGTAGGAAGAGAACCGCTTACGTAACCCTGCTGTTGGAAAGGCGCAGTTAGACAATTAAAAGCCTAGATGCTCCCATAGGCTAAGTGGGAGGTCGGAGGAGACACCACCCAGTAAAACAAGAGAAGTTAAATAGGTACATCCCCTCACTCTTGAATAAGATGGGGGGGTCGGACACACACCACCACCGCCCTCTTACAAGGCGGTGGTATTAAATAGAAAAATAGATCATTCTGCCGTTCAATATGGCAAGGCAAAGTGGCAACACACTAACTCCATCCTAGGCATGGTGGATGTTGTTAAAAAATTACAGCCTTCACCCACCCTTAAGTAAGGCAGTGGGAAGGAGAGAGACACACACCACCTCTACTCTTGGGCAAGGCAGATGCTGTTAATTAAAAAAAAGACATCCCCGCCCTTGGGTAAGGTGGGGAAGGTAGTGAGTGGAAGCACACCAACCCAACTCTTGGGCAAAGTGGTGTAGATAAAAAGCTACGATCCCCCACTCTTGAAAGAGGTGTGGAAGTATTCACTCAAATTCTTTAACTCTAAATAATATCGTTAATAACAGAAATTTGTTGTTTAAAGATTTTTGTAGTCGTATAAGTGGATTTTTATATGTTTTAATTACAGATGGAATTTGTGATATTGTATTTTGCTTAATTGATATTGGCTATGTGCGTGAATGCATGTTTGGCAATGGAAAAATTATAAGGCTGGGGTAGGAGTTATAATTAAATGAGTTAAGGAAATGCCAGCTAAGATTAAGGTAATACTGTAACTTGTAAACATCATGATTTTTTAGGTTTCGTGTTGTAAATTGTGATTACAGCTCTGTTGATTTTTCTTTACCTTAGTCCAACCAGAAATTTTTTTGTATGGCCATAACATGCCAAACCTAGCTCAATGAAAGCAGCCATTGCACTGCACACTATGTTGTTAGTTTGGTGTAAATCTGTTCACTCATTTCTAGAAAACAATGAGTGTCAAAAAGCGTTAGTATATTCCGAATCTGATTGACTGCCTGGAGAAGAACATTTGATTTTCACTAGATATTGAAAGTCAGGTAAACTCGAAATTGGGTCAGCAAACCATATTTTCAATAAGCTTATTCTTTGATCATAGAGGGGCAGTATGAACACACCACACTCCAAGGGGCTGAATAGAACACCAAAAACGGGTGGAAAAGATTTCTTCTTAGTAAATAAATAACCAATTTTCACCATGGGGTCTTTGGACATTAAGGATATGCAAATTTTAGGCCATCTACATAACAGTTTAGCTCAGGGATCTCTATCAAGTAGCTTGTGAGCTACTGGTAACTCTTAATCGAGTGGTGGCGCCCCCCCTTACCTATGGCCGCGCGGGGCGGCAAATGCAGGATTTATTTGCCCCCCCTCCCACTCTTATGGCCGCCGCGGGGCGGCAAAGGCTGGGACCACCACGGGCGGCAAAAGGCCTAGCTACGCCACTCTCTTAAGCTACTGTGTGTAGCCCAGCCGACTAAATTAAAAGTATTTGCTTATTGGCATTAATATATGTATATTAAAATTGAAAAGTGTGTATTTCAGACAAAAATGTACGCATCTTTGGAACTCCTAAACTGATGTTTGAAGATAAAATGGTTGAATTTCCAAAATATATGTAAAGCTGATATTTGAATGATAAATCAGTTGGTGTTGTGGAGCTGTATTACTAATAATATTACCTTGGTGCCAGGGGCGTTGCAGCTATGACTGTTAGGTATTACTCATTTATAGGCATTCCATATTGACAAATTAATTTGTACTTTACCTGTTGTACTGAGGTGATCACTAGTGCTAATCTTGCAAAGGGGGACCATCAATGTAATCTTGTCTGATATGGTGACTACTATAATACTACAATACTAATAATACAAGTAGCTTTGGATAATGTTCATTGAACATGAGTAGCTCTTACAAAAAAAGGTTTGGAGACCCCTGGTTTAGGTATGTGAAACGATTTCCGGGTTTCAAAGACTTCCTTTCGAGTCCACTAACCTTTTAACCTCTTCCGTGCGTCGGACGGCCCCCGGCCGTCTGACGTCACGGTGGGCGTGTGCGGAGGACGGCCGGGAGCCGTCCGAACCGCGCACGCGTCAAATTCCTCAGCACCGCAGGGAAATTCCGGCCGCAGCGAAGCGGTTAAATATATTTTAAAAATAATTAGTCCAGCACGGGATGCCTCAAATACAGACCCGGGGATGCTACATGCAAGGGTGTTGGGCAGAGTGCATAGCTAAATGAAATGCACTGTGCCAGGATCCACAGAGCTTGGCAGCAGGTGATCCTTAATGGGTATTAGAGACAAGGGTGGTGGGCACAGGGCACTCATCACCCTAAGTATTGACCCTCATGCAGATGTGTATGTTTAATTTAATGTGTTTCCAAAATCACAAATGCACCCACCAGGATATCCTGCACTGTGACCACATTGGGTTGAATGCCCTTCTTATTAGGCACTCTTGTTTTTTTGACGGGTCCCTGGTTTTGTGGAGGGCGTGCAAGAGATAGGCGTTTATTTGTTTTCTCTTTGCAGACCTTTTATGTGGAACCTGCTGTGCCTAGAGGCCTTGGGCGTGATATCAAATCAAATAACAAATAAATATGCCGAGCAGTGCTGCGCCCATAATAAACATTTGGTTTGTAATGTAGTTGTTCATATCTGCACACAGAGTTTGTGTCAACTAATAATGGATAAAGTCGGCACACACTTTTACTGCATGCCGGGTATAAATCAGGATTAAGCTTTGTCAGTGTTTGCTAATGCATTTACCCTAAACATCCGGGGTTATAGAATTTACAGTTGTTTCCTCACAGATTTTTTCCAAGGATCTCCGTGTTCTGATATATAACATATCATGTCATTTCGCCACAGAGCGGACTCGCTGATAGCTCCAATATTGAGATTTTCACATTAGCCTACGGTATTTTGCACACCCTTTAGCAAATGACATCTATAATTGGTTCCTTCAGGATGCTCCCTCTCTAGCTTTCAGTCAATGTCATTCACTTTGACCTCATAAATGGCTTGAAAACAATGCCCTTGACATAATTATGAATCTGGTTACACCCTCTTTACGACCCCTAGCTTTATGGAATAAATACTTATTGAAATTCTGTTTATTGCCACCGATAAAATCCCGGAAAATATCATTAATGAGCATGTACACTATTTTAATACACAGCAAGACGAGAGCTTGCGACAGGGCTTTCTTTTTGTAGATATTTCTGGGGAAAGTTCTTTCGCCAATATAAATATGCATAATTCTGCTGAAATATACATTCATGCAAGATTGAACAGAATTATGCAGGAATCAACAGCAGGCCGGGAATAACCAAGAGCCTCTAGGAAACAGCATAAGCCTGCATGTTTGAATGACAAGCACCAGAACACAACAAGCATTTGCAATGCAATAGGTCTCTCATTTGCGAGAGTTTAAGGTAATGGCATTGTAAATGACAATGCCTTTTATTTATCTGTTTTGATCACTTACACATAAATAAAAGGCATTGTCATTTACAGTGCTGATAGCTCAAACTCTTGTAAATTGGAGACCTATTTCATTTCAAAGAAGCGGCCGCCATTGTCCCGGGCTGCTTGGAAATCGAAAGCGCACATGGTTTGCTGAATGTTGCAGGAAAGCATGTCGTGCCTGCAGTAGGAGAAACTCTTTAAAGAAATGAGTGCTTACCGACTAAATAAGATATGCCATGTAACAAGAGAAGTAAAAGGGCCAGTCCTCATGGTAGGTTACAAATGAAGACAAGGCAGTACTAAGGAGGGACTAACAAGCATATTAACGAATCAGAAGCCAGCATTTACAAAGGATAATGACACGAGCCAATGACAAATATGGGTGGAGAGTGGGCGGGGCTTCAAGTCCACACTCCAATACAGCATGCCTCGCAGAGCAGCGCATGCGCTGCACTGGCTCAACCTAAAAACTTACACGAATCATCAGAAGTCCCTGGAAAAACAGCACCCTAAAAATAACAACAGTGTCTAGAAAGAAAAGAGTATACTGTTGGAAGGGACCCTAACATAAAAAAAAAACAGCAGCAGGCTGCAGTGATGAAAACAAGCATTGCCAAAGCCAAAAGGTCTCGTCTATGAGACCTATTAGCTTTGCCATTGTTTTTAAGTCATGATGTACAGCATTGAGGCTGCTTGCGGTATGGCTTGCACCATCATTTTTGTCATTTTGTTGCACACATAGTGTCCAATGCGCATGCCTACAAAAGGACACAGGTTCTTTTTCTTTACTGATCCACGATGGATCAGTATAAAGAAGAAAAGTAGCCTGAAATTTAGAAATATATATATATATATTTTTTAAACTAATGAGGCGGAGGTGGAGAGAGAAGTAATATAGCAAGCGGGCAGAGTGAGGCAAAATAGCAGACAGGGTGTAGAAACACAGTTGACGGTGGTGAAGCAACATAAGGCAGAGACCATGGGACAAAGGGAGAAAACACACAAGCGAAGGAGCAACATGCAGAGCCGGTATCAAACGCACAGGCAGGAAGCATACGTCCAAGAGAGAGTAACACATGTGCGGGTGATGGAGAAGAAGCACATGCGCTAGAGAGAGCAACGTGAAGGGGCAGAAGAGCATGAGGGAGGCAGCTTGAAAATAAAAAGAAGTTCCCTGAAAAGTAAGCAGAGGAAGCATATAAGCCAGCAAATAAAAGAGATGGTAAAGAGACTATTCTCCACGAGAAGGACAAACACAAAATGGACAGGCTGAAACAAGGAAAACTATCCAATCAAAAGCACGAAATTAAGAGTGACAGTAAGGCCAACCTGTCGTATGCAAAATGTGTTGAAGGGCTCCTGAGTCTCCCATATCACACAGAGATATTCATTGATCTTGGGCTGAGTATGGGGCCACTGGAAGGGCTCGGGTCCCTTGTGCCACAGAGGCTGCTGGGGCCTAAGTTATGCCACTGGAATGAAACGGCAACAAGCAGAAAGCACCAGCTGCCAGAAAACACCAAAAAACGATGGGAGCAAACACCAGACTCAAGATAATGAGAGAAGCATTCTGCATCAATTTAACACAACATAACATGTGTATTTGTAAAGCGCACATATCACCCAGGGGTCTCAAGGCGCTGAATAACAGATGTATATTGTTACCCAACTCAATGGTTTAGACCAGTAAACAGTAGTAGCACATATGAACCCCCAGGAAATAAGGGCCTCCTGTAAACAACAGCCAGTAAAAACTAAAGGAGGCAGTAACAAGCTTGCAGGAATCAATAATTGGATTTCATGACTCTACAGTAGCCTTCAGAAAACGTCAGCAGGATTTTACAGTTGTTTACAGGAAACAACAATCTGCAGAAGTAAACCAAACGCAATGCACTGGCCGATTCCGAGTCTTCAAAGTAATAGAAATTAGTCAATAGCTTTCAGAAATCATCATTGCCTTCAGGAGCCAACAACACAGCGCAAGAAGCACAAATCCGAAACAACAGCTCCCGCCCGTTAAATTAGCAATGCGTGGC
Organism: Calotriton arnoldi; assembly: GCA_963921515.1. Classification (NCBI taxonomy): domain Eukaryota; kingdom Metazoa; phylum Chordata; class Amphibia; order Caudata; family Salamandridae; genus Calotriton; species Calotriton arnoldi. The sequence continues at coordinate 1,951,743 of CAWUFW010001723.1, forward strand.
AATCACAAGCAGCCTGGAAGAATAAGCAGACAATCATCCATCCTGGAGCCAAATAGCCCGTCATAACTCAAAGCACCTCATACATCTTTTCTCTCCACCTCTTAAGACGATTTGATAATTCTGGCATGGAAACATTGTTGTGACATTTTCCCCACACTTGGGCTTCCATATAGACATCAAACCATAACCTTCCATAAGGCAAGACTTGTCAAAAAGGGCAGGTACCCAGTCGTCACTTATTGCTTATTAGGATGGCTATAATACTATCTGTCCTATAGGTCCTAGGGACCAGCTTAATTTAAAATGACTCTTTCTCTTTAAACTCATTATTACATCAAACTATGCAGACAACAAAGCATTTTAATATGGATTTTCCATCGTTTCCACACCCGCCAAGTATTTTGGTGCTTAATTACGTGGGATTTCTTGCAAGAATACAGGACAAGAGCCCTTTAGTTTGAAGACAGAGACATAGGCATACCCAGTGCCTTTCTGTATCTTATAAAGATGCTGTCCTAGTTGCTGTGGAACTCAACAGCACAAGAAAATGGAGGCCTGTCTACATTAACTTTCATTGCTCAGTTGTGAATGAGCACATGGTCCATCATGTTAAATCCTCCTTAATTTAAAAGTTGCACAAGTAAAAACATGCTTTATTGGTATGCGTAGGCCTGTAAGTTAGGGGTGCACTATCAAAGGGCCAGATCATGCAAGAAGTGACCTGTGCATTTGAACTAACATATATGCCCAATTACAAATTTGCTTAATGCATCGTTCCATTTTGCAGCCTTGCACAAATCTAAATTGCACAACCCTTGTCTACCCACTTTATTTTTGATTGAACACTTTATGTGAATTGTCTTGCAACCATATTAGGTTACTATATATACGTCTAAAGCAGTGGACGATACAAAGTGCCATCACCTTAAGCACCTATTCATAGGAACATGGCAAATTCTTGAGGTTATCAATTCCTTCTAAACTACAGTGAATCGATTTCTACTTTTGAGTGCGAACCAGTAAATTAAAGATGTCTTCCACTTTGAAAATTGTACTCTTAAACCCACCATCTCCCCTGCCAAATATTTTGTAATGACAATTGATGAGAAGGGGGGGAATGGCTAACAACTATTTGCCCACAAAAATGAAAAACTATTATAGATGGTCTCTTTGTTGGTTCAAGATAGGCACATTCCCAGGATAATGATCTTCTCTTTTGGTAGTAATTGAGGCCAACAGCCAAGATGGCTGTCTAATGAGAATGTTACCACTCTGGCCTCCCCTTTCTGTATTTAATTACTTCATTCTGTTGCAATTGTCTCCACTCTGTAACCTTTTCACTTAACTGACACCTCTTTGAATCATGTTCAACTTTTTTTTTTGACCTCTCAGTGCCATCTCGAAAGACTTCCAACAGTTATTCTTACTGCGATGAAGTTTGATGCTTACATCACATCAATCTAGCTAATGGAGATCAGTTCACTCGCCTCTACTCGTAACCAGAAGTGGGCAACTTCTCCCACACCAAACTGAATTAATTGAGGGCATTTGGAGTGTCTAATAAGCTGAACTGAGATTGCCTTTGGGACGTAAAAATCTAACTGAGGAGACCACTAGGTTTCGTATTTAGCCAGCCCTGCTCTATGGGAGGGAGGGTGTCAAGTCAAAATAAAGAAAGCAAGCATGTTCTACAGGTGTTCCCTAGAAGGGGACACTTCTAGCTACTAGTCCAGTGACAAGCAGCAATACCGCATGCATCTAACAGGTAGTAGCTGGCACTGGTTAAGGATAACATCCTGAGACACTGACCCTCTTGCATCATGGACTCATGCAAATGCCCCATGTTTGATCAGTGTTCATAAAACACCTGATGAGGCTGATCAGTTTAGAGCCATTTTAATCGTGCAGCTTTATGGAACATTTATTATGTTTAAACAGATGAATGTTCGGATGAACACGAATTAATATTTCTGGGAACCTGACAATCATCCTCCATAGCAGCTTGTGCATCTACAACACCACCTTCTCTAGTTGCACTGCTTACCCGCACCTGGATGAGGCCTTTTCTTTGCAGGGTGGGAGCCCCAGTCAGATGAGACTCACTGCCATGCTCTACCTTATTGAAAGGCTCTGATTTGGAGTGGGCTTTTCCACAGGTCTGCTCTGTCCCATCAGTGAACCCTCAGAGCACAGTGCCTCCCCTGAATCCAAGGACCCATGCTGGTTCACACCTCAGGACTCCAAACACATTAAAAATGTTAGTAAAGTTGCAGTACTTGATCTATGTCAATCACCAGCAGTGACTAGAGTCCTCTGTATGTTTCAATGACAATAACATCAGTTGACAAAATAAAAATGTATCTAATTAGGTAAATGTCAGCCACTTCGGGACTCTTTAGCCAACATTGACCAAAGGCAAGTTTGCCTAATGGCATTTTTCAGATCTGAGTTAAAGAGATTGATTCCTCATTTTGGTAATTATGGAGCCCTTGCCTTAAGATGATTATCACAGGATCTTGGATGACTTGGGGTTAAGTTTGACTGAATATCTGCCAAGAATTGGAGAATGGTCCACCCACACTATTTAGAATGCATAGCCATGTATACACTCTAAATTGGGCTGACAGCACAGCCTCAATGTTTGGTGACTTTTCAACCTCTAACAAACTCTGAATAACCCCCTTAATCTACAAAATGTACATGTGTTGGATCAAAAACAGTCCAGGCAAGAAAGGAGGGAGTCCAACAATGATAATACTGTGCTTGAGATATGTATTCATTCAACACACTCCAGCATCTCTCCAACATCAACAAACTCTTGAAAGCAGTTAACCTCTACCTGTGCAACCTAAAGAATATGGAGCTGCATCTAAATCCACTGGCGATGCTCTGATTCTCTTAAGACTGGATTTTGGCAATGCTGTACTTGCAGGTATCCATCAAACATCTCTTGCACCTCTTAAAACTGTCCTTTGTGCTGCGGTCAGACTTTCAACCAATAAATTCATCCACATCTCTCCTATTGTTGCCAAGCTGCATTGGCTCTTTTTTGATTCTAGAATAAAGTTCAAGCTAGGCTGTTTAGCCTACAAAGTTGTCCATATCAATTTCCTGCCCTACCCCTCCAGCCTGCTCAAACAGTTGGACTGCACCAGAACTTCAAGAAGCAAAAGTAACCTCCTTCTCTAGCCATTCTTCTTCAGAACTGCTCACGCTCAACATCACTCCATCTCAGGAGCAGCTTTTTTTATTGAACTCACGGTGGACCTAAGAATGAAACTCACCCTGATGTCTTTCTGAAAGTACCTAAAAGGGCATTTGTTTAGACTGTACCTACCTCGTTAACACTTACTGTAAATTCATTATCCTGCTTCTGCATTTGAATTTGATCCCCACTTTCTGCCTCCACTTGGCTCCTTATTCCGCCCATAACTTTTTCTCATCCATTCTATATTCTCCTGCCTTATTTTGTGCTTTGACTTATTTCCCTTTTGTCTCCCCTACTCCTGTTCCAACCTCACCACTCCTTGCCCTTACCTCCTCTCCCTTCTCATTTCGTCCATACTTTCACTGCATTCCTATCTTCCTACCCCCTCCCCTCTATTTCGCTTCCACCACTCTTCTTCCTCATTCTCTCTACTTTCTGCTCTTTGCCTCTATCTTCCCTCTCAAACTCTTTGTTCTAGCTCCCCTACCCTTTTGTTACTTCTTTCTCTGCACTCAAGCGCTTATCTTTCTTTTCATTCCTCTTCATCTTTTCTTCTTTTCTTCTTCTATACCTTCTTTGCCCTCTCCCTCCTGCTCACCCGTCTGCTCTCTCTGTTCTCTCTACCCTCTTTTCTTCTGCTCTTACTCTATTCCTTGCTCCTCTTCAGCCATCTCTTCAACCTCTTTCACACTACGTCATCCATCTCTACAATTCTCACTACCCCTTTTCTTCCCCTCTTCCCCCTCTCTTCACTTCCTCCCCATCCTACCCCATCACTCTCATTCTGTTGTAACTCACCCCTTTCACCCTGACCTTGTACTATCTGGATGCTGCCTCTATCCCTTTCTCCTACTCTCTACTCATTTTACTTTCCTCCTCGTCTGTCACACTCCACCTTCAACCGCCCACCTTGACTATTATCTCCCATTCTGTACTTCTTTCTAGTTCTCATTGCCTATTCCCTAGTTCCCTTCAGTCGTAATTCACTGTGTTGTAACTATTACCAATTCTATAATTGTTGTATTGGCCATCTAATATGTGTTATTGTGTTAATTGTAGTACCTTTGCATCACTGCTGTAGTCTGTAAAGCACTCTCATACCTTTCAGTGCTCAGCACTATATAAATATAAGTAAATAATCTATTCATTAGTTTTTGTGTGACGTAGACCCATTCGGTATCCAGATGCCTGTAATTTTTACTAGCTCAACAAGCCACAGTTGACCCTTGATCGGAAATTAAATTTACAAGGACATTGGAATGGCTCTCAAGACTGCTTGCCTGTTGAGAGCAGAAGAATGCCCCAGTCGTTTTAAATGGACTTTCTTTCTTCATTCACCCATCATTTTACTTCCCCAGTAAACAACATGATTCATTGTAACACTACCCACTGAGCAACTCTATGCTGACCATACACAACCAATCACACCCACATCCAATCGATAAATGGAAATCACAGAGCTGTAAGAAAAGTGCTGTCAGACTATGAAAGTGCTATGGTGCCTTACTAATGGTGTATGACACTATGCAAATTCTGCTCACATAATATAACAAACTTAAACGTACGCGTGCAGCAGAGAGACAAAGCTGGTTGTAGTGACCAATTGTATTTGCTTCTACGTGGGGGTAGTTTGGGCCTTTGGCTCCTCGTAAGGAAAATATGGCCCCAAACATTTCTTGGTAAATATCAGAAATGATGTCATCTTCACATGTTTGATTTTCTTGTGATCAAATGACATGCCATGCAGAACAAAGTATTGTGGTGTAACAAATGGTTCTGTAATGTAGACATGCATTTGCTTCCTTGTGTTGAGGGTTGGCCAAATTATATTTAGTCTCTTCCAACTGTGACCATTCAGATTGTTGACATATTTTCCCTTTCACACATTGTATATAAAGCCTTCACCAAAACAGCTGTGTCCACGAGGTTTGCAAAAATACCATTTAATTAATGTTAAAATCCAACACTTTCTTGACAAATGTAGCTGAACTGTGTTAAAATTCCATTTGTGATCTGAATATGCAAATTGGAACTCTCAATTTAGAATCCTGTAAAGCAAGTCCCCGTGAATCACAGAATAATGAATAAATGGATTTGTGGAGCTTTTGCCATTTTTCGGTGATGATTTCCACAAATAAAAAACATTCTCAAGACATAATTATGACAAACAGATGACAGGTTGTGCCTGAGTGCGTTTTCTCCCCCTCTGTCCTGGCTTTCCTGTGTGGTCCCTCATGACTCAACATTATCTCCCATCTTATTCAAAATCTTTGTGAAGCCATTGTCTTCGTGACACCCGGCTGTATGCGAAGGTGACAGCAGACAGGTCCTAATTGGCACAACATCTAAAACCATGTCTGAAAATGGTGTAATGCTGGTTACAGAAAAGCTCATTATTTATTAAAACTGAAAAGGTGGTCTCTGGTTGGAGTCTATAGGAATGTTACAGCATTGGTCACTGTTAGTGCACCACTGTCTGCAATGTCGAATAGCACACTAATAACCGTAAGCCAGATGACAAACATAGGATTAACTCCACGTGACACTTTGTCAGTACATGTACTCGGCCAGTAAAAAATAAAAACACCTGGTTTAATAGTGCTCCTCGAATTTATTACACCCCTCCATTCGTCCAAATGCTTTAGTACAGCAGCACAGGCCCCCATGAGGGCAAATCAAAATATATTAATTTAATTCATTCAACAAAATGGGCTTACACCGATCTAGGTGGCCCTGATAGCAGCTAAGCAGCTGTATGCTTAAATAAGGGCTAAAGTCAATGGAAGCAAGTCTAGTATGTCCATTAAGAACTCACCTGCCTGTGCGTATTGAAAAGCAGAAAGTTTGCTTAAAGTGACTGTAAATATACATAAAGCTGCACATGGAAACAACCCACCGTTCCCAAAAACTAAACAATGCTAACAGACCACTCAGTTCTCCTGGCGTGATCTTACCAAGTGCAAGTAAAAAGACTACTTCTCCAGCCGGGGAGAAATGGCATTGTGAGACATGCAATCCAAAAAATTGAATGAGATACTACTGTTCAAGTACCAGCCAGGAATATAACATTGTCCAAAAGCCGGTTAACCATGCAGAACAGTGTTTGTGTGTAGCTATGCTCTTTGTCTGTTTCCTTCATTCGTGCTAAATGTTTGTTAGTGGCAGTGATGTGTGATATTATCACTTCATTACCGCAGTTGTGGTAATTTTGGCCTTTAGTGAACCTTTGATGTTTACAGATCTGTCTTGCAGGATAATCTCAACAGAGGAAGATGTTCTCTAGCTATAGCCTCATGTGCTTGGAAGTACTGTGAATAGTGAGTGGAACACCTAGTGGTGGTCTCAGAAAATATAGGGACATTTATTTGTCCAAGGCTTTCATAAGTAATCCTAAAAACTCGCAGCATGGTTTACATACTTAATATTTTTTAAATTAAATAGCAGTAATATAACACATTTTATTCCTAAACCACAGTATTAAACATATAGTATTTTGATTTGAAAAAGTATTAAAGAAGAGCAGTTTAACATTAAAAGAGGATCACATGCAAGTAAAATAAAAATATGTTCATTGTTTGAATTTCCTGAAGGTCATACGGGCATAAACACTCTAATGTATGCATTATGGTATCCAGTGAGTAGATCTTACAAGGATTGACTGGGCGATTTATGTTGTGGCTCTTGTGCCCACAAATTAGCACTTTGATTTTGATTTTTGATTGGTAAGTCAGCCTTTTAAAAAAATAAAAAAAGGGAACATTTATTATTTACAGAAAGTATGACAGTCACAAGGCTATCCTCGAGCTTGTTCATCCTGCTCCTCCACTACCTTACAAATAGGATATATTTTATGCATGGAATTTGCTAAGATGGGACATTACATTGGGATTCAGCATAATTAAATGTTTACTTGGTGAATGTATTACACGCGCTCGGAAATGGAAATCCATGCTAAATCGTAAATGCCATGTTCATGAAATTTTAATGAATAAGCGTGCCATTCTTATGAAATAAAAATACCATTATTCACTTCCACTCAGGCTCTTCAAGTAGCAAGACAACTCTTACTTCACCATCACCAAGTCAGTGGATTAAAATCACCCAAAAGGAATGACAAACAACCGGCCCTGCAGGTGAGTAGAACTGCACCTTGTGTGTGTATATATGTTTGTAAGTAAGGAAACCAAGCTACAAGGCAAGTGAGCGAGTACAAAGTGGAGGGGAATTACAAGGTAGGTAGCCATTACAAGAGAGGGTGGGGGTATACATGGGAGAAAGGAAATATAGAGTCTTTGCAAGAGGATAGGGGTGATCACTGTGGGGATGTTGAGGTGCATCAAGATGTGAGCAAAGTATGTATTGCCTTAACTTGTCTTGCGTCATTTGTCCTTTGCTTGTTAACATTTTGAGGACAAAGTTATTGATTCACAACGCTTTTTCCAGGTGTAAGTCTGTCTCTCTTCCAGAAAATGTTGTAGTTATCACATATGTAGTTTATACTGCAGTCACACAGCTAGAAATATATTGTTGTGCATTTCAAAACTGTAAAATGTGTAAGTTGGATAAGTGTGTTGTACAGTTTGCGGACGAGTAGGGTGTGAATCAGTTTACAGGGGTATACCCAGTGCTTGAAATGGAGAAGTTGAAGTGCAGGTACCCTGTACCAGAGTACCTTCTTGTTTTTAGAAGTGCCGGTACTCTCCCATTGAAAGTATTACACCATTCTTGAGAATTGCTGGTACTCTCCCTCTCAAAATAAAAAAGTGCCTGTACTCCGTACCGGACATTACCTGTTCATTTAAAGCACTGGGTGTACCCATACGAAATTGGGAATGTCAGGCTGGCCATGTATTGCTGCTAAGCCCTATACTCGTTAGGGAACAGTGAAGACATTACCTGTGTCGTTCATCCAGCAGGTCTCTACTCTATACTCTAGTAAAAGTTGTTCCACATGCCCATGATTGGACTTCATTGGAGAGTGGTCGCACTGAAAGGTCTACTTTGAGAATTGATTCTCTGTGCAATGTTTTTTCTGCATTGGGTAGTGAAGAGATCTGTGAAGCATGGAAATCGATTCACAGACTGATGACTACTCATTCAGTGCCCGACTCACAACGTTTTTGTGCACACAAGTGAAACTAATATCCGCACAAGTCATTTGCAGGCAGAAATTCCCCATTTCACAGAATAGGCTCAATGTGCATTTCCACTTGCAGATTGAAAATGTCTTTGTAGGGATTAAAGGTAGCCCAGTGGGGGTCAAACCCACAAACTCATACATTTGTGGGCATTCACTTACTATATGGAAGTTGTTTACTACCCTAGAAAAGCATACAAGCCTACTCCTGTAAAAGGCAATTACAAATTCCTTGTTCCTTGATAAAGCAACAGTCTGTAATTGGAATTGCTGCAATGCACGTTTGAAAATAGGTGCTGTGATCATCTATTTTTGATGCGGGGGTAAGGATGCAGGTCATTATCGATATGTTCACAGTAGCTAATAGCTATTTTCTGTTGAAAGTGTATACTTATTCATGGCCAGCGGAGGCTCCTCTGTTATGGCGGAGGAGCATCGCCCCACTTGCTGCAAGCACAGCAGGCAAACACATGAATAAAATGGTAATATACCAATTTATTTTGGTTGCAGGCTCGGCTGTTACAGCACGAGAGCAGGGGTGGAGTTGACATGTGCAATTGCACTATTACTGCAGCCCCTGCCAGTGCACGTCAGATTGGCCGGCTGCCTACAGCTGGCCAATCTGACATGCACATTTCAGACTGCACAATCCCAGGGCTGTGAAACAGCGGAGGGATTGCAGCCACATCCCCCCAGCCTCAAAATGGGCGCTGGGTTAGCCTGCTCCAGCCTATCATGATTGGTTGGAATCACGGTGCACAAGGGAGGATGTCCTTCGATTTCCTGCTGCCTGCTGGAGTCACTGCCAAGGAGAGAGACATGTGCAACATATATGGTGAGTTTGATGCCCTACCATATTTTAGTGTTGCAGTCCGCCACTGTTAATGGCTCCATTATACCAGTGTGAATCTTTATATTTACCTGTGTGCCATCTACGTGAGGTTCTTTTGTGGTCATTTCAAGATATAGAACATTGGCACTCTTTTGATGTGAATGTGGCTTAGTCATTGGAAGGCACTCACTTTGCACACAGTTGACCTAATGTTTGGGCAAGGTATGAAGGTGTGAAAAGTAATATTGGCATGTGACTTAGAAGTAGCAAGTCAGAGGAATGCAAGAAACCTCCCACCCAACAAGCCGTAGTAACCTAATAAGATTCAGCTTTAATTAGAGTTTTGTATGTCGGTCATGGAGGGCCGGATCCATGCCAGATTTTTAGCATATCCACATTCAGATAAAAGTAGTTATACTAAAAATCTGGCATGGATCTGGCTCTCCAGGATCGACATTGGAGAACCCTGCTTTAAATCAAAGGAAAAGCAATCCATAATAAAATGCCTGGATACCCTATTGGGTGGTAAGTCGTGCTCTACAAACCCAACTAACATAACTAACACAAAACGACTGTAAGTTTAAAGTGTACTTAAGGAACATGCAGCATTAATATGTGTTGCAAACCTTATAACAGTAAAATAATATCCTTATTTTTCTGGTGAACTGCAAGTGAACTTATTTAAGAAAAATAGTGCCTGCAAATGAAAAACTTAATTTACAAAGATCCTCCTGGAGAAAATTAGCAGATGTTTGACTGCTCAGGCTTATACCTGCTGTCTTATGTTGTAACTACAAAAGAATTGCATTGGAACCTGAAGAAACACTTTAGGTTTTTGCTAAGAATAATACACTTGAATCCACCACTTTGCCTTTTCTCAGAAGTTAGAAAGATTTTCTTCAGGGCACAGTAACTGGATCAACTAGGCCACCAGTACCTTAATAAGGGATGCAGCATGTTTTAGGCTCTACTCCGTACCAAATGGTGAGCTAATATTTACATTATATGTATTGTGGAAACCCATGAGGACAGATACCTTGTTCCAAATGTCATTCTGTGGATTGCAGTGCCAGTGATAGTCTGAGCAAGACCATACCTACCTGACTGCCCAGTCGCATTTACTCCCCTCCCAACACACACGCCACACAAGCACCAATAACACCTAAACCCGCACCCTACATCACATGCCACAGCAAACCCACACATCAACACCCACTTGCATGTATGCTTCTCAAAACACAATCACTCAGCAATCACAACCGAAATATGGGACCTGTTGAGTAGCGATGCACCCGACAATTTCTTCATCACATAGACCTGACTCAACCCTTTATCGGCTCCTGACATTGCCACAGCATTCCCAGCGGTTCAACTGAGCAACTTCTAACCCATCTCCCTGCTCCCCTATCCAGACAAAATGATTGAAAAAGTCATCAACAAGCAACTCACAACCAACCTCGAATTTCACCATCTTCTAGATAATACTCAATCCGGATTCAAAAACAACCACAGCACCGGAACAGCACTCATTGTGACCACCGACAACATTCAGATCATCCTGGACCTAGGAGAAACAGCGGCCCGCATCTTGCTCGACCTCTACGTGGTCTTCAACACTGTCTCTTATAACACCCCCATCAGAAGACTCCATGAGATTGTCGTACAAGGACCTGCTCTCAGATGGATCTGGTCCTTCCTCACAGGAATGACCCAAAGGGTCAGGCTGCCTCCCTTCACATCAGAGACAAAGAGATTGATATGCAGAGTCCGACAGGGATCGTCCCTCAGCCACATCCTTTTCAACATATACATCACACCACTCGCCAACATCATCAGATCACAAGACATCATCGTCATCTCCTACGCCAATGACACACAACTCATTCTCTCCTTGACGAACAAGACAATCACCACCAGAACCAACTTCACCAACTGCATGACAATGGTAGCAGACTGGATGCGAACCAACTGCCTGCAGCTCAACACTGACAAGACGGAAGTTCTGGTCTTCTGCAACAAGACCTCCCCATGGGACTCCACCTGCTGGTGGTCGGAGCTAGGACCTACACCCACAGATCATGCAAGAGGGATCAATCTAGACAGCAAGCTCAACAGGACCGCTCAAATCAATGCAGTGTGCACATACTGCTTCCACATTCTACGCATGCTACGAAAGATCTTCAAATGGTTGCCTGAGAACACCAGACGGACCGTCACGCAAGCACTCATCACCAGCAGGCTGGACTATGGCAAAACTCTCTATCCTGGAATCTCCAAACAACTCCTACACAGACTCCAAACCATCCAGAACACGGCTGCAAGACTCATATTTGACCCACACGTTGCACCCACATCACAGCATACCTTAAGAAATGTCACTGATTCCCATTCACAAGCGCAGCCAATTCAAACTTCTCACGCACACATACAAACCCCTACACCACAATAGACCAGAATACCTGAACAGCTGCATACACTTTCATCAACCCTCCAGACACCTTCACTCTGCCTCACTTTCACACGCACACATTCACTGCATCCGCAAAAGCGAAACTGGAGGTCCCTCATTTTCGTACATCGCACCCAAGACATGGAACGACCTGCCACAACACATCAGAGCCTCCTTCTCACTTCTTGAGTGCTGCAAGAAGCTGAAGACCTGGATCTTTGTATAAGCACCTTGGGGACCACACACCTACACACCTGCCCAAGTGCCTAGATACCCTCTCGGGTGATTAGTGTGCTATGTAAATCAATATAGCATAACATAACGCTTTATACACCAATGACTATCAAATAATCAACTAACCACTGAGCAAAAAATATGCCTTTATCAATAACCTTCTCAAATCATCCACAATTATAGATGAAACTGCAGCTTCTAAACTCCTGTTGTACCCTGACAATAATGGCTTTCTCTGTCCTCTACATTCAGGATTCCTCCCTATGCGAAGAACAGAAACATTGCTTACCAAAATCTCAGATGATGATTAGGAAGCAGCTGTTAAGAGTGAGTGATGTCTACTTTTAATACTAGAACCAGTGCCAAGTCTGACAAATTGGGCAGAGAGACCCTGATAGCTTTCAGAATCTAGGATTATTCCTCTCTCCTGGTTGATGTCCTTCCTCTGGAAACTGAACAGTGACTGAAAGCAGAACCCTTCTAATCTGGCTTGCATCAGATCATATGTCGACTTCATAATTTTGAACCCCTTTCATCTATGCATTTTAGCATCTTCCTCTGTCCATCCCTAGAAGATAATCAGCAACCAAAACTACGTCCTACACTGATGTTACAGGTGTAACATCAACAAGTAGTGCCCATACCGGGCACTAGAAAAGAGTCTGTGCGCCTTCGAGTCAAGGAGGGGCAAATGTCTCTGAAACTAAACTGCTGCCCGTATACAAATCTTCTATCACAATGGCCAAATACTTTCACTTGCCCTACTTTTACAAGTCACCAGTGGTTCTACGCTGCTTTTTGGATAGGTTTGCACTATACAAATACCACATACATACATATTCACAGCACCAAAGGTTAAGATTTGACTTTTGACTCACAAGTTACTTTTGACTTCAAGGTTGGATCAGTAGTCAGCATATCCCACCACTATCTCGGCCTAGTTGACAGTACTTCTTAATCATACCGCAGCCTGCAAACTCATTATACCTCATTATATTTCTAACGTGTATGTGATTTAACACATTTCACATAATCTAGAATGTGAAAAGAAGCCTTGGCACTAAGGGCCTGATTTAGATCTTGGCAGAAGGGTTACTCTGTCACAACGGTGACAGATATCCCGTCCGCCAAAATATAAATCCCATAGGCTATAATGGGATTTATATTTCGGCGGACAAGATATCCCTCACAGTTGTGACGGAGTTACCTGTCCGCCAAGATCTAAATCAGGCCATAAGTCTCCAGGTATCTAAACTCCACCAAGCTGCCTGATAGTAGCAGAATCACCATAAAGGCTCTCCACCTCACACAACATTTTGCACTCACCTATCTCATGAATGCCTACACTGACACTTATTTTCATATATGCTGGACTTGGTGGTTCTTCTGGCACCTTTTTACTAATGTTTGAATATGGATCCGATCCAGTGCAGATTTGGGATGCTTCCCTACACATGAAGTAATTTGTTCAGAGATTTGACAAAAGACAAGAATATGTTATGGGTTTGTCTCCTTACACCGAGGTTCCCTTTCTGATCCAAAGACCACCAGATTCTGCTTCTTAGAACTGCCTCTTTCCAGTCCCTGCAGTGATTATATTATCAGACCTCACGTACAATTGAGCCTTAAAAAGGTCTGTCTAATTTATAGGCCAAGCATCTGTTGGCAATCAAGCTGTAATGAAGAAGAATAAAAAAAAAATCCACCATAAACAGTGACCTTCCACATGTTCTGGACTGCTCTATGTCAGGAGAGCAGTTGCTTTTTAGAAGTCCAGTCTGGACTAGTAAATATGTTCTACTCATTCAGTCTGCTTAGCATATCCAGTCTCGGTGGCAGTCTTCGAGGGATAGGGAATTCCTAGACCTCACATATTGTAACATACTATACAGTTTTAGTGTTGTAGGAAGTAAATGCCTTCTTCAGTAAGACAGGCTCAAATTTAAAGCATTTGTGGGTGAATGGCAAGACATCTCAATTATCTTCATTCTTTCCACGGTCTGCCCTAATATTGATAAAATGGCAAAACATTTTCATGACATTAATACATTTATTCCATATTTTTCCAGAAATTGAGTTCTCATTTTGTAATTCCGGTGCTTCCTTGTAATGTCTATCTGATGCTTGTTTACCAAACTCAGACTAACATTAGTATATACAACTCATTGTAATGGAATGAACATCCAAGTCCCCAAAGACAACAAAATACTTCAGCAGAAATTGCATAACATGTTTCTCACACACATAGTGGTATTTAGTTCACAGCTTTTAATGGGTTTGGTCTTGAATAAACCCATGTACTGCGCAGAAACATACGTATAACCTATGTAGCAACAAACAAATAATGTCATGAAGAAAAGGCACACAAATGTGGGATTCAACTATGCTTAGTTATCTATTATACAAGTTAAACCCATATTTATTGTTCCTTAGGAAAAGATGAGACCTGTATTTATGTACATTTATGGACAGATTTTTGCTGGCCCTTCCATTTATCACGAGCCCTGACTTACAAACTGTACAGCTTTGTCCTTCATATGTGTAAAGATGCATCATCCTCAAAAAGATGGAACACTACAATATCTGATTCACTTGGTTAATAGGATTCCTCCTCACTTCTCGATTTCTCGACTAATGACATACTGTAGTAAAATACATATGTAGCGCACAGCTAGAAGCATCAGAAGCAACTGTGCAAACATGTTGAGCTGTATTATTTGCTCATTCAGCCTCTTACACCTATGGGTACATTTTGGATTTTGTCAGATGCAGGGTTGTGACTCAGGGTATGAATTGCTGATATTGATGTATGTGTAAAGGAGTGGTGGTAAGATCAGAGGTCTGTTGGACAAGGAGACGTCTATAAACCCTTCCACACATTTGTTTGCGTTGTCCTGTTGTACTTCTCATTGACAATGAATGGAGTAGTGATTCACAATAACCATTAAATAGTACACTCACCAGATTAGCGGATATGGACAAGTATGTAGAGTATGTTGAGTGTGCTGTTATACAAATTCCACCGCACTTGCAAAGTATTCTTCATGATGTCCTCTGCTTATTGGCTGTTCTGAAAAGTATATATCAGCCCTGAACTCTGCTCAGAATGTGAAAGTTGAAATTCAGTTGTTATATAGATTGTAATATAGTGTTATATAGATTGTGCAAGCCACAAGGCATGTTGTAGGATATTGTTTCCAACGTTTTACATGCTACTTCTGAAGAGGGATTCTGCCTCATGGTAACTCAAACGGTGTGGGGTAGGTTTGAGTAGAGACTGAACGTGTGTCTGCATACATGCATGTGCTTGTGCTGGTATATTGTGTGCACGTTATGGTGTTGTATCCATAAGGGGACTACCGGGAATGCGTCACAATAATAAAGATCGATTTTCAAATTGTTCCGCATGCTTCCTTACAATATTTTTTAATATTGCTGTGTTTCTGCCATATATGTATGGTGATGTCCTCCAATGAATAAAGTCTGTATTTTATAGTATAAGGTAAATATTTAGAGCAAGAGGGAGTCCCTCACCAACTTAAGACCAGGCCACACCCACTCATATCTATAATGCCACCCACTACTGGAAATTCATGAGGTTTGGAGGTAAAAAATTTAAAAATAGCTATATACCATTACCACTGGAGATCCTTATGTCTGTGACATCATTGCATGATCTTAAAGATCAGTGGTCATTTGTGCCAAGATGAAAATGGCCAGAAAGGCCAACATTTCCTGCGACAAAAATTAATAGGAATCTTCTTGGGCTTTTCAACTCGTCTGTTAACTCTGAGAACAATGGGCAGCTGTATTGTTCTCAGGGTAAACTGATGCGCTGATGAGCCCAATGAAAATTCATCATAATTTTTGACACAGGCCCTCAAGAAGGTTTGTATGAACTCATCTTTAGACGATGCATATATTGTTTCCCATTAAGCACGGTAGCTTCCTACCTGTGTTTTGTCCTGAAGAAGACCTATTTTAAAGTCATATTGTGGGATGAAATGTCGACAGAGTATTACCTTGGTCACTCATTGACTGTTGGAGATAATGCCTCTGAACTTGTATGTGTCTTGGCTTTTGATTAATTTTGTTATCTTTGTTGTCCATAATATATGCTTATGTTACAGCTATAAAGCATCTTTCATTTACTGATATTAGGGATTTTTCATTGGCACTGACTGAGGCTCCCAAAGATAAGATTACACTCTAACCCAAAGAAATGTTATGGACCTTTTCATTAGTAAGCATGATTGTCAAAAAGTACAATGTACTAAAAGTCAAGTTTGCCTCAGGTGTACGTGGTGCTGTTTTTTTCCCGGCTCAGTTGAAACATTTCTGGGATTTGTGGCAATTCCACCCAATAAAATGTGGGTGCCTGTAACCTGTGGAGCATGGCTTTTGCGTTTACAAAGCAGCAAACTAGGCCGCCTTTTGTAAATTTAGGGGCATATCTTTAACCATAATAAGAGCCTTTTTATTAACTGTTTTATCACCATGAACAGCAGCGTTATACATTTTTGCTTTATATAGCTTCACATCAAACTACACATTCAAATATGATGAGAAATCTGCTAAACATCTAGAATAATGCAGACGCACCAATAATCCTTAATTTTTCAAGTTTTGTTTATTTAATTTTTAAGTGCCTAAGTAGGAATTGTGACTGAACATTGCGTATTCGATTGAGCAAGTTATATGAGGCATAACCCTGTACCTTTTGTTTCGATTTTATGTGTAGCTTATTTTCTACCACTTTGCAGTTGATAGTTCCCTTAGTTACTGTGGGATTAAATAAACTCCTACACTTTATCACCTTGATAGCACATGAAGTATGGCATTCATTACATTTGCTTGCTTTTGTCTTTAAAAATTGTGCCTGCATAACGCTCATAATGTTTTAATGGAGGCCATTTTGTAATCTGTGACATCTTTCTTAATCAGTGCCTGGTCTGAGCCAGACACTGTGACAGAGTGAATTATTTTGTTTTTGGTGGGTGGCTTGCCTTCCCACCATATTTAAGGATTTCCACTTGTCTGGTAGAGAACTTTGTGCCTTCAGACGAACTGCCACCATGGCATGTTCTCTGAAGGCACCGTAAGTGTAATGAGCAGCAACCATGTTCATTGTGGCCACCCAGAACAAGTTTTGTGTTTGAAAAAATAATGGCCGTGGCACCCGTGGAGTTTTCTCCCAAGGCATGGGGGTCATTTTTATTTTTTTTCTGAGTCAGATTGGCTGGCTTTTCCTGGTGATCTTGAACAAGAGAAAAACACATTATAAGAACTTCCTCCAGGGCAGTCTGAGGTTCTTACACTGACAGTCTGATGTCCTAGGAGCCATCAATCTCAGGTTTCCACCAGCAGAGTCACTGGGGGCTCCACCAGTGCAAACATGATGGTTCCCCCGACAAATAATATAGTGGGCAAACTGACATTTGTGCATACAGGGTACTCTACCACAAACGTGTTGCCTTTGCCTAAATAACCACCAAAGTCAGCAAGTCACATGTACTACTGGGGTTTATAGAAACAGTATGCAGAAAGGAGGAGAGCATCATACTGAAGTCAGGTGAACAAAAAAGGCAGGACAAAACCACTGCACCAATGGGATTGCAGGGAAGCGACAAGGAGTTTCTATGATGTGCCATAGATAGATAGCCTGTCACCACTGTAAATCTAGAATTTCAGGAGTAGGTCCAGGTGCGCCGAAGGAGCCTGTACCCTCCTGCTACCGTCAATCCTAGAAACACCTCTCCTGCATCCCCAGAGCATTCTTTTTTTTTTTGGTGGTGCCATTTCAGATACATCACAGAGTTGTACATTGGACAGACACCTTGGAGGAACAACAGCAAAGCTGGAACAAAAGACATTAACAGGACAAGAGTCCCTTTAGACCACCTCTCTCGATCTGTACTACTGTAAAGGAGTATTCACAATGTTACTCCAGGGCAATGTTTTGTTTCATATAAATAGCCACTAATTATATAATCAGAAATAATTAATTTGGGGCTAAAAGGTTAGCCTGGAGTCTGTACCTTTATCTTTGCCTTTGCTTTTAAAGCAGGCAAGACGTTTTCTTACAGTCACTACACTTTACTTATGCGGCATTAAAAAAAAGCAACTAGATTACAATAATTTAAGAAATATGAGACTAAATGTGCCTCCTAGATTGCGCCATACAACTGTAAGATGCAAATACTGCAGACATGATCAATGTAATGCATGCTTCTCAGGTGAACTTCAGATCCAAGAAACACCACCCTTGGTCTGTTTGGTGGCTTCGCATTATATGAAAAGTGTTGGCTAATAAAACAAAGTGTACATTAACACTTCTGAGGATTGCATTTGCTCAATCCACCGCTGATCCATATGCCTTTTAATAAACCCCTGCACTGGGGACATTTTTAATGAGGTATTGTGCTGGCCGGGCCCAGCGTCAGGTACTAAAGGAAGCGCTTTGTTGTGCAGATGCCTTCAGAACAGCTCCAGAGGATGAGATATGACTGGGTTGACCTTTCAGCTGTGAGCTTATTTGTCAAGATTCAAATAAGTTGAAAGGATCAAACTAAACACTTTCCGTAGTCAGACTGGGAATTGTGTTGCAGAGGTCAACAGAGGAGGCCACATTGCAGATTCCATAACATCGCCAATTGTTGGTACATATTAAAGTACTGGAGCATCTCCTGCAGTCAGAGACACAATTAAAATTCTAATTTATTAATGTATACAGAGCGCGCGCCCAGTCTGTCACTCACTGATTCAAATGGCTGCCCATTCTTCTCTGCTCACTCCCGCAGCCTTTACAGCTTTAATAACCACGTGAGTCCTCTTGGAAATAACAGATCCTGAGTGCACATGGAAAATGATAATGCATGATTAAAAAAAGCGGTAGTAGCGCTTTGGTTGGAGAATTTTAAAGCCAATCTGTCTGATCACATTTCTTTAACTAGGAGGATGTAATTCTGGCGTAGGTGTGTTTTTTTAATAAAACCCCGGTCCTTTCAGATGCTTTGGATTCATTTTCTACTGCTTCTTCCCCTTTGAATATCTTTTTTCCATTTTCTTTCACATATTTCGTATTTGAAAACGATATTAGGATTACACGGGAATGAGGCTGTTTTCAATAAATTAGTGAGCCAATTGAACACTTGCTTTTTAGCCTTGAAGTAGAAGCAATAGCGCTATTGAATATCGACCCCCAGAATATTGTGATATAGAAATATTGAGGATGGAATATTGAAGGACATAGTATCGAAAGGTAAGTGGATATAGGAAAGTATAGATGTACTATTCCTAATTCCACATATACATACCTTTTGCAGATCTATGTACAGCCTTGGTACATATTTGTGGGCTTATTGGCAGGGCCGTAGCGATCAACAAGCACTGGCACCTGGACCTCAGAGTCAGAGAGTTGCGCCCCAGATGTGGTTAACTACCAAACCGGGGCTTTGGGAGTATTTTCCCTGATTACATTAGGACCCATTGCACCTTTGCTTAGTGGTCATAAATAGTGCTGAAATCACAGAATACT
Source organism: Calotriton arnoldi (assembly GCA_963921515.1). Classification (NCBI taxonomy): domain Eukaryota; kingdom Metazoa; phylum Chordata; class Amphibia; order Caudata; family Salamandridae; genus Calotriton; species Calotriton arnoldi. The sequence continues at coordinate 1,971,140 of CAWUFW010001723.1, forward strand.
GGAGACCAGTCATCAACAGCATGGCTGGTCCACAATATACGCAGATCTCTATGTCAAAGCTGTGTGCAGAAAGGATTGACGTGAAAAAGAATTACAGCTCTGGTTTTGCTGCACATGGACAATGAGCTAAACTTTGCCTCAGGAGGTGTGTCTAGTGCTACAAAAGAAAAATCTAATGTGTGAATCCTCTTTGACTACTTGCAATTCAGTTTGACCTTTTTAAACACTTGTACAATAGTCTCACCACAAATGGCAATACACAGTTGTTCCAGGTGTGGCTAAAAGTATACAGTAAATGCGCATAATTTTCAATAATTCAGAGAAAATAGAAACCAAACGTTTTTACAATTCTGTCCTGTGCTCTTAGAGCAAACAAGAAAAGAAATGTGAGCATCAGTGTTGAACATTTTATTAAAGAGAGAAGCTGTTCATGTTGGCAGCTGTCTCAAGGGTCCTAAGTCAGCTTACTGGATACATCCCAGAGGGCTTAGCTAGATGATCCATGGGTTGGGTTATTTGCAACTGGTTGTCCCGAGCCCTGAGATGGGTTAGATGGACTAGATAATAATGCAACCAAAGGAACAAAAACTCATCTGATTTAGATTGAACCCTTGTGATAGAATAACAATGCAGATGGAGGAACGTTGTCCATTTTCTGTCTTTAGTGTGACTTTTGGCTATTTCAGTGTGTGTCATAGTTGACTTATTAGAAAAGAAGTTACGTTTTATTTGATCATACATTTTTTTTGTTTGGATCCAGTTTAGTTCTGTTCAACACTAAGACATACGGTTGGTCCCCAGCAGTGGCAACTGGTAGGGAACAGGGGTGGGCGGTAATACATTTTTTTTTAAAACATACCTTTTCCGACGGCCGCATCTCTCCTCCGCTTCTCAGCTCCGGAAGAAGCTGCAGGAAGCACCCGGCACACAGGCTCCTCTGAGCCACTCGCAACACTGCAATGCAGCGTTGAGATTGGTCTGAGCGCCGTGAATCGCCGCTCAGACCACGACAGGGAGCCTGTGTACCTCATTGTCAGAGATTTGGTTTCTTGTTTTCTTCTAAGCTAATTACAGTTGAGCAACATTTTTAGTTAGTTTGAGAAGTCTGATTCCTAGGAGATATCAGAATGAGGGAAAATTATGGTTCATTGAATCAGCACAATGATCTCTCCATGTTACTGAATACACTGACAAGAAGACGACATGAGGTGTTCCTAGGAAGTTTTCTTGATCACACTCTTTGTGAATGTATATATTTTTATATGTGTTAATCCCTTTGCCTTTTAAAGGTCACTGTAGTATTAGACTATGGATTTACATTAAGGATAGTAATGTGATCTGTATGCGGCTCATTTGTGGATGTGTGAACATTGCCATGATAGGCAGAAGATAGACAGCATCTGTGTGGAAGGTAGGTAGTCATTATCAGTCTGATAAAGAGGGGGTTTTGGCTATTGACACGGAGGTCAGTATTTATATTTCAAGGCAATACAAATGTATATCAGAAGGGGGCTACTCCTCAAACTGTGACGTGTCACTGAGTTAAGTAAGTGAGAGGACTCTTTTACCAAGGAATCTGTGATAGCTATGTTGGTCATTTGCCTTTTGTTTTTTTCTTCATGGTGTATGTGGGTCAGGAGTGTCTTTTTCAAGCAATATTTGGATATGTGTTGAGGGCTATGCAGAGGTCTTTTGGGGCTAAAAGACGTCTACACTGAAACCGTGTGATGGTCTGTGCCAACTATGCAGGGTTTGTTTCAGTCTATCTCAGGAACATATCATGGATTATATCTTGGGGGTGCCATGCTGTAAATTGAGTATGCTGCTCTTCGCCACTTTCAAGGACTGGTCCCCAGATCAACCTATTTTTTAACTGTGCTCCTTGTTCATTTGTCTGTTCTGTTTTGCAATTGCTAATTACTGGAGGTTTGCTTGGCGCTCAATGGTCTAATCTGTGCTACACTCGGTCGGATGTTTAATTAGTAATTCAAAAGCCTTATAACAGAGTTGAAGATATTTGGATATTCTTAGAAGAGATGGGGAGTATATTAAAACACCGAATGTAATGTAGAGAAGCACTACCAGGTCCATCCGCCTTGCCAAATTCCTCCATATTCGTACATTACAAACTGCATAATGTTTCTGCTAGTCCTCCCTTCTCTGCCCAGTCTGTCTCTACAGTATTAGATTTCATCACACCTGCTGGGTTTCATGCATTCATTAACGGATCTTTAGTTTAATTATATTTTGTAATGTTGGTCTTATGCTGTTCCCTTCTAATGTGCATTCATTGAAAAATGCTTAGGTGTGTTTATTCCTGTTGAAATGAGAATGTTTCTATCATCCTACCCATGCATCCATTCCTCAATCTATTTAATTTTTGTTTGAGAACATGTGCTATTTGTAGCACATCTCACTAATGTGTCCAATTTGTCATTATTAGTGTGGAGCTGGAGACCTAAGTGACAACCCGTTCACTTGTGTATTTCTCATGTATGCATGACTTTTTATATTCTCAAAGAGTTAGGTAATTAAGATACTCATGCCTAGATGTAATGTGTGGGTGTGAATGTCCAGAAAGTGTATAACTCCTGCAGTTACAAGTGCTGCTTAGATGTATGAAGTGGCTGTTTCGCAGGAAAACCCATGCCACTATCGTGAGTACCCATAAAGTATATTTTCCACATACATCTTCCAATGCAATACCCACACCTATCTGTACTTCTGAATTTAGAGTGAATGGACCCTGGTATAGTTACTGTAAAAAGTGTGACAGGCAACATTTTCCATGTGAGGAAAACAAATAATCAAAATATAGTAAACAAATTCAGCAATTTCTTCTAACCGGAAACATAAAGATTTTCTACAGTGTAGAGATTACCGCACAGATAGGATTCGGGAAAAAGGGCCTATGAGTGAAATGTGTATACCATGTAAATACCACATTTTGTCCTGTATGTATTTCAAAACGCTTAAATGTGCTTTATGAATACAGGTTGAGTCGTACATCACTGCAATGCAAAGATGCTTATGCACCCCAGGATTTGTGACAGCTTTTTGAATAAAGCACACACATCCCAGAAGTGGACAAAGCTATGCAAGTGGGGCATTTACCGTTAGTAAAGTCTTCATTGCTTTGTTGGTAACCCTTTTGTCATAATAATGGTTTCATCAAACTGTTGGCCTAACTTCTGGTCATTGTGAGATTGGATAACTCCAAGATTACTCTTTAGTTTGATAGTCTTTAGAATCTTACTTCCCATCATGTTCTCATTCCACATAATTAATACATGGTATTTCAAATGAGGGCATTGAGCACCATGATGACTTTTCCAGGATTCCTAAGGGAGGCTTATGTTCACTCTTCCTTAAATGTACATTCTATGAGAGGGCTTGTAACATATGTAAATGGACAAAGATTGTGTTCCAAGTCCTCAAAACACTGTTGAAAAATTTCAAATGTGGGTGCTTCACTGAAGTCTGGAACTAACGCACCTTAAACTAGTGACAGAACTCCACGTGAAAACCACAGTGCTCACTGCATGTACAAACGGAGATTGAAATGCCACAAAACTTAGTGAGAAAAATTCACCCCCAAGCACCACATATAAGACTGACATGAACAAGCTCTTAAAATGATGTCTGTTCATTGTAAGAATTCAGGAAATGAGAGGCGGAGCATTGAGAGGCCTCTGAAGCGATTCACTTCCAGACTTACTGCAGAGAGTCACTACATTTCTCACCTTCCAGAATTAGAGAGACCAGCATAGATCTCTTCTGCAGCAAGTTGCGGATTCCCTAGTCTTGTGTCCATCCCTGATTACCCAGTAGCCCACAGCAGGTGGTAAATGCTGCTATTGGTCTCAACTTTCCAGACGCAGAGTGCCTTTAAAAGTTATCGAGTGTAGTTTATCCTCTGATATTAAAGTTATTTCATTGCACACATGGAATTAAGGCATCCTACTCATTCAGTTGTGGACTTGTCTCACATGAGTACTTTTGGAAGGCGAAGTGAAGTCATGTTCTCTAAATGCCTGTATCACTGATTAGGCAATGGCGTTTCTTGACTGGAACAAGTTCTCACATTGTGTCAGTGTAGCAATTTCTATTTCTGTCTATTTTCATTAGTTTGGTACTAAAATATTGCTACGAGATCAAGGAGCATTTAGCCTGAAATACATTGAGGATCCAGATAAAGCGAAGCTGTGCAATTGTAGAGCAGTGTCAATGCAGTGGTTGGACCTCCCAGCTTACCCCCGGGAGCACATACTGTTTTTATCATTTATACTATTGAGTAGGATGTCAGGAAGTTTTATTGTATATCTTCCTGGCGAAGGAGATGCCACTTGCGAAGAGATATGGAGATGAGTCTACGTTAAGTCTTCATAGAAGCATTCCAGTACAGGGGTGCTAGTACAGCAAAGGACCGAGATCTAGAGGCTGCCCTGTGGGTCTTTGAGGTGGTAGGCAGCAGCCGGGTTTGTGAATGGAAGGGCATATTTGCCAGTACAGTTATTTTACATAGTTGTGTCCTGTTGCAACTGGTCCTTAATAATCATTCACATTTTGGCTCTTCTTTCTTTAGAATGAGCTGAGGAAGGTATTTTTAAACTCTACAAAAGGAAGCTTTACACTACCACTACAAGTTTAGCAGTATTAATGTTGCTGAATATTTTCGTCTTATGGTCATACTTCCTTAGAAGTGAAAAGATTTGAGTCAATTTGGGTGAAGGCTCTTCAATTGTACTGCTTATTTTGCTCTACAACGTTTGGAGAATTTTGAGCTGATGAAATAAATATACATTTAAAAAGATGTATTAATAACATGCCATGTTCCATGGAATCGTATTCCTTCTGTATGAGAGGTGCTTTGACAGAGGAGTTCAAGAGATCAACATTTCTTTTATGGTAGCAAATCAGTAGTGCAACCCTTGAGCATAAGAAGTGAATTTGTCTGCTTTTGGTCATTCAATTAATTTTGTGCTTTCAATAGCCCCAATAAATATGACAACATTTGCAGGGATCACGCAAGAACCTACAAAACCTGTGGATTAGCTTTCCATAGAAGAACATTTGCATCAGTTTTCTGTGGTCATTTTTCACACAGTGGCCTGGGGGCGGGGGATGGGGGGCAGTGGATGTTTGTGTTTATTTTTTGAGCACCCAGACCACTTTGGTATTAGCATAATATGGATTGTGCAGGCATACATTTTACAACTGCATAATCCCAAGCGGGGGGGGGTTCCCGCATTCATATGGGTACGTAGTCCCATGCAAAAACACAGACTGCCTTTGCATCTATGCAATATTAGCGTCCAATTGATTTCACCAGCACACATTTTGCACCTGCATAATTTCCAGGGGGTGTTCCTTAATTTTTATGAATCCCATGCAAAACACTAGCTACCTTTGTATCTGCACACGTACCATATTACAGACACGCATACAGGGCCAAACAGGGCATTGGGAGGCGTACTGATTGTGTCATAAATAAGGGAGGGTGTCCCTGAGACAGAGTGACAGGGGTCCCAGATACCGTTCAGGTACCCAATGCAGGTGAGTCTAGTTACACACTAAATGTCAACTGTGGGAAGATCCCTGCTCCCTATGCGAAACCAATCTCGCCCCTTGTATTAAAAAGCAGACCAGTGGGTTCAAACCACGACTCTGACTTTCAGTGCTGCTTGTGCTTGCACTAGGGACAACACATATTATTATTTTTATAATATGATGTATGGTTCCAGTTTGCACCATGTTAATGTAAGTTTGCCTTGGGTTACTTTAAATGAGGTTATTGCAGGATGCACAGCTGGGTGGGAATGGGAACAGCAACCAGCCCTGGTAGATTGCTGCTCGACCGACCCTGGGAGGGTGGGTGGGGGGGATAGTAAGAAGCACCACTCTTGCTTTTGTTACAGGGGGGCGATATTACAGGGGCCGATATTGCAGCACTGCTGCAAAATCGGCCCCCAGTGACAAAACCTGCCCCCATAGCCACAAAACCGGCCCCCACCCCTCTGGCCCACCCGGGAAACGCCCGGCGCCCACTACAGACAGTCCTGCCCTGAGGCACAGTTATAAACTGGCTCATATCATTTGTGATACCTACAGCCGGCCCAGCATTCTTTGAGTCGGAGTCTTATACCTTTAATGGGTGAAGTGAAACTGCACATCCCAGAATGCAGCCCAGTTTGCTAGAAGGTCAGGACTGGCAGAAAATATCACAGAAGACATGCCCATTTACATATGTGGAAAAGTGACTTTGCAAGTAGATAAAATAATTGTTTTCGTATTGGGATACAGGGGATAGTTTTTACTTCAGTACAAGGAAGATTTCATTTCCTATCTGACAGGATTCCATAGAAATACTGCAAAATAAGCATCCTGCTTAAACCCATTTTGTAGCTAGCTAAAATCACAAAGTGGCTTTCAGAATATATCATCAAATGTCCGTACACTTCGAATTCCCCGGTTCCTGTCCTCTTGCCACATTTCTTTTTCAAAAAGATGTTAGCCAAGGGGGTGTAATGCTGTTTCCGCTTTGTTGTGGTAGACGGAGCAGGCAATTGTCATGGGAGGAAAAACAAAAGAAACATACTTGACTGGTCAAAAATGTGCAAATTGCTGACAAAATGACACATGTAATTAAGAGTGTTCGTACCATTCTACCTTGCAGTTTACACCTAGAGCGCTGAAAAAGCGAGTGACTCCCACCTTGCTAATTAGCGCTATCACTGGAATGGTAGGTTTGAGTCATTAGTTCCATGTGCATTTAATTAGAGGAAGGCTGAAATTGGATTTAACTTATTACTTTTTCATGGATCACTTTCTTGTCATCACTTCAAATTGGATTGCAGCCCCAGGTAACTAATTATGAGAGCTACAGGATCAAGAGGGAAAAAGGTAATTAGGAACAACACGGTCGGACCCTTGCTGGCAGTGTACTGGCTCTGGAAGGGATGAGGGCTGCATTTTGTAGGATTGAGGATTAGGGAGTTACGTGTAGACGCTATTCTGGGAGACTGCCACCACCTATTGTAGTTTCTATCATGTGCAGCGGGGTTTGAGACTCTATAGCTACATGAGGCCACAATTCTGTGTTTAATACCTAGATTAAATGTGTTAAAGCAGGAGATGGGGGGTAAGTATGTAGCGTTTCAGCCACTGCGATGCCAAGGGCCGCCGTACGTGTCATATTAACTTGTCTATTGAGGTATGTTAAGTTAATGTGGTATCTCCTCTGCAGTACTAGGGTAAATTTATAGCTCAAATCAGTCATCGCTAGACCTGCCACTCACTACTACAATTGTATCCTATAATATGGAGAAAGAAATCCGATGAGACGTAAACGTCTTTTGTTTTTAAAAACAGTATGTACTTATCAGAACCATGCATAATTTCCATGCCAGTGTGATAATAACATAGTCCATGTAATACTTTGTAGTAACAAATGTTTTATTTATTTATGTGGATGGCACACTTTTGCAGAGAGCTCCAAAGATGACAACAGATCAAAAGAGAATTACAGATTTGCAAAAATATAAAGTTGCACAGTGTTGGGCATGGGGGATCACCCACGTCTGGATTGTAATATGCCCTTTCTTACTCCTGCTTTTATAACAGGAAACATTAAAAGACTACAACAAGTACCTGAATGCAAAGTACACCCCATGACTATACAAACATCTAACACTAACAAAGGAGCTAACTAAATGCGCCAGGTTAGAAAAAGGTGGAAAATAATTCCGGATTTTCCAATATTTCGAGAAGGAGAACAAATCTTGTTTGGGAATCGAAATTCAAAGTGATTTGGTTTGAACTGGAAATCCATGCACTACCCCCGAAAGAGGGTGTCTTGAAAGAAGAAAACCAAACAGTTTATTAGATGAATATTTCAGGACTCATTCCAGGAAAGGTTTTTGTGGCTTAGGACTGGTTCTAAGTGGCCATGGCTGCATTTTGAATTGAAAGTGTGTCTTGCAGGTTACCTTTGGAGAACATGGAGCTTCTTAATGAGAGTATAGTTAACAACCTGCCAAATTCTTTGCAGTGGTCCAATATTGTGGTGAAAAGTGTTTGTATGACTGTTGTGATATTGGGCCTGAAAAGAAGGCGTTTTGTCTAGTGACTCTGTTTCTACCTGATGTTCCCAGTGAAATTTGTATTTTCATGTGGGACTCAAGCAACAGCTAGGGCTTCAGGGTTAATGAAAGTATTTTTGGTGCAGAAGGTAATAGAGGAAGAACAAGGTTTAAACCAAGACCAGTGAAGATCAAAACTCTGGAGAATCTCATTGGTAAAAACTCTGTTTTTATAAAGATAGGAAGAGGCAATTATTCTTCAATGAGTCTTGGAATATGTTTAAAGAGTCAGATTTGAGTGTGTAGGTTAGAGTTGTCTCATGGAACTCCACGAATAACTGACAATCAACTACATGAATATAGTGACCATGTCCTCCGCAGGGGGGTATAGATGTACAGCATGTCTAGTAAAGCCTAGACCCTTTTGGGGCTTGCATGATAGTGGAATGGATGGACATACCCATTACAACTTTTAACAACCTGTTTAAATAGAGATACCTTGGCCGCAAATGCTTGTGGTGGGAGAGTACCTTGTGATCTAGGGAACGCCACTTAAAGGTCACGTAAAATGTAGAGTGCTGGACCACCAATGTCAGTGAAGCAAAGAAGCTCATGTACGTAGTCTAACAAGGCTCTTTTGTTTGGTTGGAAACTAGGCCATAGATAGTCTAGTATGCAGTGTGATTTTAGTTGCGCATTCACCACACTATTCAAAACTTTAGAGATGAAGACAAGTGCAGCCACTGGGTTACATTTTGGTTTAGCCACTCTTGTCACAATTGGGCTTTTGGAGTCTTGGTATTATATGGGCTTGTGTCAGGTGCTCCAGTACTGAGACATGGCAGAAACTCGGGTCAAAGAGACAAAAGCTAGCTGGGTTGATGGACACCCTGTTCACCTGAAAGATTTGTGGAGGAGCTGGCAATCTGTAATAATCGGGAATACTTCTGTTTGAGAAAGATTTTAGCAACCTCTGCAGTAAGGCTATGGGAGTGGTGATGGGAAGTGGTGAGAGGAGGATTATATGGTTTAAAAGAGAGAGAATAGGGTTTTAAGATTTATAATTGTGATGGTGAAGTGGACTTATATCTGTTGATATCCATCTGCCGATGATGACAATGTGTAGGCAACACAGGAATGTTTTTTTATGAAGCTTTTGTGCTGCCTTGATTGAGGTTATGTTAAATCTCCAATTTGTACTGTTGTGTATCTGATAGATTTTAATTTCCTGAATTTTTCTTCGTTGTTCCTAATGTCTCCTTTATTTTCATTCAGGTTATTGGTATACTAGCTCCTACAATCTTTGGGGTGGAAGGGGACTCCTTTTATTCCAGCAAATTGACTTCAAGTTTCTTTGCTTGCCTAGCAGGGGGGCAATATTACAGAAAATTGGTTGTTTCGAGAACTGAGAAAGAACTTTGAAATTATTGAGTGTAAAATTTTTCCTTCAGGCAGTTGGGCACGGTATCTTGTTGAAGGTGATTCCAGCATTTTTTGAGTCAATGGTCTTCTTTATTGTATTAGGTGATGTTTCTCATGTTGCCTTTGGAAGTGCTAAGGAAAGTTGCATCTCTTTATTTTAAATAAAAAAAGGTGCCTTGACTGTTTTCTAATGTATCCTTTTTTCCTTTACAGTAATCTAATATGTTCACAAATGCTGTTGCACAGAAGTGAGGTGGTGCTTTGTGATTTGCTTACAGTAGGGTTTGATAACTGATGCCTGAAAAATTTATTTTGAAAACCTCTAATGGAGAACCAATGACACAGGTGAACTAGTTCTATGTTGTCCAGATCTGGCTCTTTCAGTATCTGGAATCTTGAGGTCATCTGTTGACTTACTTTTGCCTCAGGATGAACATTTTCTAACCCAGGTAACAGATCTTACACTATATCCTCACTTCTATAAACATAATATTTGGATCAGCTTCAAACTGTTTGTGTCTGTAGTACATCTGCAAGATGTGCACTAGCTTTGTGTTTGTCTGATTGAGATTTTGTGGGGATGGCTCGATCTTAGTTTGCCACCACCGCTTAAAAGTGGAGTGGAAGTGGCAGCCAACATGTCTAGCCCTGTGCAGAATTGCGTAACACCGGATGCACAATAAAACTGCAACTGAAAAGTTAATAATTAGAAGATCTAAGTGCAGTCATGCACTAAGAAATAATATAGCTGAGGAAATAATTGCTATTTCAAATTATCAACTTCCTGTTATTTATTTCTGCTTGGACTATGATATTCTTTTTAGATTACATCTGTAAACTTCCCAGATGTCACACAGGAAGTCACCGATGCCCCCGTCCATACAACACTATCATAGATCCTAAGCTGACTCTCTATGGATTGGCTTAACCTGGTGGAAAGTGTAGAGTGTAGAGTGCATGCATCTATTTGGAAGGGAAGAGAACCTATATGCGACTGAATTCTTTGGGCACTATTTTCCTCTATTCCACTCATCAATAGTGGAACGAAAAATTTATGAAAGACTACTGCAACCACTTAAATGCTAAGAACATCCTTTAGGTTTTGGATTTTATGGTTCAGGACCTTCTGAGCCTCCCAAAAAGCAGTATATTTCAATGCTTTACACTAAGACTTTAAATTCAGACACCAAGTTTGGCCTGCTTCTCATTTTGAGACAAGCATCCTTATATATTTATGAGCATTAGAAAAACTATATTTTTATACTAACATTTGATTGGCTTTGTTTGCAAACTCCTTAGGCCCCTGAGCCCCTGACAAGCCATAAACAAAGTGAACCAAGTGATTACTGTGAGTGATAGGTTTTCTGTGGGATTTGGTGTGTTTGCAAGCATCAGGGTATTCAATCAGCATTGACCTGATCGCTTAGCTGCATAGCTTTGATTCGGCCAGGTGTACTAGCCAAGACAACAGTGTATTCCCACATTCCCCTTTGTAGTCAAAACTGTCGAAACACCTAACCTATGAGGCATAGGTGACCTATGTGGATTTGGAGAATGTTCTCTTGGCTGCTAGTCAACTGTTATAAGTTAGAGACTTCCAGTAATTAAAAAAACAGCCGCTGAGGGCCATTCCTCTCTTTTCAAATTGATATAACCTGATTATTCAGAATGTTTTATCATCCACATTTTGCAAATATATTTCAAGGTGGTAAAATGTCGTGTTGTCCTACCTGGTAGCCGACATGCACTCATTTACACCCTTTGAATTGTCTGTATCACATGTGGTATATTGTTTATGTTTAATTTGTTCTCCTGTCCTGGGGTATTGTGCACAAGCCTCTTTTATAATGTTGGTGCAATTAATACAACTCAGGATATGTACTCTTCCTCTAAGCCTGGAAAACATTTGACTGCAGAACTTTCAAATTGGGAGTTGTTCTAATAATTTTCTCTAAAATATTGTATCTTCTCTTATATGCTATTAGAGATAAACTCCCAAAGAGGCACTTGAGCTCCTCATCACCTTCATCCACTCGCCAATGTCTTATATACTTTTTTTTTAAAGTTTAAAAGCTTTATTTGAATAATAACAAGAAATACAGAAGACTAGCAATACAGAGTAAAGCGTATTAAAATAGAAACGTAACAAACAGAAATGGCTAGTGCAAAAAACAAAAGAGAAAGCTGTTTAGATTTTATAAGGGAATAAGGGGAGGGAAAGGGAAGGGAAAGGAGAGAAAAGAGGAGGGGAAGGGGAAACTCTTACAAGTTGATAAAATGAAATAATGCATATTTACAAAGGAATGTGAGTGATAATCCTAATAAAATTAATAAGTACAATAAGCCAGCAAAGGTAAAAAACAAGGAACAGAGAAAATAAACATTCAGGGAGGTTTAAAATTTTCAGAATTTAAACGAGAGTTATCTGATAACGTTAGTTTGTCTAAATAAGTAGTAAGAGGCAACCAAAAGAGATCTCTATTAACCATTGGCTTGCAGGAGGAGGCGAAAGCAACATCAAGTCGATGAAAATGGCAAAGACTATTCCACCAGTGTTGGATAGAAAGTTTTGTAAGCATTTTCCAGTTGAGAGTGATGTGTTGAAAAGCTAAAGCAAGCATAAGGTCAAATAGACCATGTTCGTGGGAGGAAAGATCTAAGGAATCGGACAGACTCCCAGAAAAAGAAGAGGAAAGGAATAAGGAGTGAGAATAGTAAATAGGCGAGAAATATAGGACCAGATTTTCCCCCAAAAGTTAGAAACCGAAGGGCAAAGGAAGAGAAGGTGTAGAAAATCAGCATTAGAAGATCCACAGGTCCAACAGTTTGCATCAGTAGAAAGGGAAAATCTAGCTATAGAGGTAGGGGTAAGATAAAGTCTATGGTAAAGGAAAAACATGGATTGGGTGAGAGAAGCAGATCGAGAGATTTTGAGAGAGCGGGACCAGAGTTTGTCCCAGAAGATGATGGTCCATTCACATCCCAGGTCAGATTCCCATGAAAGTTCGAATTTAGTTTTAGTACGATCAGGATTAGGAGCTGAGAAGTGTTTATAGATGAGAGAAGCTTTGGGGTGTGAAGAGAAGAATCTTGAGAAGAGAATTTTGAACAGAGGGAAGAGGGGAAGAGGGGAAGAGGGGAAGAGGGAAGAGAGTAGAAAGTATCAAGAATGACCGTCATTAGAATAGTGAATTTCTGCAGGAAGGAGCGGGGACAATGAAATGCAGCCTGAAATTGGGGAAAGGATCATGGAGACAAGCCATCAAAAAGGTGTTTAACCCAAATTATACCCTTTAATCTCCAGGATTTCCAAAAGATGGTTCTGTTATTGATAGTGATAAGAGAATTATGCCAAATTGGAGAGTCTAAAAAGGATTCTCTTGAAATAGATTTTGGTTGGGTCAAAGGCTTCAATAAGGAACAAGTGTGTTTAAACAAGGGAAGAGAGGAATGAGGGGTTTTGGCAGAAAAGGCTAGAACTTCCTTCAAAGAGAAGGGTAATAATAAGGCTCGTTCAATGGAAAGCCAAAGGGGGGTGAAAGGGGAAGGTTCGGAAAGGAGCCATTTCGAGGCTTGGCGAAGGCAAAATGATTTATGATATAGGCGAAAATCAGGAAAGATCACACCTCCGTTGGATTTTGACTTGCGAAGAGAAGATAAAGAAATCCTGGCTTTTTTGTTCTTCCAAAGGAGAATCAATTTGTTTAAAATAACAGGCAGAAATATGGACGGGAAGCATGGATAGAGCATAAATCAAAATAGGGGTAATCATCATCTTAATTGAGTCTAGCCGACCCCACCACGAAAGAAAGAGAGGATTCCAAGAGGAAAGTAGTTTGTCAATCCGAGATAGGACCGCAGTCATGTTTAATTTAACAGAGGAGGCAATGGAATTGGAGAACCACATACCTAAATATTTGATTTTAGAACCATTCCATGCAAAACCAGTGGAAGAAAAGGAATGTGGAAGACAAAATTTACTGAGAGGGAGAATTTCTGTTTTATCTGAATTGATTTTGTAACCAGAGACAAGGGAGAAGGAAGCAAATTCATGTAATAAAGGGGGAATAGAGATTTCGGGAGCAGAAATAAAAAGTAGGATGTCATCCGCGTAGGCGGAAAGTTTTAAATGTTGGTCACCATAAGCAAAACCAGATATAGAATCATTATTACGGATTGAGGATAAGAAGGGTTCAAGAGCTAAGATAAAGAGAAGGGGGGAAAGAGGGCAGCCTTGACGGACTCCGCGTTGAAGAGGAAAATAGGATGAAACACAGCCATTAACTAGCACCGAGGCCAGAATATAATAAAGAGATAAGTGAAATCAATTTGGGACCAAAACCATGCCACTTCAAAGACGCAAATAAAAAGGACCAGTCCACTCTATCAAGTGCTTTCTCAGCATCAACAGAAAAGGCCGCTAAGGATGTGGAAAGGGAAGGAACTTTGTTCAAGACGTTAAGAAAGAGACGAGAATTGTCCGAAGTCAATCTACCCTTGACAAAGCCACATTGCTCCTTACCAACCAAATGAGGCATAAGAGAGTCTAAACGTAAAGCAAGTGTTTTGGCAAATAGTTTATAGTCTACATTGACCAAGGAAATCGGGCGGTAATTTTTACAAAACTTAGGATCTCGGCCCTCTTTATGTATGAGGCAAATTGTGGCCTCCTGAAAAATACCCTCTGTCTTACCGGAGAGAAAGAATGAGTGGAAAAGGTTTAAGAGTTTAGGAAGTAATAGATTAGAAAAATGCAAATAAAATTCAACTGAAAAACCATCCGGGCTGGGAGTTTTCCCTTTCTTTAAAGCGTTTAAAGCAGAGGATAACTCATTAAGGGAAAGGTCAGTTTCAAGATCAGAAAGATTAAGGTGAGAGTTAGACGGGGTTGGAAGTTTATTAAGATAAGATTGGATAAGGGAACTGGAAGGAGGAGATTCTGGGGTGTAAAGGTCTTCGTAAAAAAGTTTAAATTCATTGAGAATATCCTGATCTTTGTGAATGAGAGAACCATCTGAAGAGTAAATAGAGTCAATCAAAGTACGGTCTTTACGAGCTTTGAGATAGTTCGCTAAGAGTTTCCCTACTTTATTTCGACCTCCGTAGTAGCGAGCACTACTACGGAGAAGTATGGAAGACGCATTGTCAGTCGTAGATTTATTAAATGCTAATTTGGCACGTATCAGAGCTGGTAAGACCGAGTTCGCTGATGAAGTATAGAACTTATGTTCTAAGGCCTTAATATGTGCCAGGGTAGCTTTATGTTGTTGAAGAAAGCGTTTCTTTTTTTTTTAGACAAAGTCTATGATGAAACCTCTTGTGGTAGCCTTAAAGGAGTCCCATAGTATATGGGGGAAGAAGTGGGGTCATTATTTAGCTCGAAGAATTTGTTAGCAAAAGTGAGGAAAGAGGAAGAGAAAAGAGGGTCAAGAAGAAGGGAGTTATTAAAACGCCAACAGGAGGACCTGGGATGCGGAGGGAGCAAGTCAAGGTCAGCTATAATTGGGGCATTGTCAGAGATGACGATAGGTTCAATAGAAGAGGATAACAGATTTTGAGATAAAGATTGAGAGAGAAAAATATAATCTAAACAGGAGAGGGAATTGTGAGGAGGAGAGAAGAAAGAGAAATCAAGAGTATCGGGGTGAGAAAGTCTCCAAGTGTCAACAAGGTGTGTTTGGGAGATAGTGTCGAGAAAGTGCTTATGAGATTTGTGAGGAGTAAAGCGTACCTGAGATTGACGGTCACAAAAGGGGTCAACAACTTGGTTGCAATCACCTCCTAGTATAAAGTGATCATCCCTAAACTGAATACATTTCTGTGTAATCAGAGGCCAAAAGGAACAATCAGGATGAGTAGGGCCATAAACATTGAAAGCAGTCAAAGAAATGTTATCAATTAACAACTTAGCTAACAACCATCTTCCTTCTGTATCAATTTCTTGCGATATAACTTTACAATTCAATTTCTTGTGGCATAAAATTATAACACCGTTTTTCTTATTGGAAGTAGGAGAGAATAAAACAGAACCCACCCAACCTCTTTTTAATTTTAACGCCTCAGCTTCTGTAAGGTGGGTCTCTTGTAAAAGAACCAAATCAGGGTTATAAGAGGCAAGATGGGATAGTATTCTCTGTCTCTTAATTGGGTTAATAAACCCTTTCACATTCCAGGAAATAACTCTGAATGTAAAACTATCAATAATACATAAAGAACAAAATATGCAGTAGTAAAAAAGTAAAGTAAGAGATAAAGGGAAAGAGAGGAAAGAAGATAGAAAGACCAGCGAAATGTCAAGAAGAGAAAAAGGAATGCATGAAATAGGAGAGAGAATAGAACAGGTGAAGAAGAAGGTATATAGGTGAAAAGAAGCAATATCACCAGAGGGAAGAGGAAAAGGGATACAATAAGGAAGGAAAGAAAAGAGGGAAGAGAAAGCACAGATGAGAGAAGACAGTACATGCCAAAAATGACGACTGTAATACGTACCTTACGGGGAGCAAAAGGGAAGGGTGAGAGGCGGCACGGACAACGAAGATAGCACACCCACCAATGGGCAACACATCACATACGGACATCAACTAGACACGAACAGGAACGAGAACAATATTGGGGACAATGTACAGCAAAACAAACCTGTAAATGGAAGAAAAATAAATTATGCAGATGAGAACAAGAAGAGCAATGGAAACAATGAATATAAAGAGTATAACACTACAATATTATGTAATGGACAACATCATAAAAGAAACGATAAAGTCAAGGTATCGGCGGAGGGGCAGCAATCTCCATGGAAGAGGTGGAATGTGACTGGATGAATCTTCGAAGGTCGGCCGGATCTTCAAAAGTAGAAGTCTTGTTGAGAAAGGTGACTTTAAAGAGGCATGGGTGAAATAAGCCGTAGCGTGCACCGAGGGATCGAAGAGCTGGACGAAGGTCTAGAAATTCCTTGCGGTGTTTGGCGGTAGCAGAAGAAACGTCCTGAGAGATAAATACCTTGGTGCCAAGCCATGTCAACTGTTTTTTGGTTTTAGCTGCACTTAGGACTTGTAGAAGATCCGTGAATTGTAAGAACAAAATGATCACTCCTCGGGGTTTGGAAGGGGCAGCAGAAGAAGATAGACGAGGGCCCAGTCTATGAGCACGTTGTATGTTCAGTTTGGTCGAAGAGGGAAGACCCAGGAACTGTGGTAAAAAGGAAGTAAAATACGCAACAGGGTCATCCCCTTCAAGGCCTTCAGGAAGACCATAAATACGGAGATTGTTGCGACGATTCCTATTTTCAAGGTCCTCGGCCGCTCTTCTCAGTTGGAGAACCTCTTTCTCTAAAGAGGAAATTCTGGAGGAAGAGTCTTGTACCACATCAAGTTGTTGTTCCACTGCCGTGAGGCGGGAGTCCATTGAAGACCATTTGTTATCCAAGGTCTGAAGGCGAGAGTTCATTTCCTCGATGAAGGGTCTGAGGGCGCGAATTTCCTCCAGAACAGTATCCAGAGAGACTGGAGAAACAGTTTTAGGAAGAGAGGGAGGATCCTGTTTAAGTCTCTTGGCAGTGACTGAGGGAGATTGAGATTTAGCTGCCATGATCAATAAAGCTGAGGAGGAGGAATGGGCTCCGTCCGAGACTGTAAAAGATGAGGCAGAAGTGGGAGCTGAGGAGGTAACACAACCAGTTGTCATGACGCTGGACGCCTGCTTCTTAGCGGAATGCAGTAGATATTTGCTTCTGCCCATTAAACAGAGCACGAAACACCCAGGAAGAGAGAAGTGCGAAAGGCATCGTAGAAGTGGCTAGAAAAGTTAACTCATAGACCCAGCAGACTCAGTGAAAATGAAAGTGTCCATTGCTGACAGAAACTCCAGTGGAGAAAAAGGTGACATCAGTGAAGGAAGTGTCGAAAAAAGAATATTTCAGCGCGCCATGAGGAACAAGTTGAGGGAACATGCTGAAGAGAAAAAACAAAATGGCGGCCAGAAAACGGTCAGAAAGTCACCTCCATAATTCCTGTGAGAAGTCCACAAGATAATGGATGATGAAGGTAGATTCCTGTAGCGGAGGTGTTCCGATTTAGGAATATGACGACATGGTGATCGTAGGAGCGCTGGAACCGCTCTAATTCAATCGCGATGTCCGACGCGATGCGGAGCTCCGATATCAGGCGGCCATCTTAGGTCGCGCTGCGCGCGACTCTCCCGTCTTATATACTTTTGATCCTATTATTCTGCAAAGAATATATTATGACAGTTACCAAAGTTTTGTGTTGCTGCTCTCTTTTCGGTTGTAGTAGTTCATTTTTTGTGATATTTTTAGACTTTCCTGTTCTCAATTTCTTTTTGTTGCAAATAGCTGTGGGTTTCTCTTCAGTTTTCCTATGTTTTCAGAAATTGTAAAAATTAATGGTTGTCAGTGTTTACTTTTTTCGCTCTATAAAAAAACCATAGGGATGATGTTTTTGCAGTGCTTATAAGCAATTTGGCTTTTTTTTCTTCCTTTCCTCTTTCATTCATATAATCAATTCTTAGTTCCTTCTTTCATGCTACCATTTCCTTTCTATGTACCTTTTCCTTGATCCTACTTTTACAAGTAACTTTTCATTATTTTCTTCACCTCTTTACCTCCCTCATTTCTCAGTACTCAAGCTCTTCTTTCCAGCAAGCCAATCTCACCTCATGTCTATGATCTGCATAGATGGCAATATGTTTACACAGTGGCAGCTGGCAGGGAATGGGGTTTGCGAGTGGGGGGAAAAAATAAAAAAAACACTTACCCTTTGCTGGCCGCCTTCTCTCCTCAGGTTCGGTCCCTTCTCATGCCGTCTTCTCCTCAGCTTCGGCAGAAGCAGGAAGCACACAGGCTCCCTCCTCTAAGCCAATCACAATGCTGCAATGCAGCATTGTGATTGGTCTGAGCGCCCTGATTCAGGGAGCCTGGGCATGTTCCCCACCAGGCTGTGTAATGCAGGCTGGTGGGGAACATGCAAAGTGCGCATGACTGTTTGGCCGGCCTAACATGGCCGGCCAAACAGTCATGCGCAGTTAGAGTGTGCCACCACTCCTCTCCCTGTGACTCCAGCCCCGCCCATCCCAATCTAGCCCCATAGTGAAAAATAAAATGATAATAATGGGGTTATTATCATTTTATCCTTTCTATGGGTGTAAGAGCAGTGGGGCGAAGCTCCTCCTTAGCGGAGGAGCCGTCCCTGTGTTTACACCTACTTAAGATTTGATTACAGCAGATAAAAGATTAATGGTAAGCATTTAACACACCATCCTACAGCTCTTTTCTCAGATAAATGACAAAAATAGACTGAAGATTTTCCACTTAGGACATGAGAAATGTATTGCCGGGTGCTCGGTACTCTGGTATTGAAAGACAGTGTCACACAACCCTGTTCTTTGTTTATTTTTACCAAGAAAGGACTGGGTTAATAAAAGTGGTTCAAACGTCTGATGTGGGCCTGTTCTTGCTCTACATGGTCATGTGAGATTAGTCTGCTAAGGAGTTAATATGCATACTGTTAGAGGTAGGGTCTTTTGTGAAGCAAATGGTGCTGCTGTTTAGCGAAGCAGCTTAGTTAGGAAAGAAGCTTTCTGACTTGCAGGATGCTGTCGGTTGTTTGCTTGTGAGGTTCACCCTGAACGAAGTATATTTACATTGTTAGGCTCTGCCTATGGGATTTTTGTGTTTATTTGAAAGGCAGCACGAGGATCGCTGAGCATTGATTTTTACCATACGTTTGGCCATTTGTTTATTTGAAAATAGTGCAGAGATGTGGTGCCAGCTGGGCTTGTGTGAAAGTTGCCCAAGGCATTGTACCTTTGTGTCAGTGTAGTATTCACTCTTCTAGGGCATTTTCTGTCTTGGGGAAAGAACAAGCGTAACTCAATATGCCTCCATTAAATATAGTCACAATGGTTTGTACAGGTGATTTTGCAACACACGTCAGGCTTAGTTTAAGTACCGTAAGTTCCAAACTTCATTATGACATGAACACATTCTTCTTTGGTGTTCAGACTCAGAACGCGTCCACACATCTGTTTTTGCTCACATTCTGCTGTCTGCAGCACAACCTAGGAAGCAGGGCAGTGTTGGCTTTTCATACAGTAATTCATTTATTTTCTAAGTTAATCTATGCAAAGGAGTCAGAGGGGTTTCAACAAAACTTGTGAATGGACCACTTTTGAACCAGTGCCTGGTTTGGTGAAAATGGTTATAATTTGATCCTTGCCCTTCTGTATAAGAGGATGTTGCTACTATAGACATGATTCGCAGTCCATCACAATGTAAAACTAAGAGCAAGTGGTGTGGGTACAGAGTTTTGTGGGAGGACAAGGATTCTGGAGCCGTCCTTATGCACAGTCATCTTTGTTGCCATGGTCTTGATGCCTGCGCGTTCATAAAGTAAATCTCTGTCCTGCAGTTAGTGAAGGAGGTTGGCATCCTGGTGGTTTTTTTATTCTAAAGGGAGCCTGCTCATTGTTAAGCTGTGAACCTACTGGCTACTACACGGCAATGTGCAGGGAACAGTGAGCTGAAGACATATGAAGTCAGCCATGCTACTAA
Source organism: Calotriton arnoldi (assembly GCA_963921515.1). Classification (NCBI taxonomy): domain Eukaryota; kingdom Metazoa; phylum Chordata; class Amphibia; order Caudata; family Salamandridae; genus Calotriton; species Calotriton arnoldi. The sequence goes on from CAWUFW010001723.1 coordinate 1,991,207, forward strand.
AAGAAAAGAGAAAGTAGATCCAGGGATTCCAGGAGGTCCGCGAACCTTGTGGATGGTTTATAGGGCATATTAAGGGTCCCAAGTGGGTCAAAGGGAACAGTTGCCTGGAGAAGACGTGGACACTTTTGTCTCAGCGCTCAGGCTATTGAGTGCAGATTGTCAATTCGAGGCATTTACCGAACAGTTAATTAGGGATCAGTACATCTGCAAGTGTGCTGACAAATCCATTCAACAGAAGCTACTTTCTATGTGTAATCCTTCTTTAGAGGAAACGGTCCGCACGGCGAAAAGCATCGAACTGCCTAAAGCTTCTGTAAAAGAGTTGGAGAAGAAGACTGAAGAAACTGTTGCAGCTGTCAGAGTCAAAGACTATAGAACCTCCCAGGTGCCACGTTCGGATAAAAGAATGTTCTTCTAACAAACTGATATGTGTTATAGGTGTGGTAACACTTCCCACAATAAAGGAAACACGTTTTGCCCGGCCAAAAGTGCAACGTGCAGAAATTGTGGGAAATTTGCCCATTTTGCTAACATTTGTCAAAGTGTAAGACATGCAAGTAAGCAGAACAAAGGTCAGGGCAGTTCTGTAGGTGTGGCCAACGTTTCAGACCCTGTCAACGAATGTGAAATTATTCAAAATATCCAAGACGACTTGAGGGAAATGGTTATGGTTGTGAATGACGACCAGATCATTGTTGGGCATGCGTCCGATTGTGTTGATCCTTATGTTGAAATTGGTGTGGGAAATAAGAAATTTCAGTAATTGGTTGATTCAGGCGCTAGGATAACTATGATTACCCAAGAGTTATTCGCTGAAACCTGGGGTGATCGCCCTTTAGAACCCCCTGACAGGGCGTCAGTCTCCTATGAAGGGCGAAAAATTGAGTTAGCAGGATACTTTGAAGACATTCTAGAATTCAAAGGAAGGAAAATCCTTGGCAAGGTTTACGTTGCCATCAAAGGGTTATCTATTTTAGGGTGGTTTCACCAGGGTCTGTTTCAGATGGTTCTCAGGCCCGGTACTAAAGAACAGGTTAGTGTAGTTGACTCATTGGATTACACTCAAAACTTGATTCTTGAATTTCCCTCCGTATTCAGAGGGGGTTTGGGAGAGATCAAAGGATTTACACATGAGATAAGAGTCAAGGATGGTGCCATCCCTGTGAAACACAAAATGAGGAGTGTTCCGTTTAGTGTTAGAGAGGGTTTGGAGAAAGAACTTAACGATTTGTGTTCAAAAGGAATCATTGAACCAATAGAATCTTCTTTGTGGCTCTCACCCTTGGTTGTGGCAAGGAAGAAAAACGGCGACTTGCGTGTCTGTGTGGATTTGCGCAGTCTAAACAAGAACATTTGGATTGATTCACATCCCTTACCAAAAATAAATGAGTTATTGGCATTGACTAAAGGTGCTAAATGGTACACGAAGTTGGATCTTGCCTCCGCATACCACCAGGTGGTTTTAGATCCCTCTTCGAGACATTTGACAGCTTTTGTGTCACCCAGTGGTACTTACCAATATTGCAGAATGCCTTTCGGCCTAGCGTCAGCGGCGGCTGTCTTCCAAAGGTTGATGAGCCATATGTTGAAATGTGTCCCGGGAGTTGCTGTCTTTCAGGATGATGTCTTGATCTTTGGTGAGTCTAGAGGAAGCCACAACAAGTCTCTTAGACAGGTCTTAAGAATCATGCAGAACAAAGGTGTTGTTCTCAAAAGTGAGAAGTGTTTGTTCCTCAAAGAGAAGGTGGAATATCTGGGTCATGTTGTGTCGCAACATGGTGTTGAGCCTAGGCCAGGGTTAGTTAAGGCCATTGTGGACGTGTGTCCGCCTACTGATAAGACTGGGTTGAAGTCTTTCATTGGACTTTGTGAATTCTATTCTAGATTCCTCAAAGATTATGCATCCAAAGTCCAACCTTTAACTAACATGTTGAAGAAGAGTGTTCCTTTCAGTTGGGACATGAATTGTCAAGAGGTTTTTGATTGGATCAAATCTCAGTTGGTTGGTGACAGGATTCTTAAGCCCTTTGATCCAAACAAAAAATGTACCATAACTGTTGACGCAAGTGGTTTCGGGTTGGGTGCCATCCTCACTCAAGACAATGGTGACACTGAAAACACGTTGGGCTATGCCTCCAGGGTTCTGAGGGGAGCAGAAACTAACTTCTCGGTTATTGAGAAAGAGTTGCTAGCCTGTTGGTGGGCCATCAGGAAATTCAATCCTTTCTTTTGGGGAAACCACTTTGTTTTGAGGACTGATCATAGCCCTTTAGTTTCTATTCTGTCAGGTGAAAAAATTAAAGAGCACACACCAAGAATTGCTAGACTTTCTTCTAAACTTTTGCAGTATAACTTTGATGTTGTATACTTACCAGGCTCAAGGAATGATAGGGGGGATTTTCTCTCCCGTTTCCCGGTGACAGAGTCCGACTCTGAATTAGAAAAGGATGACGATCAAGATGACTGCTTTGTTGCCGCTATCGATGGTGAAGATATGTGTGCTGTGAGTGAGTCTGAATGGAGGAGAGAGTTGGCTGGAGATGATTTCCTTGTACAGGTCATGAACTTTGTCAAAAAAGGGTGGCCTAGAGAAAAGAATGTTACTTATCAGTTTCAACTTTTGTAAAGATTTCTCATGAACTCACTGTAGAGGATGGTATTCTTTTATGAGGAGAGTACCTCCTGAAAGTTTAAGGACGCGTTTGCTGAATGGTGCACAAAAAAAACCCTTACAAAGCGCAGATTGAGAGAGGTGTTCTGGTGGCCACAAATGGACATGAGTATTGATGAGCTTCTTGATAAATGTGTGGTTTGCGGATGTGCGGAAAAAGGGTTCAAGGTGAGGACTCCTCCCATGCAACCCGTCGAGTTCCCGAGTAGGCCGTGGGAAAAAATTGGTGTTGATCTTGTTGGTCCTTTCAATTTACTTCCTGTGTCCTCTAGGTTTGCTGTGGTCGCTATTGACTACTACTCCAAATGGCCTGAAATTCGGTTCATGAGTGAGCCTACCTCTAAGAACATCATTCATTTTCTGAAAGACGTATTCCTAAGAGAAGGGTTTCCTTCTTCTGTCGTTTCAGACAATGGTGTACAATTCGTCAGTTCTGAGTTTCAGAGTTTTCTGTTACAAGGGGGAATTGTGCACCACAAGAGTTCGCTTTACCACCCCCAAGCCAACGGGCTGGTTGAGCGCAAGAATAGAGTTTTGAACAATTGCGTCCAATGGGCCATTGCCAGCAAGTTTGTTGTACAAAATGCAGTACGTTCAATGCTTTGGTTTTACCGTACTACTCCTCATTCTTCCACTAGGATTTCGCCTTTTGAACTCTTGAGGGGAAGAAAGCCTTCCTCCAAAATTTGCCCAGGTTGGATGTCCAAGTGGGTCAAGATGAATGTTATGGATGATGTGGATGAGTTTGTCAGGTCAAAAAGTTAACAAGGCTCAAGAACAACAAAAAAACCTATTTTGATGAGAGGAAAAAAACTGTTTCCCTTAAAATCTGTGTGGGTGATGTGGTGCACATTAAAAGTCCTATCCACACGCCAAAGGGTCGAATTAAGTTTTCTGATCCTCTTATTGTTGACAAGGTATGTGGCAATGCCATTAGGGTTAATTACAAGAACTGGTGGAACATTGCCCGAGTGGTTAAGATGAAGAATCTGCAGGCGCTTGACTGTAGTGCTGATGTCGATGGGGGTCTTGGTGACACAGTCAGTAGTGATCATTCTGGTTCTGCTTCCAAAGGGAAGAATGAGAGCGTCTCCGTTTTTCCCTGCAGGAGCAAGCGACATTGCAATGTTCCTTTGAGATTCCGATGAAGTCATTTATTGTATGTTTATCTGTCCTCGTTACTTGCTCCCGTGCTGTTTGTTTTCTTTCCTTATAGGATTCTCTCTGTTATTTATTTATTTTTATTTTTGTTTTGTTTTTCCTTCTACTATGTTTAGCGGTTGTTCTGCCAGTTATTTTCTTTTGTCAAACGTCTGGAAGGAGAAGATAATGTAGTGGTTCGCTATGGTTGATCTCTGGTTCCTTCAGCATCCGTAGTTAGAACCTTTTGTGATGCCTAGTTCTAAATTCCAATGTAGAATGCTGTTATGTATTTTCAGTTATGCTGTTGTTGTGAACTGTCGTGACTGCTGCGCAGTACCTCCTGCTTAACAATAAACTCGCAGTTCAAACCTGACTTGCCTACGGTATTGCCACAAGCTCATATCAGAAAAAGTGTTTAAAGGGTAGCGGCTGCACTTATACTCCTTTGACACTAGAGGGCACCAATAGTAAAAGTACATCAAAATCCAGTGCTTTCTGGTTTCTACTGAAATGCAAATATTTCCTGTGGTGGTGTTTTGCCAGTTAGCGCTGGTTTTAACTGAAAAACAGAAACCGTAGCTATTTTTGATACATATCTTGGCGTTCATAATGGTCTTTTTCGGATATCCTCTTTCACCAATTTAATTGAATATTTAAAAAGTGTTTTATTGGATTCGATTGACAGAAATATGTAGAAAATAATTTTGAAAGTTATTAATGGTCAGTGGATAGATCTGTTTCATCAATAAATAACTTTGATTGAAGGCTTAGTGAAACACAGCTAGTATGTTTGCATTAATTCATTGCAAAATTAAAAAATAAATCTCAAAACCCAGAGGGTAGAAATTAATTCATGGTGATGGTCTTGTGGGATACCAGGAGGTTTAATTTTACAAGACTGTTCCTCTAAACCTGCATAGATGAAATGAAGGATCTGGATCGAATAACAGTAGATGAGCAATACAAAGCCATTGTGCTGAAGGAATAATCATATGGTATTACCATTACCCAGAATTATGATATTAGTAATTTCAACTTGCATGCCGAGAGTACCTTAATAGATGAGGAATTACCACAGGAAATCGTATTATAAACGCACCTGATTCCTGAGATAGTTCATAATTTTTCAGCACTTTTCCATGCCGAAAATTACAGCTTTTAGCTGTTGAAATGTACAGGAGTCGGCGGAATCAGAAATGTTGAGTCGCCCGATCTTCGGAAATCCATAATTCGGCCTGAAACATCACTTCTGGCCGATCAGAAATCGCACCAGTGTTTTTCTGGGGGCCAAAATCTTTATTGTAGATCTGGTGCTCTGTATAACTTATGTCATCCACAAATTAGAACAGAGATACCCACCTGCCTTGGTATTCCATAAGAGTGTTTGCTGGTAGAGATCTCATAGAAATTGAGCCATGCTGGCCCGTCTGTGGGGATAGACAGATGATCCAGTAGCTGGGTTCTCCAATAAGTAGCTCGTGCACTGCAAATAGCTCTCCAGCTACTGTGAGTAGCTCCACTGTGTGCACCCCAGACTCCTAAATTAAAAACATTTGATTTATGTATGTATGTTTTCAAAATTGAAACATACTTATTTGAGGGACAATGTGTGTATTTTCAGACCTGATAAGTTAGGACACAACATGTTTGAGTTTTCAAAATATATATAAACTGATTTTTGAATGATAATTCATGCTGCGTTGGGAGACCTAATACTGATGCTTTTACAAGAGTAAGCAGCATTGCACCTATTGCTGACATTGTTTTTAACTCTTTTAATTGGTCATTTGAAAACGAGCCTGACACTACTGCTGCAAATAATATCAAGTCAGGATAATACAGTTGCATCACTATCAATCAAAAGAGTGACATTAACAATAACAATCAATGGTACAGTTGCTGTGTATACACTCCACCATCAAATACAAAACATTGAAGTTTTCAGCCCCTACCTCCCACCTCTCAGTTCCCCAAAACAAAACCCACAACTAGTGCTACAAATTCTACAACAGCAGTCATCAGACATGGATATGATCAGGCCCAAAATTGCACAAAAAGGAGTACTATTTTCTCTAACCTCCCTCCTCTCATTCCGATTCCAAAGCAGCCTCCACTGCCCTTGCAGTCTCTGAGCAGTGCTCCTGTGTGTCAGGATGTTCCGTACCTTGTGATTGCGTGCCCTTATCACTACTCCCACCCAGCCCCATACTCATATCTTCCAACAGTGTAGCCCAAACGTCTAAGCCATCCTGTAACTTATCATCCCATTGGTTGAGCTTCATGTGCACCTCCTCTGCTGGTGCCCACTCAACTAGGTCCTTATACCATAGAGTGAGGGAATGAGCCCTTATGCTCAACCACTCTTTGGTCACTCTTCTCTTAGCCAGTACTAATGCTAACTGTAGGAATCTCTGCGTTGTTTAACAATACCGAGCAGACACACCTGAGGAGGTTCCTCGATTGTCAGTGTAGTCACCTCCTGCAGTTGTGCAATCACTTGTAGCCAATAGGCATGCGTCCTTGGACACTCCCAGGCCATATGCATAAAGGTAGCTCCCTCTCCTCCACATCTGGGACAATCCCCCCTCTTTCCACATACATCTGACTAAGTTTAACTGGTGTTTAAGTATGTGCAGTGTACATAGTTGAAATGTGCTAGTCTAAATCTAGCTTTGCACAAAACCTGTTTCACCAATTCGCAGGTAGTGCTCCATTCTGAATCAGTCAGGGGTGTTGGCAGTTCCTCCCCCATGCCCGCCGGGCCTCGGGTTCAATCCAGACCCTGTCCACCTTGAATGTTTTATAAAGATGCATCACCATATGTCTCACCATCAGCATCAAGTGCAGGGTTTCCGTCTGTTGGGGTGTATTCGGAAAGTCTGTCCAGATTTCCCGCGCCGTGTTCGCCACTTTGTCATATTGTAAGAATTGCCCCCCCCACCGCAAATGCTTCCTTTACCGACATGAAAGTGAGGAAAAAGACTAAAGGGAAGCAGCTTCCAGAGAACAAGATCCCTAGCAAAGGGTGGCAGCTTGAAAACTCTGGTGACCACTCGCTCCCACGCCTCCGCCATCTGTCGGATCAGGTAGGGCGTGTCAGGCACTGTATGTGAGCCATGCATGAGCAGCGCTAGTAATGAGTGCATGCCATAGATGCCTCGCAGCAGTCTTGTCTCCCAATTGTCCTCCCCTGCTGCCCATTGTGACGTATGTTGCAATTTAGAGGCTTAATAGTAAAGTTCCAATCCACACGCAACTGCTACGTAGAGGCCCATATTAGATTTACACTATGCAGACATACACTGATGTTCCACCACATTTGGATGCAGAACACAGAGGAAGGGGAGGGGGGGAGGGGGGTTCTTTCTTCTTTTTCTTACTTTATACTTCACTGCTAGCCATATCACAAGTTATGCCGGATTGCAATCCGATGAATATGTGCCACTCGTTGGCCTGTTCTCTTTCTTGGTTTTGAAACTCAATAAAAGAAATCTAAACAAAAAAATAGTAAAGTTCCAGGTCCGGGAGCCCAAGCCGCCCTCCAGCAGGTCTTGCTTAAGCAGCGGCAGCGCCACCTGGCTCCTCCTCCCAACCCACACTAAGGAGATCATTAGGCGGCAAGGGTCTTCAATAGACTACATGGCAGGGTATAGAGTGCATTTTTGATTATATACATACACCTGGAGAGGAACACCATTTTCGCCACCGCAACCTTCCTCGCCATAGAAAGCAACAATGTGTTCCAGAAGTCAACAGATTTCGTCAACCCGCTCACTAGTGGCTCAATGCTATTCTGAACCTGACTATCCAATGTGCGTCCCACCATAATGGCAAAGTACCTAAAAGTAGTAGTTTCCTATCACAGCCCCAGCGGAACCAAGTCCCTCTCCGGGGTCTACCTCAGTGCCCCCAGTGGCAAGAGCAGTGACTTATGCCTATTAATACACAGACCTGCCACCACTCCGAAATCTTCCAACTGTGCTAATATCAACAGTACCGCCTCAGTGGGACAATGCAAGTAAAGCAAAACGTCATCGTCATATCGAGATATATGATGCGTAGAATCTCCCACCGCTATACCGAGGTCCCACATTTTTTTTCTAACTTCGCCACCAGAGGATCCATCGCCAGTGTAAAGAGGGGTGGAGAGAGGGGGCAACCATAACCGAATTCATGGAGTCCAATGAAATCCTGGACTCTTCCCAGAATGGCTTCAGACCCCGCCATAGCACCGAATCCACCCTACTGGCAATCACTGAACACTTGCGGGCCCCCTGGATGAGGGCAATACCTCGGCTTTCATCCTTCTCAACCTCAGTGCTGCATTAGACACTGTATCGCATAAGATTATGCTGCGACACCTACAGGAGATAGGCATTGGAGGTGGCGGCCTAACTTGGTTCACATCATTCTTGTCAGAAAGATCCTTCTAAGTGGTCCCCCCCTATGGCTCTCAGGTACATACCATATGCCAAGGGGTGCCACAGGGATCAGCTCTGAGCCCTACGCTATTTAACATATATATACAACCCCTGGCAGTGGTAACAAATGGTAGGGGCCTCTCCCTGGTTTATTATGCTGATGATACTCATCTCGTGATCTCTTTGTCAAGCAACTCTGACCAAAACATGGTCAAGTTCCAATATGATATGTTTCTTGTTGTTAAATGATTGACCAACTCCATTCGCAAGCTGCACTGGCTTCCAGTGGAGAAGAGAATCCACTTTAAGACTCTGTGCATCTCACACAGAATTCTTAATGCTCAAGCTCCTCCCATCCTATCCAATCTTCTTACTCCCTACATCCCTAGCCGCACGCTGTGCTCCGCAGTTCAACATCTGGAATACGTCCCTCGAGTCAGAAGAGCACGGGCGGGCGGGTGGTCAGTTATTCCGTGTCTTGGCTTCTGCCCTTTGGAACGCCTTCCCAGGTACCATTAGGAGCATTCAGAACCACTGGACTTTCACAAAGGCAGTAAAGACCTGTCTATTCCCGGCATAACCCGCCCTCCTCAGACTCCATATTTGTCATTTCGATCAAGAATCAGCGTTGGGCTGCCTTGTTGCTGGGGCAGCCATGCGCTTTATAAATTTGGTAACATAACATAACATGTTGCGTGCTCCTTCTCACATCCCACTCATCAGACACCATTCCCCCACTCCGCACTCTGGCATGAGGAGCCATGTATAGGAACGTCACCCATTTGCAAAAGTGGGGTCCAAAGCCCATCCTCCGTAGCACTTGCAACAAATACTTCCACTCCACTGTATCAAATGCATTGGTGATATGTACTGATGCCAGTGCTAATTCCCTCTCACTCAGTTGTACTGAGTGCATCACATGCACAAGCCGGCACAAATTGAGAGCTCTGCTGTGCCCAGGCATAAAGCCACACTGATCCTTGTGGACCAGTTTTCCCACCACACCACTCAGTCTTTCTGCTAGGACATTACACAGCACTTTTGTGTCATCATTGAGCATAGTGAGAGGCCTGTAAGAGGGCAGGTTCATTGCATCACACCCAGGTTTTGTAACCATACATACCACCCCTTCTCAGAGGGAGGAGGGCAAAGTTCCCCCATCTTGCGCATCCGGAAGACTTGAAGCAGTGGCACTGCCAATCGTGCTGCGTGCGCCTGGTAAAACGCCACCGTGAAGCCATCTCCCCCCCCCCCCGGCGTTTTCCTCTTATTTATTTTGCCTATCGCTTCCCTCCTCACCTCCAGGGTAATGTCTGCGTACAATTCGTCCATCAGCAGTGGGGGTAACATGGGCAACTCCACATTATTCAAATATCTGTCCAACAATGCAGTTTTGACCGCTACTCCTCCCCATAGAGTTGAGTAAATGCTCCCCCAGGGTGTCATTAATGACCTGTTGGGAGGTGGCCAGGGACCCATTCCGTCGCTGAAGCACAACTATGGGGGCTCTATCCATCTCCTGTTTGAACAACCAGGCCAATAACTTACTAGGCTTGTCCCCCTCCCAATGCAGTCTCTGTCTATATTTCCAACGTGTGAACTTATCAAGTCTGTCCCACATTTCTCCCAGTCATCTCCTAAGGGCCACTGTAGTCTCCCCAGCATCCAGCACCCTCACCACCCCTCTCTGGATCCCTGTTAATTTTACTCCAGGTTCCCGAGTTCACTCAGTAAATGCCATCGCAGGCCACCCACTTTACCAAGACACTCCCCTCTAATGACCACTTTCAGTGCCTCCCATTCAATGCCCCTACTATCCGCAGATCCCCAGTTACCCGCCAAGTACTCTGTGATCTTTTCTCCTAACATCTTATAGTGCATCCAGAAGGGCATCCGTCTGCATTTGCCAATATCCCCGCCTTCCCGGGACCCCGACCCACCCCACTCCAGTAGCAGAGAGGAATGATCAGATAAGAACCTTCCCAAGTAGGTGGCCATCTGTATGTCATCTCGGATGTCCGCCGTTCCCAGGGCTCAGTCCAAAAGGCTATAGGTGCCATGAGTGGCAGGGTAACAGGAATACTTTAGCTGGGTGCATTTCCCTCCAAATATCCTCACATTCTAGGTTGTGCATAGGCTCTGTCTGTGTATCACTCACACAATGTTACGATAGGGCCTGGGGGGGCTGCCTGTCAATATTTGCATCCAAGACACAATTGAAGTCCCCCACCCACAGGAGTCGCTGGCCATATTATCCGTCACCAGGGAATGCATGCTCGGGAAGAAGTCCTTATCATCCATGTTGGGGGCATGGACATTCAAAATAGTCATGTCCATCCAGTGCCCCCTGTACCAAAACATACCGCCCAAGTGGGTCTGCCTCTGAGTAAATTATTCTAAAAGGGACCCCAGGTGCCACCCAGATCACCACCCCTCGAGCATAGGAGGAAATGTGGATGATATAATTAGACACCTCCATTTTCATTTGTCTGCCTCCTCTGTGAGGTGCATTTCCTGCAGACAGACCTTACTCACTCCAGTGTGCCTTAAACAGGAGAGTACCCTATGGCTTTTTACATAGCTACCCAGGCCTCAGATGTTCCATTTGACAATCTTATAGGTCCGAATCATACAGGCAATTGGCACCCGGCTGTCACCAGCCCCTCGAGACTGAGCTCCTCCATAGGTTTGGTACATTCCCTTTCCCGCGTTGTATCCTTGTGCGTACCATCTGAGTGTCCCACAATATACCATGTACGATAACAGAAACAAAACACCCCTGAAACAGACACCCCCCAACCCTTCCCATCCTTCCCCGGTCAATCATTTCACAACAAGAAACATACAATATATGATTGCTCAACATCCTGTGCCAGAGCAGCACCGAGTCTGTATCCCCACCCCACTGTGATTAGACTGACTGGCACTCTGCCTGTAAGACTAGTGCCCCCAACCCTCGCACAGCAAACTAAGCTATTCCCCCGGATGCGCACGGGCTAGTGCTTCCCCGACCCAAGTCAGTGCAGAGTTTCACACTAGGTCTCACTCTGGCTACCCTAAAAAAGCCCTAAATGTTTCCTCCGTAGAAATCTAAGAAAATAACACTATTCTGAGTCTTGTATAATGAATGGTCCAGATTTAACACCCCATTTCCGTATGTCTCTTAGTCTTGTATAGGTCTGCAGCCCTGAGTTCTGCCCTTTCCCATGGCATACTTACGCACCTACACCATGGCCAGTCATTCTCTCCAAGAGTCCACGGGTAGTCTCATTTAGGTTGGGTTTCAGCAGTCCCCGATGGAATTGGAACTACATCCCCCTCCCCACCTCTCGGAGGACAGGGCAAGCTGGCACCATCCATCTGCGAGCGTGCCATCACCCTGTACAACAATTCATGACATGGTGTTACTCCCTGCTGATGACTGTCCCTGGGAGATACTCCAGCGTGCAGTCCTCAATCTCCCCGTACGTCAACCTTAGTTTGTCCTCAATGAGCCTTGTTCTCTGTGTGGTACCTTGTCCCATTGTTCAAACATCCTCAGGTCTTTCAAAAAAAAAATTTTGTTTGACCTCCACAAACTACTTTCTCTGGGACTGCACCTTGCAAGTATAATCTGGGGAGATGGCAATACCGTGATTTTCATATTTCAGGGTCCCCACCTCAGGGCAGCTCTAAGGATACAGTCTCTGTCCCGGTAGTTGAATATCAGTGTGAAAAGAGCCCGCTGAGGGGCCCCCGGTGGGGGACACATCACCAGAGCTCGATGCACTCTCTCAACTGTGAACATGTGAGACAGGCCTTCCAACTTGGCAATAATAAGGATCCAGTCCTCTAAGAAGCTCTCGGTCAATTTTCCCTCTGCCCATTCTGGGGACCCCACCAGGTGCAGATTGTTACGCCAGGACCAGCCCTCAGCGTCTTCCACTGTGTCTTCTAATATCCTTGCAGTATCCGTAAGTCTCACGACTTGTTCCTTGAGAGTGGCAACATCCTGGCCTAAGGTACCAATAGTTTGCTCTTCAACCGTCACCCTCTCTGAGACATTGTGGAGATCTCTGCATAGGAGGCCAACCTTAATTGCCACCATGTCTATGTTGCCCTCCAAGGTGGTGCGGGTCCCACTGAATCACTTCCAGCAACGCCGCTCTCAACGGTTCATCCTCTGGGCCCTCCACCAGGGGCCTCGTCTGGTGCATACTATGCGGTGGCAGGCCTTGCGGCAGCGTGTATTTAGTGATTGTGTTGCTCTGCTGGCCTCTGGGTGCTTTATCTTTTCCTTTGACCAGCCCTGGGGGCCTCTGTACGGCAGTATCGCAGATCACACCAAGCCGTCCCCAGTTCCTGCTTTGACCTTCGATGCTCTCCCACTCGTAGGTGCTGCCAGCAGTCATTTGTTGCACAAATTCATGTAGTGCCCCTGGCACCCCGTCATATCCTTAGCAGCAGTAGCCCACTGGGATTCACACCCGCAGTGAGTGTCCAGACAATTTGCACCCCTCAGTCCCAGCCAAGTTCTAACAAGGGGCCCGGTGAACCGTGCCAACCGCCCTGCTTGTAGCTCGCACAACGTGTCGCTGTGGCCATACCTGTCTACTGTATTTGTGCGAAGACCAGAGTCTCCAAGTGCCTTTTCATCCAAGAGGGGCTTGGTCCACTCTAGTTACCCACAAGCCAGGCTGTGTCCTTCCTGTGGCCATACTACTCCCTCCAGGGTGCCCGCTCCACTCTATGTCCTTATATATGGGGGTCTCCGCACTGTACCTCTCAGCTGAGGTCTTCAGGGCCCACCAATGCAGGCCCCACAGGCTCACAAGCCCTGCTCATCCATAGGGGGCGCCCCAGCCCGCAGACGTCTCCCAGTGGGGGGGGGGGCATACCAATATTTTGGATGCCTCTATGTATCACCACCGTCAGTGCCCCAGGGCCACCGATCAAAGGGCTCTCTCATGTATCACCACCGTCAGTGCCCCAGGGCCACCGATCAAAGGGCTCTCTCACTTACTGCATTCGCCAAATAAGTTCATCCCCCTCCAGGTTCCCAAGCAAGCCCATCAACACCATCACTTCCCTCCAATGGGGCCGTGGACTGGACCCTCCATTGCTGCTGGCTGCACCCACTGTTTTGGTCAGAACAGAGACTCCCCATCCATGGTCCCGATCTCTTCCTGGGCCCTCTCTCAGCAACTCCACTCTGCTCAAATCACGACCCCCCGCAGCCAAGAATGCCGTCCGGTGGCCGTTTGCCACATGGTTCTCCACCAGGGTGTTCCAACAGTCACCATTGTTGCAGTGCCGCACAGGCCTACGCCTCCCTGCCTCTCCCACGTGGGCAGCCTCAGCGGGCAGACTCCCGGTTCAGCTCTCGGTCCTGTCAACAGCTTCCGAGTCCCATGGGCTCCTCCGCTACACCCGGGCTCCACAGCAGACCCCCAAATGGCCCAGAGTATCGCACCAATCTCTCTGGTTTCTCTGCACCGCCTTTCCGCGTGTTCAGGGTTTTCCAGGCAGGCCGCTTCAACAAGCGGCGATGTCAACAGGGCAGCGGGCTCAGCTGCCAAGGGCACGCATTGCACTCCCAGGCCTTGATACCCCCAACAAAGAGCATCAAAATGTAGAGTACCTCCAACAAAGAGCATCAAAATGTAGAGTCTCGCCTCAGGAGTCCGTACGACTCAGTGTACAGGCGTTCAGTCACTCCTATAGGGAGGATGTCGAAGGATCATTAGCTGGGGCTACTGAGCTCAGGCTCAAAGCATTTGAGCGGCCATCTTGTCAGGCCACGTCCCATTGCTGCCATTTTAGTACTCAAGAAGGGGCAATCCAAATTGATAAGGCTTTTTGTGTCAACCCTGCTGGGAACCCTTTTGGGTGCAGTTGTGTGGTAACTGTTAGTAATTCTGCATGGAGTGGTCACTAATTCAGTCTTGTTTGATGTTGGCAGTGTTGTAACAATAATAATATTTGTTAGTAGCTGTGCATGATTTTCAGTGAACATAAGTAGCTGTAATTATAGAAAAGGTTGGAGATTGTTTGAAGACTGTTTTCATGCCCTCCTGGACATGCAAAGCACTAAAATGGCGGTAACCTGGGACGAACAACTAATAGAGAAACCAGAGTATCCCACCTTGATTGTTTTAATTAAAATATACCTGAACCATATTGGAAAGCTACCTGGACTGCCAATGGCGCTACAAGGCCCTGCCAGGGGCAGAGTTTGAGCTATACAGATGACACTAACATAACACAAATGCCCACTCTCATCAGCATCAGCATCACTATCAGATCAGCTTTTTCACTCCCCGGCTATAAGCACGTGCGCTTATGGTGATCTGATAATTTCCTGCTTGTGCATTGACAATTTCACCAACTCCTCATTAAGACTGTCTGCTTTAGCTTGTAAAAGGTTTCGTTTTGACATTTAAAATAGACATTCCCTGTCCTTCTCTGTAAATGGAAACTGTGTTGAACATAAAGCAACGCTGCTCTAAAATGGTTATACGTGCTAAAGGATTCTTTTTACATCTTCGTTGATTTAGAGCACTTTAAACCCAATAATCATCCGTGGTTGCCAGGTCATCCCGGGGTCAAGCGATGTAGTGTTTTCCATTGGAGGCTCGCTGTGGGCGATAAAAGAAGATGCTTTTATTTTGCAAGTCTGTAGGAATTTCTGATGAAGAGCAGAGGTCGCTTTTCTGTCAATTTCGAGTCGGCAAAGCGTTTGTGAACTACTGTGTTTCCCTCTTTGGTGCTGCAAACCATGCACCGTTCTGACACATGCTCACCAAAGTACTCCAATCTGAAACTCATTAGTGCGCGCACTGAAGCCCAGGCGGCGGTTAGATATGTTCCTGCAGCTTAGAATAACAGCAGTTGGTAGCCAGCGCCATACAACAGAAGTGACAATGAGGGGCAGTCCGGTCCGCCTGGCACGGTGCCCAGGCCGGAAAGCCAGCCGAGATAGCCAGAGAGGGAAGATTGCCGCAGAGCATGCCGGGTAGGCCCAGAGAGCTTGAGCATAAAGAAATCACCTTTTGTCACCACGAGACTTTGTTTTCCTAACGCAAGCTAGATTCGAGTGCTAGTCCACTCGACAGAAAGAGGGGCAAATTCATAATGAAAAAAAAAAAACACGGTTGTCTCTTCATTCACGTGCGCATCAAGTCTGTAATGGCAGTGGGTAAGGGATTCGAGGAGGTTTCTAAAATACCCTGCTTGCAATTACCGTGCACAGCACTGATTGTAGGAGCTGTGAGGTGATGTCATATCTGGTAACTGTTTTGTGCTGCCTCGCTTTGTTACTTACATAGCTGTGATATCATGGTGAAAAAATTATAAACATGTCATGGATAGGCTGCGCTTGGGTAACAGAAGACGGGGAGTTTTTATTAAGTTTGTTTTTCTTGTCATATTGTAAAAATGTATTATGTGTACTGCGTCTATTAAAAACAGATTTGGGTAATTCTGTCTAAATGAAGTCATCCCAGCTATTTCCATTCCAGACTGTCTGTTCCTAGTTGTGAATAACTTTCATACACCAGGATACAGTTGTATTTGCTGGCGCTCACGCTTCACTTTTAGAAACAAAATGCACATTCTTGGGCATAAGAAGAGCATCATTACTTTTGAACCCTACGTTATTTACTTTTTATTTTTTAGCAAACGGGCAGGCACTGGAACTGTTTCTGTAGTTCAGTAGTAAAGCTGTACACTGGCTAGAAGGAAGCGTGAGTTTCAGTCCCCTGTCCGCCTGGGCCGCTGTCTCTGTGGATGCAAGTTCCACTACTTTAGCCGGCCGATATCGAACAGTACGTGCACACAGACAACATGTGACCCAGTTGTGGACCCATACTTTTCTGCCTCAGTGGTCAGTCAGTGGAAAAGAAAATGTGCTCACAGCGAATGCTGATAAAGTTGTTTAGAAGGGACTAGGCCACTGTCATGGCTAGGCGGAGATAGGTACACTGCGCGCAAATATGCATGGCATGAGTGATGGGCACGTAAACTACAACTCCCACAATCCTTTGCACAGGCTGGAAACAGCACCTGACTATGGGTACTTAAGCCCCGCCCTGGTAGATCTCGGTGCTTGTCACTCGAGTAAACTTCTAGTATCGGAGAGATAACGTATTGCCAGTGCGTTGGAGATTATACCTGAACTTGAAGATCACGTTCGTGAAAGCTTCTGCCTGAAGGACTGCAGCACTCGTGCATTTAAAGACTCTCTTTCCTGCAAACCGCTTCCCATTGGCGTCCTTGCGCCCTGGAATGGAATCGTGGAGAATCCTCTGAACGCCTCCCTGCATTCATGGGGGTAACTTCAGGACGCGCTTAACGGAGTCAAGCAAACCGGCACAAATTCAAACCTCCCGCGTATTCCGTGCCGTTAAACGGAATCGGTGGGTTATTCAGAAACGCTGCATGAAACAAACGTGGAGCAGTGTGTAGCATACTTCCGTAAACCAAGGAAAAGACTTCGCGCTTGTAATGCGCTTCTATATTTTTTATGTGTTATTTTTCTCACCATGACCGTCCAGAAATAAGAAGGAAGACGCTGGGTCAGGATTGGTACTTCCAATAGCCTCCAAGAAGGAAGGTTATTTTTGCATTACCAGCGCCACCGTGTGGTTGTTTATTGCAGTCTTGTCTATCAACGCTCAGGAAAGTTTTGTCAAAGTGGGCAGAGAGTTTCTTATCTACCCGAGGCCCTGAGCATCAGCACAAGACGGGACATCCATCAGCAAAGAGAGGATTATCTGCAGTAAGATAAGTACCTCACTCCGATCCAGAACTATGTTGTTATTTTGTTTTCTTTATTTTTCTCTTTTGTGGTGTTTTTAACATGAGAGAAGCACGCTAGAGTTTAAGTAAGTACATAACACATAGGGGGATAGGGTGCTACGGATAGAAGGGGGAGTAATCTAATGTGTGTATTGTGTTTCACTTACAGGGCAGAAGGGGTGGATAGTAGAAGAGAGAGGTCTACATCTTCTGACGACATCCCTAGTCTGAGCTTAACAGCGGCAACGTTATTGTTTCTTTTGTCCCTTTTTTCCCTTTCCCCTATGGTGGTTTTATCTCTGGAGTGTCGGATATATCTACTCCTGGGTATTCCATTTAAGGGGAAGGGATTACTTAGCTTCATCCATCGTTCCTGCTGTACCTGGCTGAAAGGTTAGTGTAAACCATCCTCTGTGCACGACAGAGTGACAAGCCCACGGTAACCTACGGCCCGAACGATGGATACCAACACTGTTCTTACATCAGTGTTAGAAACACTAACAGCCCTGAGAATGGAGGTAGATGCTTTCAGGGGTGAGAACCTAGAATTGCGAAACGAAATGAGTACTATAAGACGTGAAGTGGCAGGATTGTCTCGCTCTAATCCTACGGGGACGCGAGGGTCTCAGTATATTAGAAATTGGACTCTACCTCCTCCTGCTTCGCATAATACTGATACTGGGCAAACAACACATACCTCGGAAGGCAGTACAGGTCCTTCCACCATACAGGTCATACAGCCAGCACAGTTACCCTTGGCCCCTCCTGAGAGATTCTTTGGGGATCCAAAGAAATTTGGTATCTTTTGGGGCAGTGTAAATTGCATTTTATGTGCAAACCAGCAGTGTTTCCCACAGACCAAGCTAAAACGGCCTTTGTGATGTCCTATCTTGGGGAAATGCAGCCAGTTGGTCCTTTCCCTCATAGAAAGAGACGACCCTGCCCTGCGTAATTTTGACACCTTCTGTGGAGAAATGCGCAAATTATTCGATAGAAAGGCACACTTGCTTTCACTAGATAGAGAATTAATAACACTCAAGCAAGGCAACCAAGATTTGTTGTCCTATATTACAACTTTCAATAGACTCATAGCCGAAACTGACTGGCCTATGGAAAAAAGAACGTCGCTGTATTATCAAGGGTTGAGATGCGAGTTAAAAGAAGTTTTGGCACAAGTGGTGCACATGCCAACCACATGTGATGAACTCATTGATCTCACTGTACAATTAGACTATAGACTACAGGAGAGGAGAGGAGACAAACAGCGTATCGAAACAAGATATGTACCCCCTCGTCCCAGAGCAATCACAGAAGGATCCCCCCCGGGTTCGGATGGAACAGAACCCATGCAAATTAGCGGTATAAGAGGACCTCTGAGTTCAGACGAAAGAGAGCGAAGGAGGAAACAAAGGCTCTGTATGTATTGCGGAAAACCAGGGCACTTTATTAAGGACTGCAAGGCGAAAACCAAAACACCCTTTAAAGAATTCCGTGGAATGCAGAAAGTACCCGTGGTGGATTGCCTACAAGAAGATTCGGAAAACTAAAACGCCCAAACAAGTCCCAGATCCCTTGTTTGAGGCCTCAAGTAGAAGAGGTCTGTCCAGCTGTGGTAAACACGGTACAAAATTCCGTGGCGCATATGAATGTGTCTGTTACATTGGATATACCAGGGGCTGGATCGGTGCTTGTACATGCCCTGTTAGATTCAGGGGCTAAAGGTAACTTCATCGACCAAAGATACGCACAGGAAATAGGCATGCCCTGTATAAAGAAAAAGGTCCCAGAACCAGTAAAGGCAGTAGACGGCACCGAACTAACCTCAGGTCCTATACGATATCATACTCAGCCAATTCAAATGCAGGTGGGCTTAAATCATTACGAGTACATCCACTTCGATTTAATAGATGCCCCCATTTCACTCTCATCTTGGGCATGCCATGGCTTACACTACATGATCCCTTGGTACAATGGGCCGCGAGAACCGTTACATTGAATTCCACCTACTGCAAGGAGCATTGTACCCAAGCCAGACGACAAGAAGCCCTCAAAAGACGAACCCTGCGGTATTACTCTCCAGCAGTTGTAGTACACACAGTGTGGGAAGCGTCGCCCTCTGCCAAATGAATACCAGACATATCATACAGTATTCAGCGAGCAGGAAGCAAATAGGCTGCCTCCACACAGGGCGTATGATTGTGTGATAGATCTGGAACCAGGAGCCAGTATTCCGTGCAGCCGCATTTATGCCCTGACCGAAGCAGAAACCGTTTATTTACAGCAATATCTGGAGAAATTACTGGCCAACGGCTTCATTCGTCCTTCATCTTCCCCGGCCTCCTCGCCTCTTTTTTTTTATACCGAAACATGAAGGAGGTCTAAGGGCTTGTATTGATTATAGGGCAATCAATCGAATAACCAAGAAGAATAGATATCCCCTGCCATTAATACCTGTTTTATTGGACCAGTTGAAGGGAGCTACTGTTTTTACCAAGTTAGACCTCCGTGGAGCGTATCATTTGGTGAGAGTGCGGCAGGGGGATGAATGGAAGACAGCCTTTAGAACCAAATTCGGTCTATACGAATATCAGGTGATGCTTTTCGGGCTATGCAATGCCCCTGCCGCATTCCAATACTTTATGGATGAGGTATTGAGAGGATTATTAGATGTGTCATGCATCGTTTATATTGACGACATCCTTGTGTACTCAAGATCAATGGAAGAACACATTTCACATGTATCAGCAGTTCTGGAACGGCTACAGCAGCACTCACTTTATGCGAAATTGGAAAAGTGCTTCTTTCATACCTCAGAAGTAGAGTTCTTGGGTTATGTCATAGGCCCTCACGGACTCTGTATGAACACAAAAAAGACACAAGCCATCTTGGAATGGAAATCCCCTACCTGTGTGAAGGCCCTGCAAAGTTTCTTGGGGTTTGCGAACTTCTATAGAAGATTTATACAGAACTTTTCCTGTATTATTCAACCTTTGACAATTCTTCTACGGAAGGGAGCTACCTTCAAGTGGACTGCGGCAGCGGAAGAAGCATTCCAGGCGCTAAAATCTTGTTTCACCATAACTCCAATACTGAGACATCCTGATGCATCCCAACCATTCATACTCGAAACAGATGCCTCTTATTACGCTTTAGGAGGAATCCTTTCTCAAAGACACCCAGACACTGGCCAGCTGCATCCAATAGCCTTTTTCTCAAAGAAGCTGTCCAGTTGTGAGGTAAATTACAGCATTACCGATAAGGAACTGTTGGCCATCAAACGTTCCTGTGAAGAATGGAGACACCATCTACTGGGGGCCAGATACACAGTGGAAATATATACCGATCATCGCAACCTGCTGTTTCTGAAGAGTGCTCGAGCCCTAACACCCCGACAGCTAAGATGGTCTCTGTTTTTGCAGACTATGACTTTGTGATTAAATACAGACCAGGGCCACAAAATGGAAAAGCTGACGCTCTCTCTAGACCTTTGCCCACTCCGGCTGGCAACAATGATTGTGTAGAAGAACCACCCTGCATACTACAGAAGGCTTCCTTTCCAACGAGGACAGTGGTGTTAACCACCACTCATGGCTTCCTGAACGAAGTGAAAAAACAAACCACTAGTGTTGATAAAGATGCATGGGTCCATGAAGAGGCGTCACATCGTTCAGTAAAAGATGACTTAATGTTCCATGAAAATAGACTGTACGTTCCTGAAGGTCCACTCCAGCAACAAGTCCTTCAATGGATCCACGACACAACCTTAGGAGGACACATGGGAATACACAAAACATTGCAAACCTTGACTCGTTACTTCTGGTGGAAGTCACTCCGAAGAGATACTGTAAGATACATCTCGGAATGCTCTGTTTGCACCTAAGCCAAGGCACAACATCAACGACCCAGTGGCTTACTCAGGCCTATACCTACACCTCCGACTCCTTGGCATACAGTGTCCATGGACTTCATTGTGGAAATGCCTCCTAGCTCTGGTTATGACACCATATTAGTAGTAATAGATCATCTGACTAAAATGGGTCATTTCATCGCTCTTACCAGATTGCCCACTTCAGCGGAACTGGCCACTGTCTTCTTGCAACATATAGTTCGACTACATGGAATCCCTTCAGTCATTATCACGGACAGAGGAACTCAGTTCACCTCCAAGTTCTGGAAAGCACTGTGTGAGATCCTGCAGATTGATGCACGTTTGTCAACAAGCTATCATCCCCAAACAGACGGCAAGACAGAAAGATTAAATCAGACATTAGAGCAATACCTGAGGTGTTTTACTTTATTACAGGAAGATGACTGGAGCAAGCTCTTGTGGACAGCGGAGTTCGCCTACAATAACGCTGATCATACAACTTTGGGATGTTCCTCTTTTATTGTCTCAATGGCTTCCATCCCAATATTTTACCGTTTGAGAGTCCGGTGGCTTCCACTCACCCCTCTATCCAAGATCACCATGCACACCTTAAGCTAGTACTGGATAAGGCCAAAACACACCTAGAAGAGGCACGAACACGAGATAAACTACATGCAGATAAAAAGAGAACGGTAGAACCTTCCTATAGAATAGGAGACAGAGTATGGCTTAGCACCAAACATTTAAGGCTTAAGGGGAACAACAGGTTGCAGCCTAGATTTGTGGGGCCGTATTCTATAGAGAAGATCATAAACCCCGTTGCCATGAAGCTCAAACTACCTTCTGTTTGGCACATCCACCCAGTGTTTCACGTATCCCTTCTGAAACCCTGTCTTCAGGGTACACGTTTACCTGTAAGACCACAAGCTGTAGATATAGATGGGGACGAGGAATATGAAGTACAGGGTATTCTAGATTCCAAATACATCAGAGGGAGAGTACACTATCTCATTGAGTGGAAAGGGTATGGCCCAGAAGAACGGTCTTGGGAGCCGGTGGCTAATCTACACTGCCCTGGACTTCTGAGGCGTTATCATTCACGTTTTCCTACTAAACCTGGCAGTCCGCCGAGACGTCGGCCAATGAGAGGGGGTTCTGTCATGGCTAGGCGGAGATAGGTACACTGCGCGCAAATATGCATGGCATGAGTGATGGGCACGTAAACTACAACTCCCACAATCCTTTGCACAGGCTGGAAACAGCACCTGACTATGGGTACTTAAGCCCCGCCCTGGTAGATCTCGGTGCTTGTCACTCGAGTAAACTTTTAGTATCGGAGAGATAAAGTATTGCCAGTGCGTTGGAGATTATACCTGAACTTGAAGATCACGTTCGTGAAAGCTTCTGCCTGAAGGACTGCAGCACTCGTGCATTTAAAGACTCTCTTTCCTGCAAACCGCTTCCCATTGGCGTCCTTGTGCCCTGGAATGGAATCGTGGAGAATCCTCTGAACGCCTCCCTGCATTCATGGGGGTAACTTCAGGACGCGCTTAACGGAGTCAAGCAAACCGGCACAAATTCAAACCTCCCGCGTATTCCGTGCCGTTAAACGGAATCGGTGGGTTATTCAGAAACGCTGCATGAAACAAACGTGGAGCAGTGTGTAGCATACTTCCGTAAACCAAGGAAAAGACTTCGCGCTTGTAATGCGCTTCTATATTTTTTATGTGTTATTTTTCTCACCATGACCGTCCAGAAATAAGAAGGAAGACGCTGGGTCAGGATTGGTACTTCCAATAGCCTCCAAGAAGGAAGGTTATTTTTGCATTACCAGCGCCACCGTGTGGTTGTTTATTGCAGTCTTGTCTATCAACGCTCAGGAGAGTTTTGTCAAAGTGGGCAGAGAGTTTCTTATCTACCCGAGGCCCTGAGCATCAGCACAAGACGGGACATCCATCAGCAAAGAGAGGATTATCTGCAGTAAGATAAGTACCTCACTCCGATCCAGAACTATGTTGTTATTTTGTTTTCTTTATTTTCTCTTTGTGGTGTTTTTAACATGAGAGAAGCACGCTAGAGTTTAAGTAAGTACATAACACATAGGGGGATAGGGGTGCTACGGATAGAAGGGGGAGAAATCTAATGTGTGTATTGTGTTTCACTTACAGGGCAGAAGGGGTGGATAGTAGAAGAGAGAGGTCTACATCTTCTGACGACATCCCTAGTCTGAGCTTAACAGCGGCAACGTTATTGTTTCTTTTGTCCCTTTTTTCCCTTTCCCCTATGGTGGTTTTATCTCTGGAGTGTCGGATATATCTACTCCTGGGTATTCCATTTAAGGGGAAGGGATTACTTAGCTTCATCCATCGTTCCTGCTGTACCTGGCTGAAAGGTTAGTGTAAACCATCCTCTGTGCACGACAGCCACATACCTGACAGTGAGGGTCACTGCCAGGCCCTGTTGTGGGCAAGTCTGGAGATGGGGTGGAAATGTGTGTAACAACCAGAAAAGTGGTGATTATTGTCCAACAGGCGTCCTGGCTTTTTAGGTCGTGCCTGGGCAGCGCATGCACTGCTCTGCGAGGCATGCTGTATTTGTGTATGGACTTGAAGCTCCACCCACTCTCCGCCCTTATTGTTCATTGGCTTGTGTCATTGTCCTTTGTAAATGCTGGCTTCTGATTTGTTAATAGACTTGTTAGTCCCTCCTTAGCACCGCCTTGTCTTCATTTGTAACCTTCCATGAGGACTGGCCCTTTTATTTATGTTGTTACACGGTAGTGTCTTATTTAGTCTGTAAGCACTATTTTCTTTAATGAGTTTCTCCTACTGCAGGCGAGACATGCTTTTCTGAAACATTCAGCGCCTCATGCACGCTTTCACTTTCCAAGCAGCCCGAGACAATGGCGGCCGCTTCTTTGAAATGAAATATGTCTAGCATTTACAAGAGTTTGAGCTATTGGCATTGTAAATGACAATGCTTATTATTTATGTGTTAGTTATCAAAACAAATAAATAAAAGGCATTGCCATTTACAATACCAATAGCTTAAACTCTCGCAAACGCGAGACCTATTGCATTGCAAATGCTTGTTTTTGTTTGTTCCTGCAAGAAGGTCATGAAGAGGGGCTGACATTATGGGCGTTTGATATGTGTGTGGTGTGGCCATCAGTAGAAAAGGGGATTTGACATTTTATGTGAAGTGATATTTTCACTACCCATTTTCAGGACCATACTTTGATACTTATAGGTGAAATCTGCTGCACTGTATATCACTAGGTTAGTATAGGTTCCCTAAAACTGGCACTCAATGTTACACTTTTGAGCTCAGAAAGTATGAACAGAGAAAGGCTTATTAGGTGTTACATGGTGGTGGGGACAGGGCTAAATCGCATGCAGTTTTATCGTTATCATACGGTAAATCCGCCCCAGTACTGTGCCATTGCAGGTTAAACCCCCTGTAATAGGGAATTTATCTTGGAACCGATTTTCTTTTTCTGTAATAAGGAATCACCATGTGTAACCAATTTTTGTTTTCCTGGCCGTAAAATCACACAGACTTCTCAATTCCTTGGGGTTTAGTGCATACATTTATCACCGGCTCAGAACCACTGATAAATGTATGCAGGGATTTCTGGGTGGGGTGGGGATAAATGGGCGTGGGTGGATGGATGAGCGAGGGTGGGAGCATTGTATATTCCCCCTTGTTAGAAAAAAGCCTGAGAATGAGGCTTGTATGTGGCTGCAGCTAAAGCCGCTTGTGATTTTTCGGATCTGGTATTCTCACACCAGGAAAATCCAGTTGTGGAAAAGCTTACTTACTTGGAATGAGGCAAAGCGGAATTCCATGATGTCATTCCACTCCACCTGACTTGTAAACAACCCTAGAGTTTTCAGGGGAGCACAGTTTTTTAAACCCACCATCCACTTTACAGATTGTCCCCCACTTTAAACTTGACTGTGCACTGATGCCTTTTCTTATGCCATTAGAGATATGTTGGCACTTGGCTAGTGGGAATACATATACTTGGAAAATCAATCAGCACGCTACATTGAGTCACAGGAGTTGGTATCGAACCATTAGAACACTATTTTGAGTGGACAGTTTTTAGCAGGAGTAGCTTTTGTTGTGATTAGGCAGTCCTGTTTTCCGTGTTTATTTTTTGGTGATTACAGTGGTAGCAGTGTTTTCCAAACCTTTTGAAATCAGTTCTTATTAGTGTTCATTCAGATGCCTAACATCCAAATTAGAAAAATACTGTGAACTTCCAATTTTTACAAAACATGTTGTTTGTAGTGATTGTTATTATTTACATATTTAAAGAAAAAGTAATTTAGTGTATGTAGTGTCTTGCAGTGCTTAATTTGAGATGGTGGTTTCCTGTGCTCAGCACCTGCACTTAATTGTCACACCAGCACCTGTGGCATTCTGCCACATTGTGGTGCTGTTTATCTTATTTAGAGATGAGTACAATAACAGTTGTTTATAAATTCAATATATATTGAAAATGACTAATATTTGCTGCCCAAGCCATTCAAATAGCTTTGGGGGCGTGCAATATTCTGAATTGTTACACTTGTGAGAGTGTGATGGTTAGTAGTTGTGTTTGTATTGTAATTGGCAGTACGGGCAGGGGCAATGGGTGGTGCTAGCTGAAGTGGCCTCCGAACGATGGCCCTGGCACTTATTTTTTTGCAAATTAAGCACTGGAACTGTCTTCCAATTGGCAGTATGTCCAATGGACTTATGTTAGACCGTTTTAAGCGTGGATGTCATTTAGGGTTTGCTAGGAGTTTCAGCTGTGACCCCTTGCACTGCCTTTGTGACCCATGGCATCAGAGGGTGCAAACTCAGTGCCAAGAACACAGGGGCAACTCCGCATTCCTTATTTTATGACTGTTTTTTATTTTAGTAATAGTTAATAACATTCTATTATTCGCTATTAGTATAATAAAATAGGAAGCACATTGAGCAGGAACGGTACCTTTGGTGGCAGGTATGTATTGTTTTAAATATGTTGTGTGCATGCTTGTGGGTGGGAGTGTATTTATGTGAGAGAGTGTGTCTATTTTCTGTTTGTGTGAGCATGTGAATCTGTATGTGTAATCATGTGTGTGTGAGTGAAAGTGAGTGAGAGTCAGTGACAAGTAGTAAGTGAGATTGTGGCCCAGATTTACTATTCTTTGATGCAAAGCAAAACTGCATCAAAGTTGCTGCGATACCTTGCAGCATTGCATCAAATAGAGAAAAAACACCATGGGCCTTATCTACTAAAATATAGTGCATTTTTTCTCTCTCCATGTGGTGGCTTTTTTGTAAAGCCATGCACCTAAGTACACATCCTTGCGCCATAGTGCAAGTGTTTGTGCATTTTCTGAAGCATAGATTTTGTACTGGAAAAGGGTCCCTTCCAGTGCAAAAACTTCACTTCGTTTTGTGTCAAAACCCAGGGGTGGTTGCATGGGCGTTTCAATGTACCATCCATGGAACGCACCTTTGATGAAAAGTAATGCAAAACACCGCATAGGGCAACCTAGCGATACTTTCAAATAATATTCCAATGCAAATCTAGATATGTGTTGATAGTAAATCCCATCTTAACACTTTGACGAAAAAATCAATAAGATAGTCAGTGGTTTAAATTTCAGTAATGACAGTACCCTTAATGAGGAACCCCTATAAGATCAGCAACAGAGCAACAGAAAGAGGTACTCAAGGACTATCCGCCACCTGCTTTAGAGCGCTTTGAAATTCCCACTGTGGATATATTTAACAGCTTAGCTCAAAGCGTTTCTACCGCAGGCAATTTGGAAAGAGTTCCAGTTGGAACTATTTCCATGGTTATGGCAGATTTGCTGTCAGTCACTAGAAAAGGGAACAGTCCCGGAAGGTTGGAAGCAGGCAGTGGTAACCCCGCTGCTCAAAAAGCCGTCACCGACCCCAAGTGTCCATCAAGCTTTAGACCGATATCTCTTCTCCTGTATCCAGTAAAAATTCTGGAACGTGTAGTCAGTAAGTCTCTGTCCCTCTATCTGGAAGAAAATAAATTATTGGACAAGGATCAATTCGGCTTCCGACCAGGGCACGGAACGGAAACAGCTTTAGCAACGGTCCTGGATAACCTAAAAATGCGAGCCGACAATGGTAATATGTCCGTATTGGTACTACTGGACATGTCGGCCGCATTCGACACGGTAAATCACAGGATCCTGCTGAGAAGATTAGAGAATATCAGAGTGAAAGGACAGGCTTTAAAGTGGCTGCAATCGTATCTGACGGACAGGCAACAGGTGGTAACTATCCCACCGTTTGCCTCTCCTAAGACCCCCGTGCGACACGGGGTGCCACAGGGCTCAGCAATAAGCCCTATTCTATTTAATATCTATTTGCGCCCTTTATTCCCAATCATTAAGTCCTTTGGCATCGACCTAGTTAATTATGCAGATGATACGCAACTGGTGTTCTCTCTAGAAGGAAACCAGGCAGTATCTATTGAGAAATTTCAGGAGTGCATGCTTAAGACCTCCAGCTGGCTCAGGAAAAACTCCTTACAATTTAATGGAGAAAACCGAGATAGTATACTGCTCTGCGGCCAAAATAGCTCGGCCTTATCCTGCCGAATTTAGACTTACCCCTATGGATAAACCACTGATTCCTGCCAGTACAGTACATAATCTGGGGGTTTTAATGGATGACAATCTCCAACTGGAATCACAGATTAACAAAACAGTCAGTACTTGCTTCTCTGTGTTAAGAGCACTGCGCCAGATCCTCCCGCTCCTGCCTGCTACCTCCAGACCCTTAGTGTTGAGGAGTCTTATATTGAGCAGGTTGGATTACTGTAACTCCCTGTATTTGGGAGCACCACAATCAGCATTGCGGAAACTACAGAGGATTCAGTCTATAGCAGCTAAATTGGCGTTAAATAGGCAACGCAGGTCTTCTACATCTCTAGCTCTAAGAGATCTCCATTGGCTGCCCTTAAATGAGAGAATTCATTTTAAATCTCTATGTATAGTGTTCAAAGCATTACATGACTTAGGTCCAATATCTATGCAGGAGAGATTTACCTGGCATACTCCAGGAGAAATTTACGATCATCAGGCATGTATTTGGTAACCATCACCAGATTTAAGAAGACTAGGACAGGTGGCAGAGCCTTTGGGGTAGCAGCCTCCCGACTTTGGAATGACCTTCCTTTGAATATCAGGCAACTGAAATCTTTACTTCCATTTAGAAAGAGCCTAAAAACGTGGCTTTTCCCTAAGAATTAGTGTTACAAGCATATCATACAGACTTCTTTATGCACAATGTCATCTGGGCAAGTCACAGCGCCAGGATACCCGTAGGGTGACAGTTTTGCGCTTTATAAATTCAAAAAATAAATAAATAAATAAACACTTTGTGCTGTGTTTGTGTCACAAAAGTGCCGAAAGACCGGTGCACAGCATTAGTAATCATGGGCCTGAGTGTCAGAAAGTATGAATGAATGAGAATGAGTGAGTGTTAGACCTGGCATCCTTTGGCGTGATTTTCCCAGTCTTTTTGCTTCTGACCTCCTGTTTTCGACTGTGTGCAGCATTTAGTTTTTGCTGGTTTTAGGGGTCTGGGCACTTTACCACGGCTAACCAGTGCTAAAGTGCATATGCTCTCTGTGTAAATTGCATTGGTGATTGGTTTATCCATGATTGGCATGTTTGATTTTCTAGTAAGTCCCTAGTAAAGTGCCCCAGGGGTGCCCAGGGCCTGTAAATCAAATGCTACTAGTGGGCATGCAGCACTGATTGTGCCACCCACATGAGTAGCCTTGCAAACATGTCTCAGACATGCCACTGCAGTGTCTGTGTGCGCAGTTTTAAACTGTCCTTTTGACCTGGCAAGTGCACCCACTTGCCAGGCCAAAATCTTCCCTTTTACTACATGTAAGTTACCCCTAAGGTAGGCCCAAGGCAGCCCCATGAGCAGGGTGCAGGGTATTTAAAAGGTGGGAAATGTACTTGTGTGTTTTACCTGTCCTAATAGTGAAATACTGCTCATTTCAATTTTAGGTCGAGCATGAGCAGCGCATGCGCTGCTGTGAGGCATGCAGTATTAGAGTATGTCTTTGAAGCCCTGCCCACTCTCCGCCCATATTTTTAATTGGCTTGTGTCATTGTCCTTCATAAACGCTGGCTTCCGAGTCGTTATTAGGCTTGTTAGTCCCTCCTTGGTACCGCCTTGTCTGCATTTGTTACCTCCCATAACGACTGGACCTTTTACTTGTCTTGTTACACGGTCTGCTTTATCTTGGCTGTGAGCCCTATTTTGTTTAATGATTTGCCCCTATACCACCCACTACGTCACATTACGCCGCCCGCTTTTATCTTATTCACTAATGGTGGTCTGCTTTAACTATAGCGGGCGCGTTTCTTTTTTTATTTATTTTAGCAGCATGGTCCACTTTAAGTATAGAGGCCGCGCTGACTTATTATTATTTTTTTTGTTTACTAGCGCCGATCCTACGCTTTCACATTCATGGAGGCCGTGCCCCTTTCTTTAGACAAGCCGCTTCTAAAGAAAGGTGCGAGGCTGCTATTAAAGTGAAACTGCGGCATGGGCGCTTTTACAAAAAAAAAACATCTGTTTGTCAACTTGACAAACAGATGCTTTTTTTGGTCAAAGCACCCCATGCCGCGGTTTCACTTTAATGTCAGCCACACCCCTTTCTTTAGACGTGACTGGTGTAAAGAAAGGGGCGCGGCCTCCATGAATGTGAAAGCCCCGCATGGGTGTTAGTAATTTGCAATGCAATAGGTCTCGCATTTGCGAGAGTTTAAGCTATTGCATTGCCAATAGCTCAGACCTATTGCAGACCTATTGCATTGAAAATGCTTGTTCACTATTGCTAGGACTATTTCTCCCAGAGGGTAACATTGGTATTGCCTTGAAATATCTTTTAAGTGAAATTTTACCATTGGGAGCTGATAGAGATTTGGAGTTTGGGGTCTCAGATCTCAAAATTTAAAAGTACATCTTTTGGTGGAGTTCGTTTTTAAATTGTGTGGTTGAAAATGCTGCTTTTAGAAAGTGGGCATTTTTTAGCTTAACCATTCTGTGCCTCTGCCTGTTTGTAGAATCCACTTCTGGGTTAGGATGACAGTTGGGCTCATGTGCATTCACTCTAGACCGACCTACATAGCCTGATGGGCTGTCACTAGGCTGACAGGCCTTCCTGAGCTAGAGTAGTGGACTCTGACACCAGAATAGGGCTGTGCTTGTCCTCACACAAAGCTGTCTCCACCCCACTGAAGTGCATTTAGAGCCAGGTCAGGGAAAGGCAGGGTCTTGTGCACTACAAAAACTTTCCTTTGAAGTTTGCTTACTTCAAAGGCAGATAGTGGTATAAGTATTGGACCTCTGACACTCTCAAATCAGATCACATCTGGACTGAGGACATTCTGCCAGGAAGAAGAGCTAAATTCTGTAGGAGGGACCGCTGTTGCTTTGTTGTGCTGGTCTGCTGCGTGCTGCTTCTGTCATGGGAGTGAAAGGACTGGACTTTGCTTTCTGTATCCTGCTTCCAAGGTTCTCCAAGGGCATGTGTGTGCTTGCCTCCTGTTAAGAAGTCTCAGGGCTATCAAAGACTTCACCTACCAGTGCCTGGGCTCTGCTGCTGAGAGTTCTGACTAGCCAAGTGGTGCCAAATCCGGTCCCTTAGCCCTTGGAAGTGGAACCTGGTGAACTGTAAGAGAAAATCCATGCATCGACTCCTAGCGTCTGGTTTTATTGACGCATCGATACAAACTTTGACGCATCGCCACTGCCAGCACTGGTGCATGGTTCCCGATCGGCGCATCGTCCATGGCTTTCACCGCAGTTTTCTGTCGCATCGCGGCAGAAGAATCGCCACAGCGTGAGTTTTGAGCACTGTATCACTGAAGTCCGTAACGCACCACTCCAACTCCGATGCAGTGCCTGCTTCATCTGTGGAATCGACGCAGCGTGTCTGGATTTTCGACACGTCGTCCCTGGGTGCCGATTTCTTCATCGACGTCCAGCAGTAAAGAACTGAGGCTGCGTGTCCAGAGATCGACGCATCACCTCCCCTTCCAGTAAGGAATCGATGCATCACCTCACCTGACAGTAAGGAACCGACGCATCAACTCCACTGCGTAGCAGTAAGGAATCGATGCATCACCTCAGCTGGTAGTAAGGAACCCAAGCATCACCTCCCCAGACAGTAAGGAACCGACACATCACTTTACTTTTTACAGTGCCTCACCTCCCCTGCCCCTGTTTCGTCTTTGAATTTTGTCGCTTCCAAGGTACTTTGTGCTAAGAGTGATGCATCCATAGATTTCTATGGACTGAACTGATTTAAACTTTGAAAAATCATATCTTTACTTGTGTATGTTGGATTTTTGTCATTTTGTTCTTGTTTTATTCAGATAAATATTGGCTTTTTTTCTAAACTGGTGTGGACTCATTTTGTAGTGTTTTCACTGTGTTACTCTGTGTGTATGTACAAATGCTTTACACATTGCCTCTGAGATAAGCCTACCTGCTCATGCCAAGCTGGGGGGTGAGCAGGGGTTATCTTAGCTGTGTGAGTCCCTTACCCTGACTAGAGTGAGGGTCCCTACATGGACAGGGTGCAAACCACTGCCAGCTAATAGGCCCATTTCTAACAGTAAGATTAAGATTAAATGCAAGTGAGTGAGTGAGAATGAATAAGAATGAGTATAAGGGTGTTTAAGAGTGAGTGTGAGTGAGAGAATGACTGTGAATGAGTAAATGTGAGTGTTAGCAAGACTGTGATGTCAGACTTGCGTGTTTGTCACTGCCGCTGACACTCTGATGGTAATTATCTTCTCATAGAGACACCCAGGGCAAAATTCTGGCACTGGCATTCTGCCAGAAATTCTTTATGTGACAGACCCCTGTCATAAAATATTGACAGTGGCACACTGGGATTAACTCTTGGCATAAGGGGCACCAATGATAAAGGCAGATACTGGCATACTAGAGGTAATTCATGGCATGTAGGGCACCCATGGAAAATTACTGGCATACTTGATGAAATTCTTGGCATGTGTACACCAGTGGCACAGTGGTGGCACTAGCTCAATGGAGGGAATTATTAGCATAAATGGGGACAATATGTCATATGGGAGGGTAGCAACCATGACAAAATGCTGGCCCTGACAAACTGAGGTTATTCTTGACACAAGGGTCGTCTATGGTATATGGACACATAACATTGTGACAATCTGGCACTGGCATATTGTTTGTCATTTTTGTTATAAGGGTGTACCCATGGAATATGGGGTCTCCCATGACAGAGGGCTGGCCCTCGCACAATGGAGGTAATTTTTGACATTGTGTCACCAATACCACATTTAAAATAATTTGGGTCAACTTCTGGCAAATGCCAGGTTTCATTGGCATGGAACACCATAAAAGGATTTGATTATTTAATGAGTGTCCTTTTAACATTATTGGCATTTTAGCAAATTTATGTGACACTTGTACTTTAAAATGCACTATGTCACCCCATTCTTTTCACATTTTCTCTGTGGGAGAGAAACCCCCTGAAAGAAGTGTGGCTTACTTGCTATGCTCGCTCATTACAATTCAGGGCATG
Source organism: Calotriton arnoldi (assembly GCA_963921515.1). Taxonomy (NCBI): domain Eukaryota; kingdom Metazoa; phylum Chordata; class Amphibia; order Caudata; family Salamandridae; genus Calotriton; species Calotriton arnoldi. The sequence goes on from CAWUFW010001723.1 coordinate 2,023,711, forward strand.
TATTGTGCCCCAGAACGTTCAATGATCAAGTCAGCACCGTAATATGGGGGTATCTAAAATAGACATTAGTCTTTGTTATACTGTTATAATAATTATGCATTTATTATGTAACTTCAGTGATTTCAATTATTGTAATGTTAGGACCATGTGACAAGTTTTCCTGGAAAACAACCAGGGTCTAGAGTCATATGATATAATTTCCAATTATGTCATTAAGGCCAAAGGGTATGTGATGTCACTTCCGCCCCCCGTGTTTTGGTCAATTGACATCCATAGTTTTAAGCATAAAAAGTGTGCATCTAGCACTCTCACTTATACTCACACCTCATTACTCTTTCACATCTCATTACCTCTCACACTTTCTCTATCCGGAGTCTTTCTGGTTTACAGGACTATTCATGTATTAAAAAGTAAAAGTGCTATATTGAAATGTTTTAATAAACACATTTCTGGACAGCTACTCATTATTGAATATTATGACATTGTAGGGGTGGTCAACTATACCAACAGCATAGTACCTTATGAAACCTTTAAAAGTTTGAATGATTCAAAATTAATTTGTAGCCCTGCATGACAATGCAACTGAAACTCAATGTTTAAAGCATGCTCACCAGTGTTTTTCCCCACTCTTTGCCTGACTATCTTAATGTGGTACTGCTGTTGTGTGGACATTCATAACTGTCAAATGTCCCTATATAAAATGTCTCACTTTAAGTCAGTCCTGACATTTTGAAAGACATCACAAAAAGTATTCTGGGACTTGAAATTTTGCTGTTAAAATTGCAGCTTTAGGCTCAAAAGCCCCAGCAGTAAAGTGTAGTTGGGCAAAAAGCCAGGATTAGCTGTTATTGAATTTTGTTGGTATGAGAAAGGTTTTGGTTATATTTTCGCCACTATTCCATGTGCATGGTGACAGCACTTTTTTCTCAGGCATCTGTTACTACACCTTGCATTGGACGTTTAATGCCTGTTTAGCAGGTAACCTGCTTTCAATAATGAATGTTTGAAAAGGAGACTGATCTATCAACGGGTTTTACTATTCTGTATCTGTAGGTAAATTTGATAGTACATATTGGACAAGATACTTATGAGCCAGCCATTTCACCAATCAGTGAAAGAATTAAACACAGGCAAAAGATCATGTATGATTTTAACAGTCCTAGATCCTCTACAGTGTATAAAATAATTAGATCACACCTAAAACATGCTTCTAAACCTTGCACTTCTAATCCAAGAACACAAAAGTTGAGGAAAACAAAAGGAAGAATAAACAATATTTTAGTGACATCCCTAAACAACAAAACTTATGCAGAATAATCTTAGACCAGTTGTTCTTGCTCCTACCATGTATAACTAAGTTATGTTGTGCATGCCCCTTCAGAAAGACTTAAAAAGGACTCATTCTCTCCCACTTTACTTTCTTTGACTGCCATTTTGGTTTGTGATTGTGCAGGTGTTTATCAGTGTTTATATGTTTATACTGATGAGGGTTGGTGGGGTTTTATCATTTATTATTGGTTTAAACCTAAAACAGGAAAGCCTAGTTACGATATTCAAAGTTTGGTAGTATACTGTCTTTTTGTAAGCCACAAATCTTGTATTTATTTTTGTAGGAATATGAATAAGGCAATGAGAGTTTAAAAGCAAGAAAATGTATAAATAACACCATCTAAAACAATAAATAAGCAAGCTTTGGCAAAGCCAATGGCTCTTATCTTTATAAAGCAAGTGCCGAGCTTTGCCAATAATTGTCTGTAAGGTATTATTTTTAAAAAAAGTAAAGGGAAAAAATATTTCAAAAATACTGGCGGAAAAGCAAATGCATATCTTACGGTATATCAAAACTGAACAGAATTCAAAAAGAATAAGGAAGTGTCAGAATGTAAAGAGAATTGCTCGCCGAGGTCTAATACGCTTTTCACAGGATTCGCTCATTTGTTCATCATGCAGTATCCCAGGGAGAGGTTTATGGGCCTCCAGGAGAAATGTGAAGCTAAGTACACTACCTGCCTCAAATTCCAGCTGTGTGAGGGCAGCAGATGGCCCTTCCTTGAGAGCAATATAATCTTTTGTGTGGAATAGAAGCATTGTGCAATATGTGGAATGCAGGAGAAAAAGTAAAAACAACCTTAAAATCTCCTCTTCCACCATTCCCCAGCAAAACATCCTTGTTGCTGTGCTTTTACAGACTAGCTGAGAGCGGCGGGGAACACAGCACAAGGAAGGGGCGCAACACACAAGGGAGAGAGAGCTAGAAAACACATGGAGTGCTAAATCAGAAGAAAAAAAGTAGTTCCCTAATTTGAGTAGTGGAAGGATACAAGTCAGCCAATCAAAAGGATCGTAAAGAAGCTATTCTCCAGTGCAGGGACAAACCCAACATGAGGAAGACACCATCACAGAGGATGCAAGCAGGTGAGAAGGACAGTAAAGGTATTCAGGCTGTAGCCCACTGTAAGTTCACAATAGGTCTTTTGCAACCAGACTGGTAGGTGTGACCTAAAATTATACCAGAATGCTTGTTTCTGGTCCAGGAAGGACCTGGCTTGGCAGTTCGGGCTGGACTGTTCCCATGAGGAGCAGGGTCAAGACTGATTTGCATATGGCTGGGTCTAAACTGGGGTTGCATGATGAGCAAAAGAACAATGGATTTAACCCAGATCTCTTGACTGGGGTGAATGTTTGATTTGTTCTGGCATTCCGTCCATCATTTGTGTGTCTTTTTGCTAAAATAATACGTAGCAAATATAAATTAAAATAAAACGTTTCTACGAAAGTAGAAATGAAAGCAGAGTTTGGTCCACCAGCCCTGGGAATGAAGTGGACTACTTTGGCTGAAGTGAAAGAATACACAAGCAGAATGTTGTCAATCAGAGTGAAGAGAGACAGTGGCTGAAGTAGCTTGCTCAGTTGTCCAAAGCTGTATGTTGCGTTGGATGGCCAAAATTTAAATGACAGTTGAACAGACCAAAGTATGAAGGAGGTTGCCTGTAGACCTCTGTATGTACACATAATGTATGTATTTTTTATTTTAAATATTATGTAAAACCTAAGACAACGAGATAGCTACAATTGTCCCTATGCCATACCTAAACAATTGAAAACAAGGCTTTTCAAAATGTCGCCTCTACTATCCATTAAAACATCAGGCTCGCCATCCTTCCAAGAAGGGACATAGCCCTTCTTTATGCAGCTCCAGCCCAGATGAATTCCAAACCTGATCTCCAGGCCAGCCTCGGTCTATGTGTCTTCTAAGAAAAATGGTGAATAGTTCCTCAGAACTTCAGCTTTTTTGACTATCTTCATGGAATCCGATGTTGAACACAGAATAACAACTGGTATAGCCCTGTACAATCTTCCGCAATCACCGATGTGCAGATCCTCTCAATAGCAGTCGCAGATCGCATGACTTGCAGTTGTGTGTGTGTTGGGGGTAGGGTCACGCATGGGGGTTCGCGTGGGGGGGGTTAAATTGTTTTTTTAAAACTTACCTTACCGGGTCCCGCGCCACCTCCGCTCCTGGCTGGGTCCCGCGCACGTGTTTTCCTGGAACAGGAAGCATGAATCCTCCCTCCACTAAGCCAATCACATCGCTGCAATGGCAGTGTTGTGATTGGTGCTGACAGCGCCCAGCCGGGCACCTGTAGGGAGGCCATTTTCTCTAAGTAGGCTGCATGCAGCCGACATAGAGAAAATGTATAGTGCGCATGACTGGGTTGGTCGGCCCCAGAGGGCTAACCAAAGTGTCAGGGCCCCCAACAGTTGGCAAGCCACTTCTCCCGGACCTGCCCACCCGCCCGCCCCCAACCAGGCATACCCTCCCGCCCGCCCCCAACCAGGCATACCCTGCCTTCTGCTTTCTCGCAGCGCGAGAAGCAGAAACATAAAATGGTATTTAAAATACCATTTTATGTTTCTGCTTCTCACACTGTGAGAAAGCAGTGGGGCGACGCTCCTCCGCCCTAATGGAGGAGCCGCCCCTGCTCAAAAGCTTGTTGTATGTTGACCATCTTAAATCATGTTATCATGGACACTATTTCAGTCTTGGGCTTTTAACGTGCAAATCAGAGCTTCCAGTTGTGTTATTTTATGATATCCCTGGAAGCAAATTGTGACTACAACACATAGAATGCGATAGAGTGTCACATGAAAGTCTAGGGACAATATTAGTATGCAGTTTTCTGTAGTGACAAGCAAGGATTCTGTATGTTTCTTTTTGGCGCCTTGAGCACATACATTAACTCGAAAGATCTCCAAGTTAGTTAGTGCATGCTTTGCTGACAGCAGAGCTCGGTGAAAACAAAGAGGCAATACTGCCTTGTGCTTTCGAGTTTTGTTGTCATCAATATATACACTAACTCAGAGATATTTTGAGTTAAAGTATGTGCCAAAGACGTCAAAAAGAAGCGCAGAGCTCACTTTCCTGCTGGAGCGGGGCAGAAAATGACAACATTATACGGTTCCAGGACTGAAAACGGTGTCCATGATTGTATGGAAGTAGGAGCCCACCTTAGCTTGTTGTGAGGTGCATCACCTGGGTAGCAGACTCTGTGTGGCTGCACTAAGGGGATTTCAAGCAGTGCTGTAAACAGGGTCAGACTGGGACTGACAGCCTGGGCACCAAAATAAAAGTGGCCCCACTAGTGAATTAGGAAGTTAAAAAAAGTGGCCCATGCTTGAAAATCGGGGCAGTTTTGAACTTGTAAATGTACACTGTATAAATGGTTCGCAAGGTAAGGAAAACTGCATGGATTTGAGCTTGATGTAGAAAATGTTTGTTTTAATCTCAGGAAAAGCAACAGTAAAAACCAGTCCCACCAGACCATAAAACAGTCCCACAAACAGCCCAAAAAAACGGCCCACACACTAACCTGTCAGACCAGCCTATTTGGCACGGTATGATTGCCTATAGGCCAGTCCGACCCTGACTATGAACTTAAAATGTGACACTTCAAAGGAATTTGTATACAGCCAGCTTACATTTTAGTCGTGGATGGACCAATATGTAAGCTGTTGCAAAAGTTTTATATTGTGAATATAGGTTACGTGCTATTTTATTTTACTAATCTGTTTAAAATATCACAGTAATAGGTTGAGTCTTGGTTCACTGCAAGCATTAAAAGTTAGGCTGCCTGAAGGCAAAAATAAGATACACATTTAATTTCAATGTTTTAGTTTCTTTTCACATATTCAAGATGGAACAGATTATTAAGCATACCCTCCAAAGGTCATGAAAGTATAGGTACACCTCATTTTAAAGGAATTAGTTTACCTGATTATTAGCAACTGTATCACACTCAAGAAACTATAAGACAAATGAAAGCAAAACAAAATGTAATTGAGCTATTATTTTGCAGACTTTGGCTGTGGTTCAGAAGGGCTAATCAAATTGTGCCTTGCTCAAATAGCTAATGTTAAATGCAGTCTACCGACAGATGTTTAAACAGAGACTAATTGGAAAATATAGCCAGGGTTTAAAGTGTCTAGCTGAAAAAGTCAAAATTACCAAGAAAAAGACAGATGTACTATATTAGGACTGGTCTTAGAAGGGATGTGAGTATAGGGTTTCTCACTATTCCCGAAAGAGGCACATGGCATGTAATTTTTCATATATTATGTACAGTGTCTTTATATGTGATCAAACATGCCATGCATGCCAGGCCTAGAGGTGCTGTGCCTCATGCAAATAGAGGTATAAGTGATCAATCCAAAGACTGGGACACAATGCATTGACAGACATGCACCTTTTTTATTTAGTTGCATAAGTAAACACGAGCAAAAACTTTTCTACGTCTTCTAAACTAGAAAACATGTACAAAAACATCATGGCGTAGCATTTTGACACATCCTTGTCAAAGCTGAAAATCCACTGCCCAAATATGAGAAAAACTGTTGTTCTTCTAGACTCTTGTTAGACTTCAAAGTTAGGATCCTCTCTGCCCTCTACCTCTCTTTATCACTTGTCCTCCAACCACCTCAAAGCTTCCTAGCTAGAGGGGAATTTATCTAGCCATTCGTTCCGGGAATGCTAAACACCTTTCTGCTTCCAGACAAAATGATTTTGGACCCAGAAGAGAATGATGGTCAGATAAGATAGCTGAAGCCAAAATGTTTGTAATATGTTACATTTGCACAAAAAGCAAGTCACTGTTTATCTAGTTTATTAAAGGAGTGCTTGAGTTTCTAAACACTTCCCAGAATCGCTTTCGAATTAGTTTACCTAATTTGTCTCTACACTTCTTTCTTTTGATTTAAAAACAATAGTTTGCCCTCTGTTGGGCAATAGCATTCTTAGCACCGATGAGGTTTAAAAACTTCAGCATTGTGTGGGCACCACCATGCTATGTGATCTTCTTGAGGTTTTCACGCCTCAACTCAGTTGCTTATGCTCATGTTAAAATTACCACAGATTAAACCTGGTACTTTAAAAATGAGAATGAATTATGGAGGCTGCACTTGCCCCCATACTATCAGAGTAATAACGCCTCCATAAAATCCACCTTTTGTACCACTTCACCAAATAACTAAGGCCATTGTGGACACTCTTTGTGGTCAGTACTTTTCTCTTTCAGAAAATGAAAGGGGCTGTTGTTTCTCTTTACACAGTTTAAGGCCCACACACAACTGATACGCGCACACACTTTGACGTTCCATAAGAAAACTCTCAGCTTTCCAGATCAACACTTGCTGAAAACCATTTCTCAATGATGCATCTTAATAAAACAGATAAATAAAACATTCTACATCTATCAGAACTGTGTGTCGCATTGCTGGAATTGATTCCAACGTATTAATTAGTAGTTTTGTCTAAAAGCCAAGGTAATTGGTGAATCACAACTGCTAAGCTTTTGTATAGTCAACCATATAAGACCAAGCAAAATTCTTCTATTATGACATTTGTTATTGACAGCTAGCTTCTTTTTTTTCTCACATACATATGCTGGACCACAGTAAGAAAATTAATGACTTCACAATAAGTGTAATACATCAAATAATAAAGAAACATAATGTGCTTCAACATCAAAGATGTATATCCTCATAGTAAATGCAATTATTGTACTACAACATATTAATCACATGATTCCATCATGACATACATCAATCAATAACTTGTAAATTCACTGTTCATATTAATCATATTGTTTATGTGGTAAGCACTCTACTAAACAATATTTAAAGCAGTGCCTGGTATTCCTGAAAGGTCTTTTTGCCAGGCATTATACAATACCTGACATTCTTGCCATGATTTTTGGCATACATTCATATTTACCTGCAAGCACTTATATTGCTGATACCAGTGGATTTTGCTCAACCGCAATCATTGTCGTAGAGAAGGCATTTTAGAGGGTCTAATATAAATGTCCATGGTGGCCAAAGTATTGCCTCCCATTAAATGTATTTGTACACTGCAGTCTTTATACAAACCTCCACCACCTAAAAACTGGTCTTCAGATATCATTTATCTAGGAGTTTCAAAGTAACTATGAGAAAGAGGCAGCTTTGTTTCATCTCACCTTCCTTTATTTGCTGTATAAAGGAGCCTTTAGAGATTCAGAATAATAACTATCTTGACCATAAATGTTTTGTTTATAGAGCAATTAGAAATTAGATTGCTTGCATGCTGATGACATTTTCTACAATTCCAAGCACCTTTACAAAAATGTGCATATGGTCAAAGGTTTTGCACAAATTTGTTGTTATAACTAGATATAAAATAAATGAGGATAGATCCTATAATTTACACTGGAACTTTGATAGTTAGCTTTGACTAGGTCAGAACATTAGAGACCGCAGTGTGAGGATACCATCGAAGTTGGTGAACTTATTTAAGAATAATACCCCCATTTTTTAAAGCGACCAAGAGAATCTAAATAAAGATCAAGCTGTCTACTCTAAATTATTGGCCAAATGAATCTGATTTCTCTATGTCAAGAACCCCCCATCATTTGACAGTATGAATAGAGGTTTTATAGCAATACAAAGAGAAATCAAGTTTCATTTGTTCTAGAAAAATCCATGAATTTCTTGAAGAAACTGATATAGCCATGGGAATAAAGGGAGACACTCTATTTCTAGACCTTGCTTTATATAATATTAAGCAACACACCTGGCAGAATAAATAGACTAATGAATCTAGGTGCAAAAGATTGTGGTCCTACCAATAACTTGATAATGTCACTAAACACCATTTACAATTTTCCAGTCTTTGTTTTTTTAAACAGCTCATACTTCAAACAGTCAAAAACGTATGTGTCTATTTCATACAATCTTTTGACATGTGGTATCTTTCAATCCTTTATGGGATACTCAAATTGTAATTAAAACATTTCAGACATACTCTGAGTTAGGTAGTACAACGGAACTTCCTCAGTTGTGAGTGATTTGGGGATGGATTTGTGAGTCTGTCTTTTGAATAATTAATATCCCTAAAATAGATTTTCTTAATTACTAAAAATAGTGAGTGGTGTCACTGAAATAGTAGCTTGGGAAATTTGTGAGTCAAATCGGTTTACATTTAATTCATTTGTATTACTAGGAAGACAATGGAGACATCACAATTTAGAGAGTGTGAAAATTCACACATTAATGAGAAATGCTGAGGTTCTTAGTTTTAGAAATAGAAAAGCAATACATTTAAAATTTTGATTTCTATATTTAATTATAACGAAAGGAGTCCATTCATTGTTATTTCTTAGAACAGTGCTGTTTTCATTGAATGAAATTTATTGTGGATTGTTAATTATTATTGTTTCTTGTTTTAAAGTAAAAAAACTATTTCAAGTGAAACTGGTTACACAGAAGTTAAGCTATGTATTTTCCTTAGACTGATGTGTTTGTAGAGAAGGAAGTTAACTTTTTAAGGGGTTTCAACTTCATGTTCCAAATATTCAGAGTGTGTTTTCCCTCGAGACATTACTGTAATTGAAAATTTGGGCTGTTCACTGACAATATCCCTACCTTTGCACACTCAAAATGGCACAATATGCTTCTTCCTATCCATACTAACACCTGTCTTATTAAGGCTTGTGGGTAGGTTATAGGCAACAAAATCTCCTTGTCCTCTTAAGTCATTAGGAAGACACCATCATGCCCCACATAATTGTACTTGGGTGTTAAACACCACGGTGCCTAAATGAATTGTTATTATTTTGAATCTCACTAACTATTTGTGTCCCATCAAGCGCAAGCTAGTGTAGAGGCAGACTGGTGTCATGGACATTTTTAAGATCCTATGTTTAGGGTAAATGCATATCTGAATTTCACCCATTCCTGAAAAGCCATATCAGGTATTCATTTGCAGAAAGGACTCCTTGCCCATGTAGATAGCCACATTCGGAGTGCACTCAATCACATTATCTGATCTCCTGTTTCTAGCATTCCAACATTCATTCTCAGTCTACATCTTGACATTTATGCTATGTTTTAAGATATACACTTATAATAATCATGCTACAAAATTGAAGGCACTCCCAAACTTGAAACAGCAAGCCAAAACAAATATACCTCCGTATATTTGTGACGCACCTCCCCTCCCAACAATCACCCAAAAGAGTCCCAGATTATGAGCCTTTTTGCTCAAACAGTGGGCATATCCACCGCTCCTGCTGTTTCCAAGGAGCAGTCTTCAAGACCAATGTCCAGATTCACGCAAATGTGGAATGCACCACCAGCACCAAAAATGATTATGTCCATCCACTATCGATTTTATATAAACACTTTCTTTATTCTTCGAATTCAGTAAAATGACAGCCAAACAGCCGACACGTTTCGTCCAACTGGTGTGGACTTCATCAGGGCTTCGCAAGTCAATCTAAATTATCCATCATTATCGAGGAGGACGCTGACTCGGACGGTCTTGCCCTCGCATCAATACGGCACAGGAGCCTTATACTCTCAACTGTCCCTGGATTCAGGAGGGAACAGTTTTCCACAATTACAGGAACCTGCTATTCTATACAGACCTACTACTTTATATGATTTAGATTGACTTGCGAAGCCCTGATGAAGTCCACACCAGTTGGATGAAACGCGTCGGCTGTTTGGCTGTTATTTTACTGAATTCGAAGAATAAAGAAAGTGTTCATATAAAATCGATAGTGGATGGACATAGTCATTTTTGATGCTGGTGGTGCATTCCACATTTGCGTGAATACAAAATTTAAGGCGTTGGTGAAAACTCTGCATGAATCCTGTATGTCCAACTAACCGCTAGCCAAGAGAAACTTTAGGAAGCTTTGAAATATTATTCAGTGATTGGGGGAATTATGCCAGTGATTGAATCTGGACATTTTTATGGTGACGAGATTAGTTTCGAAATGAAGGCTTTCTAGTTAATTGAAAGCCAGATGATCAAATTTGTTTATTTCGCCCTAAAACAACCCAGGTTAAATTATACTAAGTCATTGGTATGTACAGTATGCTGTCTTAGTAACTTCCTTTGTGTGGGGCCAAAGTGGACTTACTTGATTTGTGGGCTCAAAGGATTCCTCATGGCCCCTTTAAATGCCCTCTGCGGGCTCATTTGATGTTATTATTCTGTAGATTAAAGTATGTCTTTATGGTAGGGGTTCAACATGTTTGTAAATATTAAGGGAGGAAATTATTTCATTCTACCACATCAAGACAGTTTCACTTGAGAATTTCTCTCTGGACTTGCTAGTCCTCATATGGCCCACACTAGAACTGTCTCATTCATTAACACTAGTCAGTGAGAGAATGTTGCAAAGAAGATTTCGCCAACCCAGTCATTCACACTGCTATAATGGGCAGTAAAGTACCCAACTAGCTGTCACAAGTCCTACTCACTGCCCATTCGTACACCACAATGGACTCTTGTCCTGTGTCAGTAGGAGTTTTTGGTGTCGGCGTTTCATAAGCACCGCCACATTTATAGAAAATTCATGTGTGCCCTATGATAACACGGGTGGTATTTTGATTTATTGATCGGGCAGCTCTCCCCACTAAACCTGATTTAGCAAGGAATCCAGACGATATGAAACATAACCACAAATGAAAATCACACCCTCCTTTCAAGTGATCTTGGTGCCTGTGATGCTGCTAGAAACAGATGGATATGAAATACTTACACTAATTGTCCGCCATGGTTCAATCCATAATTTGTTGAATGGATTTGGAAAGTGAAAGGTTAACAAAAAGCAGAGCATTCACATCTTTGTGCCTATTTTGTATTTAAAGGAGTCTAGCAGGAGTCAAATTATCTTTTTTTCAAAGTGATTGTGTTTTCAATTACGTCAGACCATAAATGATAAGCAGCACTCACCATAAATGATAAGCAGCCCTCACTCGTCAGTTTCTGTGCTCCTTTCTATAGTCTGAAAGCATTTTTTGAAACAAGAATGGCTCCATTGATAGGTCTGATGCTGGGTTACAGCCTTTTGCCTTTGTCTGTGATTGTATTGGCATGATGTTTTTTGCAAATCTCATAAACAAAATATTGGCTAAAAGCAGACTATTTTAAGGTCTCGAAAAGCACACATATCCATAATAGTCCTAGACACTGAAGGGAATTACTCTGTGCATGGATGTGCTCCTTAAAAAGCAGAATGCCGTCTTTCCACACAGAAAGGAACCAGTGGCTGAAGTGGGCTACCTACTGCCCCATGCATATTCTGTAATGGACAGAAGAAAAATGTGAATGACATAATAGACAAATGCATTGTACAGCTACTTGATTCTTCAATGGGATTTCTTCACTAAATCAGCCTGTCAATTTAGAATTTTATGTCATTACTACATTTTGTTTGGCATTTGTATTATCTACTTTTAATCTTAAATAAAAATTATTTAACTAAAAAAAAAAAAAAATAGACAAATGCATGAAGAGGGCTAGCTGAAAGCCCCAAAATGTTTATTATACATATACATTTTGTAAAACCAAAATGTCTTGGCTGATGCCAGACTTAAAACGTTGTTGTTGGCTGCTAGCCCGAGCATGGCCCAATTGTCAGCAAGTTAGCCCTTGTATAAATGTCACCCAGAAGCTGATGTCACAGTTACCAGATACAGTTAATGAGGCAGTGACAATACTCGAGTGTGCCAGAAGAGGGAGTTATGAGGTGGTATAGGTAAGAAGGCACTATGCTGGAGGAAGTATGTCTGTGGAAAGGCTTGCACGTGTTGTGTTGATCCGTGCACGCTTTGCTACAGATTCTGCATGGTCTAAAATCTAATAGGTTTGGAAGTGTACATCCTTCCACTGCCATCTAAATGTCACATAGCAAAGACTGCTCTATATTTTGTCACATTTCTTTCCATAGCAGTTCTAGTTGGCGATGTACTTTTTACAATATGCAAATCAAATCTTAAACACTCGCTGTTCACCGAGCAGTTTGAGTTCAGAATTAATACGCTGATAAGTTAAGTGATGCTGTGTGCTTACAATGCTAAAGTTAATTCAAATCCCTCCTCCCTCCCTTTAGGTAACGTATTTTAGTATTCTGCTATTTCTGACATGCCAAAGTAGTCCTGTCACCATGATATTTTACAATACCGTAAATATTGATCGACCGTGTTTTTATTAGTTTTGCAGTATTGAAATGTACATAAAAGTCCAGGGTTCAATCAGGCGCATTGATTTTGGCCTAAACAGATATCTGTAAATTACTCCTGGTCCCCTTTTTTGGTTCAATACATTTAGACACACTGCACAACTGTCTTACCTGTCCACTAGAGTCAACAGAAAGCAATCAATCGGTTTATGTTGTAGGCACTTGTTCCAGACTCCTGGCTGTACGGTGATGGAAGAAAGACAGAGCAATGTTTCTTGAAGGGAATTACCTGGTCCTAGCAGGGGTGCGTGGCTAATTAATTGAAGCTTAGCTATGGCACATCTCAGTAACTAGATTTATTAAGCTTGTACAGTCATTGCAAGGACGTGATTGTCATAGCAGTGTGACAATTGGACTTAAAGAGAGAGCAGCCTAACTACAGACATACCAGCATTCCATGCCTAAAATATTCCACATTTCCTCCACCCATACATTTGGTGGAGGAGAGAAACATCTTCTAAAGTCTACATTCTGTGCTTAAAAAATTATTCGGATTACATTTTTTTCAGAGGGCTTGATATCCCATTGGGCTGACTGCTTAAGCATAATAGATCTTTAAAGAAATGCACAAAAGCTATGTGAGCTGAGGTTACTCTCTGAATATGTAGCCTCAGGTGATGAAGGATTCCATGCCCTTATTAGTGAGCTCTGGGAATGAGCGCCATAGCTGCTGTGCTGGAGACAAACGACTGTTTACGTTGCTACATTGCACTACAATGCACTCTACACAACAGAGCATTGTTCTTTCGCTGGATTCATTATTTGGTTGTCTGTGCTTTGTCAGGTACGTGTTCATGTAAGACTGCTGGGTGCCTCAAAGTTACATGGGCCTAGAGCAGCAGTTCTTAACCTTTTTACTTCTGTCAAGCCCCAGTGAATCGTTGATGGAATCCGGGGACCCTCTCTGAGTCATTACTGGAAGCCGGGGACCCCCGGCCTCAGCAATTACTTTGATTTGAACATTAAAATAATACACAAAACTACAAAAACAAGTATACACCAAACAAATGCTCAAATATTGAACTATTTAGTTTAGTTAAAAATCAAACATAGAAAACGTTTCAGATTTTCAATTTTGCGTTTGTTATTTGTATATACTTTATTAATTTTATTATATTGATTTTAATATCATTTAATTTTGTAAGAACCACTGGCAAAGAGGACACTAACACAAGTGTAACATTGAAATAATGTTTTCTGCCCCTACCTGTTCCTGAAAGAAGTGAGGAAGTGCAAACTCCTAGACTTTTAAATCCATCCTAAAATCTCCCAACTCTTGCTCTATTCATTCCTTCTAAAGTCCAGCCAATATTAACAATTTATCAGTTTTAAGAACAAAAACAGTAATAATAGTTTTGGTATTAGTGTTGCTATTGGTGTTATGTGGGGAACGTCCTTAACAACGCATTTGCCTTAAACATGTGGAGGCCACTTTTAGGGGTCAGGACGGGGTACTTTTGGAAAGGGGGCAGGTTTTTAGGGAGGGGTAGTTTTAAGGGCTAGTTTTGTAGAGGAGTTTTTAGGAGTGGGGGCAGTTTTAGGGCTTAGGACTGGGGAGATCGGGGTAGATTTTTTAATTGAGGGCAGGGTTTTAGGTCTCAGGGCAGTGTAAGGGATTGGGGTCGTTTTGGAAAGGGGGAGGTTTATATGGCTCATGGCAGGGGGGGGATCAGGGTACTTTTAGGGACAGCACGGGGTGGGGTAGTATATGGCAAGAGGCATTGTTTTAGGCCTCAGGGCAGGGGAAGGGGTAGTTTCAAGGGCAGGGCAGGTTTAGGCCTCAGGGCGGGGGGGAAGTAGGGGGTTCAAATTTTAGGGTTAGGGCAGGGTCAGGGTAGCATATGGTAAGAGGCATGGTTTTAGGCCTCAGTAAGAGGGGAAGGGGTAGTTTTAAGGGCAGGTTTGAGCCTCAGGGCGGGGGAGAGGTAGGGGATTTGAATTTTAAGGCTTAGGGCAGGGGGTAGGGGGTCGGAGTAGTGGCGAACTTTAACCATTCATACTCCCTTACCATTCATGCTTTTACAGCAAACATGCGTGGTAAAGGCATGCATGGTAAAAGAATGCGTGGTTAAGAGGCATTTGTGGTTCAGACTGCTTGGTAGAGGCACGCATGGTTTAGCCATGTGTGCGTCTGTCATACAAACATATTATGTTGGGTTTTATAGTTGTTATTGTGCTATGTGTTATTTTCTTGTTCTTGTTACTAATATTGTTATCATTATAATTATTAATAACAATACAAATAAGAATAGCAACAACAAATTATAATAAGATTGATAATGTTAATAATAACAGTAATAACCATTAGGATGCTTGTCACACATGCCATAATTCTGTTGAAGTGCTTCAACAGTTGTTTTTATTATAATTCAATTCAATGCTGTTCACTTATTGTTAGCGAATGGAAGAACTCCAATTGTATTAACAGTTGACTTGTTTCGGCCACTTTTTTGGGCCTCCTCAGGACAATCAAACAAGGATGAGGGACCTGTCTATTTACAATCGAGTCATCCAGCGGGGTATTCTTTTAAGGAGCATAAGAGCGTCGCCCCACTGCCCCCTCTCAGCTGCAACATGCTGTCATTTTTATTTTCCTTATTTAAAAAAAAAAAAAGAAAAATACCTCATCCCCGGTGGCGCTGTCTAGGGAGGGCTTTGGACGTAACTAGCCTATCTGAAGGCTTGGGAAGTGCGCATGTCGGGTTGGACAGGTCTCTTAATATGTCCAGCACGGCATGCGCACTTCAGCTGCACCATGCTGTCCTTTTTGTTTTCCTTATTTAAAAAAAAAAAAGAGAAATACCTCATCCCCGGCAGCGCTGTCTGGGCAGGGCGTTGGACATAACTAGCCTATCTGATTGGTAGGCTGCAGGCTTGGGAAGTGCGCATGTTGGGTTGGACAGGTCTCTTACTGTGTCCAGCATGACATGCGCACTTCAGTCCCTTGAACCTGCATTGTGTTATGCAGCCAGTGGGAAGGCAGCCCTGCCACTAAATCTCACTCGGAGCGCTGACTGCACCTGCTCCAACCAATCCTTGCGTGGATCTCATGCTGTTTACTACTATAAACAGCATTGTAGCAACGCAAGGATTGGCTGTGATCTTGAGCTTCAGTGACTGTCCTGGTGGCCCAGCATTCAAAGGCATGTCATGCGGGGGTGGGCATATTAAAGAAGACCATGGCCAATCAATGTGTGGCTTTATTTGAAGCCACGCAGTGATTGGTCATATTTTTGTCCTTTGCCCGTGAAGACGGACTCTCCCCCTCCCACCGTTGGACGTAGCGTATGGACAAGTTTAGTAATTCCAGGCTGAGGCAGATAAAGAAAATGCGGGAGACTCACTAGCGTTTAAAACAAGGACTCAGCCACCTGTGTGTGAATCTACTCCTATCTGCGCACAGGTGAGTGCAGGACTTTCCTCCATGTAGGGAACGTCCAGTGCATTTGTCTGCTGCTGCACTCAGCTATTAGGGTTTTTTTTCTTTGCATTATAATTTGTGTATTCTTGTTATTGACGCTTTTGTATTTTCTTTAACTGTGAAGATCTTAGATGTCCTAGGCAACATAGCACTCACAGTGACAGGGCACGTTTAAAAAGAAAGCTAAATTTTGCAGTTTAAATAAGTCCAAGGTGGTGCATGTTTATGAAAGCCTCCATACCAGCTCGGGCAGCAGCTACCAGCCGGCCTCGGTTAGGCATGTATGAGCATGGGGCCAGCACTATCACGGACTGGGAATGTCTCACTACTTTTACCATCCACCAACCGCCACTGGAGACGTCACAGAATAAAATAATTCTGGAAAAACTCAGTGTGCCAGAGTCGCTGGAAGTGAGAAACTTTCGAGTCAGTCTCCTGATGTGGCTCTTCCAAGTATCGCGTCTCGGCTTAGGCAAACCATCCTTGTTGGTGAAAATCCTACCTCCAGAGGAGGAGTTATTGAAGTAATTTACTGAGCAGTTTCTAAGTAAAATAATAACTTCTCTTAAGCTAACAAAAATGGCCGGACCGGATAATTTGAAACATTGTCGGGGTTACCAAATGGTGCCAGGAGTCTGGCCAGAAGACTTAAAGTAGATCTACAATCCTGGAATTTGTTTGCCTGCAATCAGCCCTGCACTTCTGTGATAAACATTGGGTTGTGGAGGAACCAAAGATATCATCCTTTTGTGCCAATGAAGTAACAACAAGTGATTTAAAATGGGCGGGAGGGGTTAGAAACATATTAGACAATTAGGCAATATAGCATCAAGGTTAAAGATTGTGAACTTTAAGGTTATGAAGCCAACCAAATCCTCGAAGGTGGTTTTGAAGAAAGCTTGTAAGAGATAATCAAGGATTGCTAAGTTACATTATACATCAATGAAACCATCAGCACGTTATATGTTGGAATTTTGGCAAGAACATCGGATGTACCCATATATAGCCTTTTTACCTAACCCTCACTTTGCCAATTGTTACTGAAATTCCAAGTGGCTTTGAACTTTCAGTTTTTAAATTATGGAAAATGTCATTCTCCTTGATGGGGATGATAATTGTACATGTGGTTTATGGTACAACAGTTTTAATGTACACATTTTACTAGACTTCCTTTACTTTCTCAGAAATCGTTTGTTTTTTAACCGATTTTTTTAAAGCATAAAATTCAACATCGCAGTGAGGCAATCTCTCTACTCTTAAATATGGAGTTTTAAGATGTAACTTTTGCTGTAGGAAGATTCTTAAATTTTATCCTTGCATAGGCATTTGAAATTTTGTCATGGATATGTTTTTAATATTGCGTATACTGTTGTGTTTATTCAGTTTTTATAGACAATGGTCTAAATAAACTTTTTATTATTACTACTACTACACATGAATAGTATTAGGGCACCTCAACAAGTTATTAACATGAACTTGAAATGTGTACGTGTGTGCTATACGTACATTTATTTAATGTTAGTAATGTGCTGTACAATATACATAAAAACGGAGTGATATTATTACAAATTGAATACATGCAAATTAAGTTGCCCTCCTGAATCAATGCTCATTCCAATAGTAAAAAAAATTGGCTATTGATGTTCTCCAATGGAGGCATATCGAAAAGCATCCCTATAAAGTTACCCCTCAGATTGCGAATAGATTTTTTTTCCCAGGGTCACTGGGGGTTATTCTGGCTGCCCCCTTTTCACTCCAGGTTATTCACTTTTTCAATGCGGAGGCTGAAAGTCTGAGTTAGCTGCATCACAACCTATTCACCTAGTGTCTTATGGATATTTTGGGGCACCACAGAACTAAATCAAATGTATTACCCATTTACAAAATGCAGTTTGTGAATCAAGCCCATTGTGTCGAGTATTAACAAGAAGGTTTTTACCTTTTACAAGAGTATGGCATCCATGCCAGTTGTTGTGTGTTACACACTTAAGTGAATGAGACATGGATTAAGAGTATGATATAGAGTTGCTGCATGACAACATTAGCAGCTACCTGTGAGACAGGCTCGTCACCCACTCAAACTGAGCCAGATTTTTCAGTACATTTTGCACTTTGTATTTTTAACTGTTGTATATTCTGGATTCATGGGGAATATTTAAAACATGGCTTTATAATAAATTTGAAAAATTTGTATCTGTCGGAGCGAGTATGACCTTTTTGACAATCACCTAAGGCACCTAAAGCAGTCCACTGCATGCACACTCCTATCTGAATTTTGTTACTGGAGCTAATTCAAGAGCACTGTGTGTTTCCATACAGAGAAACGCATACATGACTGTCTCATTAAGAATTTGAGGTACAGAGGCCTTGTTGTTTTTATTTGAAAATCTCTCACACCAGTGCCTTAACACTGCATCTGATATATGCCAGAGATTACCATATTGCAGTAGTTCAATCACAGTCTCAACGTATCAACCGCCTGCACCCCTTCCCTAGATGCAATGTTCCATATTGTTCCCTTGGTTTGCAGATCATCAGTCATGCATTTGGAACCAAATCTGGTGCAGTTAGGAGATACCCTCAGATTGCATATTCTGTGCACATATCCCTTGGAAATTGACATTACTTCTCCACTCTCTGATTGGTTTAATGTGGTGTTCCTCAAGACTATGCATTTTCAATGTCTCTTGTTAACATTTCATTTCTTTATTTTTTATTGAACATAGGTGCAATTCAAACATAAGGAGAGATATAATATATATTTAGCAGTTAATCACACAGGGAATCATCATCATCACACATTAAAGGCAAACATAACATTGTAATAGAATATACATTAAGTAATGTAAAATAAAAATGACCTAAACCATCATATGAAGAGGATAATCCATATACAATTGTTTAAGGTATGTACATTGCCAGCCACAGCCATTTAGCCTTATAGGGCTGCAAGGTATTTCTAACCCTGGCAACAGACTAATCATGATAGTAACAAAAAAGCACAAGGTATTGTGAACCTACTTTGTTAAATGTGGATGACGGAAATCTGGCTGATCAGAGGGATATCCCTTTTATAAGAATTCAAGACACTCACCCACCAATGGTGGCATGATTCATCATCAGGTCTGGTCCTCATTCAGGGCAAGTTGAATACTGGCCTAAATGTGCTCCTGATGGAAGGAGATCATGTGGTGATCTTTTATTAGCAGTTTATTGGGGTTGCCACCGGTAACATGATAAAAATTATGGTAAAGGGGTGTTTGGGAGTACCATCTGTCCTACATCCACTTGGTCAACATGTCTAAGCCTAAGTGAAAAGGGGTTTGTGGCATACCTCAGGATTCCTCAAACACTTTCCCTATGGAATTGGTGATCAATGTTTAATGTATGATGTTGGGTGTGTGAAAGGAAAAAAGAAAAACAAAATTTTGAAAACCAAAATGAATATGTGTGGACACTTTTCAAACTGTCAAATCAAACTCTGGCACAGAAAGCACAGCATCAGTAGTACTGGGGTTGCCAGAAAATCTAGTTGATATGGATTTATGTCAGGACAAGCGACTGTAGTTAAAAATTTAATCCAACAACCTCCTCTGCCCTTTGGGATGTAATACTGTTCATGCAAGGGTCCCTAAAAGGTATATTTGAAGCCCTGGTTTTGTTTAGTAAATATCAGCAGTCCCACTCCTCATTATTGCAATATATTAATTCGGAACTACAAAAAGTGAATGTCTGCCTGCCTACTCTTATAAGGCCGGTAAAAGAATCTCCAGAGACTACACAAGTGCCATTTTCCGTAAGTGAAGCTTAAATATTAGAAGTCAACACAGCTCAAAAGAGAACTTCTGATATTATTGGAGAGGAGAAAGGTTCTGTATATATATCTTACCAGTCTATGCTGATTAGATGAAGACAACAAAATCGTTTGATTTATTCCAGAAGGCACAACAGGAAAAAGCCATTGGCTTGCAGCAAAGGAAGTGAAGAAATCCAAAGGAAAAAACTGTTACTCCACCAGGTGTTAAAATAGCTAGACCAAAAAAGGAGACAAAAAGATTAACAGTTGAACAATCTTGTACTGGAATATGCCTTCTTGATGGGCCAGCAGTAAAAGAGAAAAGTAAAACTCTGGCCGTGCCAAATTCTGTCCATAATAAAAAATATATCGAGGGTTGGGTCTCAAGTTGCACAGAAAAATGAAAAAGGTAGGAAACCAATGCTGTAAGCAGTGAAAGATACCAAGAATATAAATGGCCCAAAGCAGCCTCTGTTGTTCCATGAAGATTATGGCCATTATCCCCTGGTGTTCCATATTCTATTGAAAGGGAAAAAAAGCCAGAAAACTGCAATACTGAAACGGAGCAAAGCTTCTTTCATTGTTCAGCCAAATTACTGAGTTATCAGATATTGGATCTACTGATGAAAAAACTGTGGGGTTCTTGACAAATAATGATGAAGATAAGTAACTAAAGTTGATTATATTTCTTTGTAGACAGCCACTACAGTTTGGAAGGCAGAAGGGAGTCTGAACTCTTTGGGGCTATCAGTGTCATAAGACTCGGAAATACATCCACAAAGTGGTCAGACTGTAAGGGCACTGAGGTATCATGGGGGACTTGGTAGGCATCCAAGTCTTTTTTTAATCAAGCTAAGATCCCTTTTTATAGTCATCTACATAATGTGAGCTTTGGTGGGCCAAGTTACGATAATATGACTAGGGAGAAATTGAGGATTGTGCTCACCAACAGACAGAAATTTGAGGGTTGGTCAAGCCCCATAAATGTAAGTAATTGTTTCTTTCCTCATAGTAAATATGTTGAAACAATCCTGTAGTTGAGCCAAGGTCACCAGGCATAAGATACAGAACATTCAAGGAGCATAAAATTCTCCAGTTGGAATATACACAGTTATAAACAGTGTGTAAAGTCAGGTAAATTACCACCTCTTTTAGAAGACTTTCATATTATTCACCTGCAGGAGACTTAGAGAGTTTCTGAATGTAAACCCTTATGTGTAAATAGGTATAGCAGGACATGTAAGGGGTGAGGGTAGGTTGTGCGGAGAGATTTTAAAATTAATGTCCACTAGCATTGTGAAAATAAGGATAACCTCAGAATTCATTGAGGGTGTTGTGATCATTGCAGGTGATTTTAACACAAAAATAGATCATACTAGAATAGATTAACTTTTATTTGATATCTTAGCGATGTATAATATCCCAGAGGCAAATTTTCCAATTGAGACAAAAGGGTGCAATTTGAATGTTATTGGGGATTGGCTGGGTAGGAGCTGTCTAATAAGTTTGAATGGTCGCTCTGACTTTAACAACCTGGCAGGGGCTACGTTTAGGGTTGATTCACAGCTCTATCCTATTGATTACATCTTTGTCCCTTTGGATAAGATTAGGTTGTTTAAGGGTTTTAATAAATTACATCATGAAGGATGCGGCCATTAGAGTTCACAGAGGTCTTTAACACTAAGGGAAGTAGTTTTAACTGGGAAAGTGTTACCTTTAGCCATGGATTTTCCCCATAGATTAAGCACCTATCTGGGCCCAAAACAGTGGAATGAACACAGTAAGTTCCAAATCGTGTTCCCACCTGGCATCAATTTTAATACTTTCTACGACAAAATGGAATGGTTTGTATATCTAAGGGACTGTGTGCTTTGATGCCTCTGTGCCTTCCTAAGGTCAGAGGGTACCATGAGTATAATTATGTATCTAGATATTCAGAAGGATGGTTTGATGATGAGTGCAAAAAGCGTAAGAAAGAGTTAAGGAAATCACAGTATTCATATAGGGTATGTCCATCAAAGGAGGCAAACACCGAAATCATATTGATGCAAAGGCAACATAACACTTTAATTAAAAATAAAAACATATGTTTTTATGATAAAAAATGGAATGAAATGTTAGCGGTCATACAGGTGGGGGATCAGAGAAAATTCTGGGGGCTGGCAAACAATTTAACAGACACACATGCAGTGTCCCCCATCCATATGATAGCTGAAGAAGATTGGGTACCCGCTTACTGTTATGGATCTGCGAAATGAGTATATAGTTAATTTAGAGACCTTAGAGCTGTTCTCAAAAGAGTGGCTCAAGAATACAATATCTGTGTTTAAGCAGTAATATCTGGGCAATTGTTTTAAAAACAAATATTAACTGATAGGCAGTGAACTTGCCACATCTGCATCAATGGATAGTTCAAACAGGAAACATCCCGGAGTCCTGGAGGGGCTCTGTAATAAAACCCTTATTAAAGAAAGGTGATAGCAGAAATACAGCAAATTATAGGCTAATTAGCCTTCTGGGTGTGACAGCAAAAATATTTTCAACATTTTTGCTCACTAGGTTACAGGAATGGGTCTTAGAAAACAAACTCCTACCTTTAGAACAAGTAGTTTTCATTCAGGGCATTCGACCATGAACCACTGTTTTGCATTATGGGCCTTAATTACAAGTTTGTAGAAATAAACCAGAGATTGTGCAGTTGTTTTGTAGACTTCTGCATGGCTTTCGACATGGTAGGCAGGGGAAAATTATAGAATTAATTCCGTTTTTAGAAGTTCCTGAGGGATTTTTTGTCACTGATCCAGGCATTGGATACTACAAATTGGACACAGGTGGAGATGGATGGGTCGGGTAGAATAACAAAAAAACTAAAAATCAACAATGGCCTTCGACAAGGCTGTGTGTTAGCCCTGATCCTTTTCAGTAATTATGTAGCTGATTTCCCCATATGCCTGAGTGAAACTAATTCTTTTTCCCCAAAAATAAGAGCAATCCATATCCCCTGCTTGATGTACATGGATGACCTCGTTAATTTGGACTATACCTCGAGAGGTTTCCAGAAAAAACTGGATGCGCTAACAGAATATTGTGCATTAAACCATCTGAGAATTAACTTGGATAAGACAAAGGTTTTAATTTTTGGGAAAAATGTACCCCATTTTAATTGGTGCACTAACAACGTGAAAATAGAAGACGTTATAGCCTATAAATAGCTGGGGTTGCCCTTTAATGCTAAACTGTAATGGAACGGCCATTTGTAGTGTATAAGATCAAGAGTATTGTTACAGGCAGGTTCCCTAGTGAAGTTTAATAATATATATGAGGGTCTGTCATTTTCACCACTTTTAAAGGCATTTTTGCTCAAGATTCCTCCTTTAGCTTTGTATGGGTCCGAAATATTGTGAATAGATAAAAAGGATATTTTAGATCAGTTGGAAAATGTTTGTATAAAACGAGTTTTAAATCTCACAAAGGGGTCTAAGATGAAGAGTATTAGATGCGAAATAAAGCTGATCTCTTGGGTATATATGTCAAAAATTTGTTTTTAAAAGTTTCAAATAACCTCACTCGATTGGACAGTCCTGAAAGAATAGTCCAGGTGTGCTGGATTGAAGTTACTGCTGGAAGCTGCTTGGATTCTGTGTCATCAGAAAGATAAGGAGTATTTATCTCAGAGATCCTCAAACCAAATAATAGTGTCTTCCCTGGGCATCCTGGGTATATACTTTATCACTTGTCGGATCCATTACTTCATATCGAAATAAAAAAAAAATAGAATACACCTTAATCCTTTTCATGGCCATTCCGTTTCTAGTTGAAAAAATAAGGGGCAACAAGGGATATTGTATATGAACTTTACAATAGAAATTTACTATTATTTATGTATGAATTGATTGTCCCACTTTTTTATCCAAGCGATGGAAATTTTTAAGACCTTTATTTTTAAAATATTGTGCACTGTGTTGCCCTCTTGCAATTGATGTTCTTATGAGTGTGCGCTTTCTTGATGTAACTGTGGGGCATTTTTTATAATCTTTAAGAAATTGACTGTTATGAATTGTGATTTTAATGTATGTTTTATGCTGTGCTGTTGACTTGGGGGTTTCAGAATGTTGAACACGTTATAAACAATAATGGATTAATTTTAAGAAAAGTTTACAGGATTATTTTACTGCAGATGATCGGAAATGTGGTGTTGATTTGTATGTGTTTGAAGGACAAATGTCCAAATAAACGTAAACTTTAACCTAAAAACTGTCAAGCATTTGTTCTTATAACAAGGTAAAAATATATATAACAGTAGTATATAAATTTCTCCCATTCAGTGTCTGTAACTGCAGTCGCCATGTGACCCACACTAAAAGCTATGTTGCACTCTTGTGTCTCACTGCACTCCCAAAATAATCAAATCTGAAATTGGTGCTGAAATATATACAGACGCTTTTGTGAGCTAGTCATGAAATGAACACTCCTAATTTTACCTTCAGATAAGTGGGTCTCATGCCCCATATCAGCATAGCAGTGTTACCCCCGTAGTCAAACACTAATATAGGAAAACACAAAACATGTAGAATGGTAAACATGAGACTAAGGTTAATTACTCAATACATATAAGTGCATATATACTTTGTCAAGGGGCTTATAGCATTATCATGATAATAACAAAGTATTTCCTTCCTCCATTGAGCTGGTGACGGCGGATCTTTATCCAACAGTCAACGTACAAAAATGACACTTCGTACAGCCATAGAGTTAGTCAATAGTGCCTTGAATCTGCTTGAATTCCTGTATTAAGATCAGGAAAATAAGATACCAGTTGCTCTTTTAATGCTATTGCTGCACATTCTGTTATTCTTCCAGAAACTTCCATCCCAAAATATTTAAGTGCAATAGTATTACAAACAGCAATAGTAACGGAGAGGATTGCATCCAGTGTCCATCATCTAGGACATGCTGAGCACAATCTTAGGCTTTACCGAATCATCCATCTGGAAGTATATATTCTA
Organism: Calotriton arnoldi; assembly: GCA_963921515.1. NCBI lineage: Eukaryota > Metazoa > Chordata > Amphibia > Caudata > Salamandridae > Calotriton > Calotriton arnoldi. The sequence continues at coordinate 2,048,503 of CAWUFW010001723.1, forward strand.
GATATGAGGCAGAAAATTTACATATGCATAGTAATGGCCTAACTGTTAGGATTTCTGGCCATTTCACCAGATCATTGCAAGGCACTTTTGGTGCGTGCAGTGTGGGAGCAGCTTGGGGAACTTAGCTCCCCCTCATCTGCTGCTAGGCCAGAAGCTCGGGCTTCCCTGTAACACAGATCTTCATGCGGATCTGGCATCTGGTGCCTCAGTGTCATTCTTTCCTTCTGCAGCTGGGGCAGTGGTTGTATCTTTTCCCATCCTCGTAGCAGTCCATTGCCTTGTGGTCTTGGTGTGGCCTTCTGTTGGCCGTAGACATGTTCTGGGGTTCCTGTAGTGAGCCCTCCAATGTACTGAAGGGAAATCAGAGGTTAATGAGGGGATACAGGATTCTAGCGCCAGTGGTGACCATTTTCCTGAATCCTTTAGCCTGCTACACAAGTAGATGGAGCCTGACATACTCTTCCAGACTAAGATAGCCAACAGTGTTAAACCTCATCTGAAACCTAATCAATCCAACATAGCAGATGTGTTCTGATGCAGTTTTTCTATGGCATTTCCTCTTCCCATTTTCCCTATATAAAGGGATGAGATTTGAACATCACTGTAACACAGTCAAGTTCTGTTTTTCAGCAAGTTCATTGCCACTGTGCTACTATTTTTGTTACTTATTTTATCAGTCAGACTTTGCAGTTTTCTTCTACTTTCTGGAACTTTTCTTTAATCCACATTGACTCATCTTCTTCATTCATGCTTCCAAACCTGGTCTGCTCAGCCCTGGGTTGTTTAGTGCCTGGTTTGTCGTCTTCCTGCATGCTGTAGCTTAGACAATCTCTACCAGGTCAGGAGGTTTTTTACCTATCAGCTCTTTTCTCCTTTGGACTAGTACACAGAGACACCTGCTTACTCCACATTTATTTTAAGAGTGGAAAGGCAAAGTGGCAGCTGAATAGAGCCGTCCGGTAAAGGAACATGCGCAGCATCCTGCCCTTAACATTAGCATAAACATCACGTTAGTGGATGCTTGAGAGATGACTTCTTTGTCTGTTGTGACCCTAGGGTGATTGTACTTTTCTTTTTCCAGGTTGGAAGGAGTATTATTGCATTGTGCATAATAGTACACAGAAACTGGATGCACTATAACAAAAACTGTAGAAACTGGGTGAGGTTCAATCAGAACGGAATCTGGAAAGGGAGACAGAAATGTTTCCTACATTAGTTTGTGTTTAAACATGTGGTGATCTTCAAAATTGAACTGTGAACAGGACACTTAAAATTAGAGCAACCTGTTTGCGTGTGTCAATTTATCAATATGACTGATACCTGGCTGGAATCAGCATGTTGATAATTTATAGGTATTTGCAGTGGAAAACAGTCCATTATCCCAGATTGGTGTCCCTTATGGGATTGCTTGGAATCCCAAACACCTTCGAGATCTCTGATCAGGCTCTTATTATAGCTAGAACGTTTCTTAATTTATCCTATTTGCAGTTCGAAGGATGTCTATATCTACATAGATCGGTTTTACAGTTATGACGGTGGTTGCAGAAAATTGGATAAAGGTGTAAGACAGCTGGGCGGAAACAGAATTTATGGCTTGTGCTTTGTGGCTCCTCAGTGCCACCCAGTAGTACCACTTGAAGTCAGGCAGATTTAGAACACCATCATATATTGTTATACAAAGTTGTGTAAAGGCCTGTTTTGTTTCTTAGCCCTCCAATTGAAATAGGTGATGATAAAATAACTTTTTCCCCCACAAGCGTTCCCAGGAACTTCTACGCGACTGGAATAAAGAGCATCGTGGGGTCGTCCGACGTTGGGCGGCAAAGCGCGTGGCAGTCCTCGCAGGTTTTGAAGTCGTGGTCCCGCTCCAAGCACCATAGGCAAATCAAATGATGGTCTGTCCAGACATCTGCTTGTGACAGGCACCGCACCACACTTGGAGATGAAAATCTCAAAAAAGGTTCAACAAACAATCGAGGAAAAAGTAAACAAATTACTGTGGGTAGCTCTCTCCGCATCTGCGCTGACTGGCGTGGAAAGAAAAGAAATAACATTAGCGCGCTAGGGTGGCAACTATATAGGCACCGCACACGTCACTTCCGGCGCAAATGGCACCGATATGGAGCCGAACAACGCCAACTACCAGCAAGCAGAAATACCGCTCAAAAATTCCCGGTTCCAGTCTGACACTCGGGAATATTCTAAGGTAAGGAATCTGTGGCTAGATAGAGTCTCTACCAGATAAGGCGTTACTGAAGGTAAGTAATTTATTCTTACATACTTTACTCTATTTGTAATTAAAAAAAATGCCACCCACAGGCAGTGGAAGTGGCAGTGACATCAGTTTCAAGGCTGCACAGGTGCTTGAAAGTCATTATCAGACAGATTGTGCAGGGCTGGTAAAGTCCCAGCCCTGCCTCTATGGTCTGCCACGTGATGTGATGTGTTGCAGTGTCACCCATACAGGTAGTCCCCGACACTTTTGCCCTGCAGTTTACAGAGCCAATCATCCGGTCATCTCACCCTCTCATATCTCGTCACAGGATTGGGTGGGGTCAGGAACCTTGCTTACCCTGTGAAGAGATGGGCAAGATGAAAAAGCGAAAACCTGAAAGCTGGGGCATGTGCATCACTGTTCAGGCTTGAACTTTCAGATTCCTCTTTATTGTCTGAAGCAGGAGGGAGCTGTGTGCCTACATTAAAGACCCATCCAACACCAGCTGCTGAAGAGTTGAAACAGAACAGCGCAGGCAGCTGATAGTGAGCAAAAAACAATTGCTAGTGTCTGTGTGTAGACGAGAGAGAGAAAAAGAATGTTTGGAGATCTATTTGTGTGAGCGAATGTGAAACATGTGAGCATATATGTTTATGCGTGAGTGGGAGTGAGTGTGAATGAGTGATGGGGAAGTGAGTGACAATACAAGAGTGACAGTGTGTGTAACTATTAGTAAGTCTGAGAGAAAATGAGTGAGTTTGAGGGCTAAGAATGAGAGAGAGACAAAGTGAGAGAGACTAAGAGTGAGTGCAAGTGGGTGTCATTTAGAAAGGCAGCAAGAATGAGAATGAATGACCTAGAATGAGGAAGTTTGTGGAAATGTGAGTGTGAGCAAGCGAGTGACTCTCGCAAAGTGATGGGCCTGTCAAATTGGAGGAACCTTTTGGCATAATGGGTGCCCATGGCAAAGTGCTGGCACTAGCTTATTGGCGGTAGTTCTTGACATGTGTGTACCCATGGCAAAACTCTGATGCTGTCTTACTGGACATAATTCTTGGCAGAAAGGGCACCCCTGGCAAAATGCTGCCACTGGTATATTGGATGAAATTCTTGGCATAAGGGTTACCCATGGCCAACTGCTGGTTCTGGTATTTTGACGGTAATTCTTGGAATATGATGTATCTACAGCAAAATGTTTTAGAAGTAATGCTTGACATAAGGGGCGCTTGGCAAAATGGTGACACTGGCACACTGGTGGTATTTCATGGAATACAGGACAGCTGGCATACTGGTCATAATACTTGGCATTTTTGAGGACAATCAATGCATTTTGTGAGGGGGAGGGGAGGCAACCATGACAAATTGCAGTCCCTAACATACTATAGATAATTTTTGACATATGGGTTACCTATACTTTTTGGGACTGAGGGCATCAAAGGCTTATAGGGCGGCACCCACGGCAAAATTCTGGTGCTGACACAATGACAATAGGGGGCGGGGAGGAGGTCCCCAGTGTACATTTTGATAAATATGGATTAACTTGCTTCACTGGTTTGACACACCAATGGCTTTAGAGCTAATTTTTTAGAAAAGTATGCTTTCAAAATGCACTATTTGACCCCATGTTTTCTAAAATGAGTAAGAGATGGAGTAAAAACACCTTCCACGCTTCACTAGAAGAAGCTAGGCCCCATCGCTCACTGATATTCATGGCAAGTATTATGCCCTACCACGTTTGTAGATCACCAGCCGCCACTGGTCATTTTACCTCCAACATAAATTGCTGGAGTTTTTGCACGTGTATCATCTTCAGAAGTTTTACTTACAGGTCAGTTTTAGGTGGAATTAAACCTTTAACATATTAAGAAATATATTTAAAGAAAAAGCAAAGGTCACTATGAAACCTGGCATCTTTTGGCAGTATTTTCCCAGACTTTTTGCTTCTGACCTCCTGTTTTTGACTGTGTGCTGCATTTGGTTTTTGCTGGTTTTAGGACTCTTAGCACTTTACCACTGCTGACCAGTGCCTAGGTTCAAGTGCTCCCTGTGTAAAATGTCAGGATAATTGGTTTTTCCATGATTGAAATATTTGATTTACTAGTAAGTCCCTAGTACAGTGCACTGTGGGTGCCCAGGGCCTGTAAATCAAATGCTGCTAGTGGGCCTGCAGCACTGATTGTGCCACCCACAACAGTAGCCTTGTAAACATGTCTCAGGCCTGCCACTGCAGTGTCTCTGTGCGCAGTTTTTAAACTGCCATTTCGACCTGGCAAGTGGACCCACTTGCCAGGCCCAAACCTTCCCATTTAGTGCATGTAATGCACCCCTAAGATAGGCCCAAGGTAACCCTATTGGTAGGGTGCAGTGTATTTAAAAGGTTGGACATGTACTGCTCTGTTTTACATGTCCTAGTAGTGAAATACTGCTAATTTCGCTACAAGAAGGCCTATCTCCTCCATAGGTTAGCATTGGAGCTGTCTTGTAACATCTTACAAGTGTATCTTTCAATTGGGAGCTGATCGAAAATTGGAGTTTGGGGTCTCTGGAATCACGATTTTAAAAAACAAATTTTAGTAAAGTTTTTTTTAAATTGCAGGTCTGAAAATGAAAGTTGGCATTCTCGTACTTTAACCATTCTGTGCCTCTGCCTGTCTGCTGAATACACGTCTGGGTTAGGATGACAGTTAGGCTGAGAGTGCATACACTCTAGACAGTCACACAAAGATAGCTGAGGTGTGCCCTGCATATCCTGATGGCCCATCACCAGGCTGATGGATCTTCTTGAGCTAGAGTAGTGGGAGACGTTGACATTGACACATGAATATTGCTGTGCCTGCCCTCACACAAAGCTGTCTCCACTCCCCCGTAGTGTGTCTGGAGCCAGTGCAGGGAAAGGCTGTGTCTTGTGCACTACAAAGACTGTCCTTTGAAGTTTGCCTACTTTAAAGACTAAGAAGGGTATAAGCACTGGACCTGTGACCCCATATCTTTAGAAGAATTCTGGACTGAGGATATTCTGCCAGGAAGAAGAGCAGGATAAACTGGCAGGAGGGGCTGCCACTTTGCTGTTTACTTTGCTGTGTTGGCCTGCTGCTTGTTGCTTCTGTCCTGGGAGTGAATGGACTGGACTTTGCTTTCTGTATCCTGCTTTCAAGGTTCTCCAAGAGCTTGAGTTGAGCTTGCCTCCTGTTAAGAAGTCTCAGGACCATCAAAGACTTAACCTGCCAGTACCTGGGCTCTACTGCTGAGAGTCCTGACTTGCCAAGTGGTTCAAAATCCACTTTCTGGACCCTTGGAAGTGAATTCTGGTGATTTTAAGGAGAAAATCCCCGCTTGACAATGACCGCGCCTTACAATTCAGGCCCCAGATTTCCGTCACAGTGCATCACAAGAACAGCCGCTGCGTGAGTTTCGAGCACCACATCACCGAAGTCTGTGATGCACTGCTCTGCTACCGACGCAGCGCCTGCTTCATCGCTGTGGAATTGACGCAGAACTACTGGATATTCGACGCATCATCGCTGTGCGCCGATTTCTTCATCGACACCACACAGCAGTAAGGAACCAGCGTATCATATCCGCAAGCGATGCATCACCTCCCCTGCAACAGTAAGTAACCAACGCATCACCTCTCCTGCCTAGCAGTAAGGAACCGACACCTCAACATCCCCTATAGCAGTACAGAACCAACACATCACCTACTTTTTCAATGCTTCACCTCCCCTGCACCTTGCGTCGTCTTTGATTTTTGATGCATCTAAGGTACTTTGTCCTAAAACATATGCATCTATTGATTTCTATGGACTAAACTTGCTTAACCTTTTAAAAGTGATATTTTGAGTTGTGTATGTTGGATTTTTGTTGTTTTGGTCTTGTTTGATTCAGATAAATATTGACTATTTGTTAGGTCTCGCCTAGGCAGCGTTTGCGCTGTCTCTTTGAGACATGCAGTAACCAGTATATGGGCATTAAGCTCCGCCCATCTTTACAATTGGCTCCTCTTCCTGTCCTTTGCAAATGGTGGTTTTTGATTCATCAATAGACTTAGTAGTCCCTCCTTAGTACTTCCCTCTCTCCTGTTGATACCTCCCATAAGGACAGCCCCTGTTACATGTGTTGTTACTGTGTATGTTTTATTTACAGTCTGTGAGCACTGTTTTCTTAAATGGCTTTCTCCTAGCTGCTGTTGCAGGCAGGACACCCTTCCTCTTCCCAAGCCAACTCAGCGCTTTATCTTTGAAAGACCTCTCTCCCCGCCCCACTTCACGGCCGGCTGCCGCGCTTCATGCTTGGTAACATTTTCAATTTATTTGCTTTGTCTTTGAGTGACCATGCGCCTACTCTCGGCACTCATGCACACGCTATGCCTTGGTCAGGGCGGCACACTGTGCATTATGTTTTTATCCTCATCTTTGTTTTTATTTTCAATTAGTAAATTTTAGCATGGCCAGGGGGAACATTTGCCCACATTCACAGGATGTTCAGCCGAGGCTCGAACACGGATTACCAGCTCCAGAGTCTGCAGCTCTAACTGCTGTGCCACATTTTGTCACTTTGGGGACCTGTGTTGGAGTCTCGCTTTGTTCGTCTGAGTGTGCTGCTTACGTTAGGGATATAAAGAGAGGTAGCAACAAATGGCTCAAGCCAGCAACCGCATGCGGCAGACTGACAACATACGAGCGTGCTCCGCCAGTGGTACTTAGAACACTGCACGCACTCAAAACCAAAAATATTACAGAGAGATAAAGAGAAAAAAAAAACGAACGTACACACCTTACACATTGCCTTAGGGATGAGCCTGACTGCTCTGTGCCAGGCTACCAAGAGGGTGAGCCGGGGTTATCTTAGCTGTGTAACTCCCTTACTCTGACTAGAGTGAGGGTCCCTATTTGGACAGACTCCATTTCTAACAGTCACTATATATTCACTGCATGCTTTCAAGGGCATAAGATGATCACATACTTCATACAGGTAACAAGCTCTCTTTCTTAAAAGCTGTCCGTCTTCTTTACCAAAGCGGAGGCTCAAAGATTGCTGTCTTTCCCTGAGTAGTTTTTCTGTATTTTCTCAAAGCCTGAAGAAAACCTGAACACAGAGTCAGCTAAAAAAAAATCGAAACCTCTGGGTCTATTGAAACAGCGGCCCGTTACTGCTAAGAAGATGTTTTATTGAAAATATGCCGACATGGTCTCCGAGAGAGAGAGTAAATGAAGGCAAGATGCCCAATCCTAATACATGTTCTTCTCCTAGGCAAGTTTAAATATATAGTTTGGCAGTCGTACATTTATGCAAGTGAGCCATATAATAGCCTCAAATGGATCACTTCGTAAATGTTACAGTATTTTACTAGACACTAGCTTTCATTCTTTTCAAAAATATTTTATTGTGTTTGACTCTGACTCTAATTTCAACACACTTTGGTCTGAAATGTTTCTGAGGTATAGGAACGAAAATGTCGGAGAGGTATTGTGAATGAACTCGAACTTATGATTTTAATTGATTTTTAATCATTAATTCTCTTCATCTAGTGAGTGTGTGCAGCCCAGGAAGAGCCCCAGGCAGCTCTATAAACGAGGTTAGATGTACTGAAAATGGCCAAACCGAGGAGAAAGCAAAAGGAATGTATAGTGTACGGAGAGGTGTGAACAACTGCAAAAACCATTTTGGTTATTTTGTTTACTGTACAAATTATCTGGGAGAGAAGTGTGCCCGGATTTTGTAACAAATTCGCCGTGATACATTGTATGCAGTCTAGGAAAGGCATTTGAAATAGTGCAGAGCTTAAAACATATTACCTGTAATGGCCAATGTATCTATACCTATGCTGTGGAAGAGCGAAGGCCAGTAGGATAGAAACCTTTTAATTTCACTGTGAAATACACAAGACATCATTTTGTCAGTGAACACCTGAGACAGAAAGTAGTAGTCATGATCGGGCTTTCAGTGATCGCCCCATAAGTGTAATTATCTCAGGATGTGTGTGGGTCTGCAATCGCAAAGTAGGTGAGAGCTAGTCATGTTCATTCTTTAAGGAACACAAAGAGTTCCTTAAACTGTGGAACTTTGCCTCAACTTTCGAGCTATGTGGGCAGTGCATTAGGTCTAAACATGTTATGTTGTATAGTGGGTATGGGGTATTTAGGGAGCTGTCTCTTTGTTGGGAATCTGAGAAAATGCCCAATAGTCATTTGATTGTCAGACGTGAGATCTTAATGTTCATTTTTGACTTCTTGTCAGCTTATCCACTTTAGTTATTTTCTTGCCAACTTGTTCTGTTCTGATGACCTCTTCCATTTTGTATTTCACCCTGACTGTTTTATGCTTCTAGGTGGTGATTCAATTTATCTGATTTGCTTTTGAGATCTAATAACAATTTTCCAATCCTGTTTTGTTCTGTGCGACCAGTCACCCCTCTCTGGAAGGAGTTTTCAGTCCATTAATAGAAGGATAGCTAGTCTTCTGCTTGTTTTTATTGCTGCTGCGTGTAAAAATAAAGAAAAAGAAGCCTGCTCCTTTTGTTTACTCTGTTTGTTTCTGGTAGCTTTCATGGGTTCCCCCTCCAAGTATATATTGTCATACCTGGGTTTCAGCACCCTTTCATCAGTGGGAGCTGTATTGCTAACTTTATTGAGTGCCTTTTCATTTTCCCAGGGTTCGCCAATTTTGTAGCATTATAGTTTGTCTGATTTCGCCTTTACCAGGTGCTGGCTAAAAGACGATAATTCTCAAGCTCCATCCGGCAGAAATAGATCCTGTTACTGGGACTCTGGGAAGGTGTGGAAGGACAAGACTGCTCTCACTTCATCTCAAACTGGGATTATGGAGACAATAGAGACAGATAAAAGGGAATGTCTCATTTATGTGGCAAATGGCACAGAATCAAAATGAAGAGGATCATCAAAAGTTCAAAAGAACTGCGGACCAACCTTAATTTTCCAAGTAACTGATATAGGAGACAACACAAGGATTCGGATGACGCCTGAGGCCGTGGAAAACATTCATTATGAGGGCCACAGAGTTGTAATGCCAGAAGCTGTGAGGCCCGGGAGCACTAGCAGGCTTGCTACCAATGGGATGATTGGTACTCAGAAATTGACCAGGGCCTAGTTGTCTAATATTGAAGGAGTCCCCTGGCCACAACACTGAAAATATTTGAAGGATGGTAGTGCTCAGATGGGTTCCTGTGGTCTATAAATGTCACTGACTCTATCATTCATTAGTGTTTAGTTCCTTCTAGTAACATGGCCTTCAAGGTCGAAAATTGTTGAGATTTGTCCAGTCTTTGTTAATGTTCGGGGTGTAGATGTATTCAAGTTGTTTTTCACTGCTCCCAGTTGTTTGCTGGAACGTACGCAAGCTAATGAGACTTGTGATGATTAATGCATATGCACAACAGATGGGCATGGCTAGCAAAATCCAGGTAATTGTCACGGTCATCTTGATTTGATGGTTCTGCCTGTGGATGAGAAGAATAGCCGCATAATACAACATGATAAACAATGTAGAAAGGAATTAGGGCATCTCTGTCATTACTTGGATCCGGTACATATTCATCCTTTTTAAAATTATGCATTTGTATATTGATATGTGTTAGTGTATAGATAGATAGATAGATAGATAGATAGATAGATAGATAGGTCTCAGAGGGTAATAATAATTTATGTGGATAGAGCTAGGAGACAACTTGAGCACAGAGTGTGGTCTTCAATTCATAATACTGGGTTATCTGCTCAGTACGAGATCAAAATACGTATGCAACTCCAGCAGTAGCGGCTGCTCCCAATGTTACGTGGTAGGGTGGTAGCGCAGGGGGAATACAAAAATACAAACAAATAATTTTTATTTTTATTTTAAATTACCACTTACCTGATGCTGCGTCCGCCGTCTTGCTCCTTCCCCGATCCTCGACTGGTGCACACTGCGCAGGCTCCCAGATGCCAATCCAGACGCTGCTGTCATGCTGGAAAGGCTATTACCCAGAATGAGAAAAGTGCTGGGATTGGACTGAGCGGCCTGGTTTGCCGCTCAGACAGGGCTTGGCAGCCTGTGCAACACAGCTCGGGTTGGAGAATTGCTAAGTGCGCATGCTGGTTTAGCCGTCCTAAGATGGCCGGCCAAACTGACATGCACTCTTAGCAGTGCCCATCACTCCTCCTCCCTGAAGCCCAGGATGTCCCAGCCCCGCCCAGTGACTTGGCTACCCAGCAGAGGCACAGTGAAAAATAAAATGATAATATAATTATTTTATTATCATTCTATTTTTAACTGTTGCCCCTGCTGGGTAGCAGCAGTGGGGCGATGCTCCTCCACCATAGTGGAGGAGCTGCCCCTGAAATTCAGAACCCTGCAGTGCTTTAAGCATACTTGGAATTATATATTTTTTGGAGGTGGTGGAATCTTGGTTTAAATGCCTGTAATATACACAGACTCTGCTGAGTCACTCAGTCTAGATGGCAAGAGCACATTCCCCTGTTGTTGACCAGGACTGTACTGGCTATTCTGTCACACTAGCATTTCCATGGTGGGTTGTAGGCTAGTGGGCTTTTTTTCAGAGATGGATGGGCAGCCATGACCCAGCCATGCTCCTTAGTCCCATTCTAGTCAGAGTCTCCTGCAGTGTGTGGCTGATTGGAGCATTTTTTTTTATGGATAATATTAGTTTCTGTTCAGGAGCTGTCCTTGACAAACAGTACTTGCTGTCGGAAATTATACTGCTGATTAAAATAATCAAGGTTAATACACTGTGCTGCATAGGTCCATGTGCTGGACTGGACCCGCCTTTCTCACCAATCACTTTGCACTGCACATGGCTGGTTGTCAACTGCACTCATTATCAGAGGAACAGATTAATTTGGAGAAAGTCCCAAAAATGTGTCAGGAAGTACATTAGCGGGCTAGTCAGTGGTCGGTGGAATCCTTTCCTATATGCCTACGGAAACAAAATAACTATGTTACCTTTAGTTGGAATAGTTTTACTGAATAAGGGTAACTAAACTGGACATTATCAATCAAAGGTGGTATCATATATCTTGGTGACATAATGTGTTTGGAGGGAGGGAGGGTCTGCGATTAAGAGATTTGTGGCAATCGTTGGCAACTGAAAGTTACCTCAAAAAGAATATGCTATAGACTTGGAAATTAGTAGCTTTCTGTCAAAGCTAATGGTTACCTCGGCTTGCACAACTATCTTAAAATAGTTTGCCAAAGGACAGAGATCCATGAAGGGCCAAATTCGGATTACTCCGAAAGAAATGTCTTACAGGAAAAAGAGAACATGTGATGTCAGGAGGTTGGTCAGACCTCAAAAGTGTCTGATGGAACGAATTTTTGAGAGTCTCCCTCGGGGTGATGGGGCCACATTTGTTACCACTTTGCAGTTCTTTTTGGAATCATACGCTCATGATCAGTAAGCAAATTTAACATAAAAGACCTCCTGGCACTTGGTGCAGAATGCACATATACCTTATTTTAAAAAAATCTAATTAGAAGCTGGTTTTTGTTGGACTATTTACAGTGGTACCAGCAAAAGACTGCAAATGCTATATAGCCCACAAATGTGTTCTTTTGAGAGTAAATTAATTCACTTTAAAGCAGCAAAAAGCTATTCACAGATTTGTACATTTTGCCGCATGTCATGTGCACTGTCTGATTGTCTATGCAGCCCTCAGAGCTTCTCTTTAGTCAACTACTTTGCCATTTCTAGCTCTGTGCTTTTTACTGTAGAGCTATTTTAGGTGCCACATTAGTGTACTTCTCACTTACTGCAATCCCACGTAGTGTGCATTTACATGTATTCCTTTCTCTATCCATGATGGGGTTTTGTAGCCATGGAACACATGGATTGAAATTCTGCAGACAATCTTGTGTGTGCTGTTTTGAGTAGCAGGAAAATTGATAAACCTATTGACTATAGAGTTGTGGTCGAAGTACAGAAGGTTGTACCCGTTTTGAGAGAAAAAACTTTGAGACAGTTGTATTGTGGGATTGTGAAGTCTTCTCCTGGATGGTCACCACCCCAAGGCAGTATACATTCACTGTGATGAAGTAGCTGAGTAGTAGCTGAACAATTTCTGCAGGTTATGTACAATTGTTTCCATATCCCTCCCTGGTTAAGGCAGAATGACTCTCCTCACCCTGCACTCCTAGTTTTCCAGCCAACACATTGTGATTTAAAGGTATGCAGGTCTAGTGGCTCGTTTAACTAATGCATCCGCTGCAGGGATCAAATTCATATTCCTGGTGGGTGTTCTCAGCCTTTCATCCAAATGAGACCAATGATATAAGTACTGTTGACATGGGTAACAATAAATATCTGTACTCACACATAAAAACGTGTATTTACCAATACATGTAGTTCAAATTATGCTTTTTTCTTTGACATTGGGAGGATGGATGGCTGAGTCGGCAATGCCAGCACTGACACAGATCTTCCCAGTGAGCACTTTTTTTTCAGTACGCTATAAAATGTGCATTATGGTCACTGATTATGAAAGGAGGTTGTCCCCGACATGTATCCCAAGGAAGGGCTGAGCCAAAGCACAGATATATTTAAATTAGAACAATTTTCAGGAGCTGTGCTTTACATTGGATTGCCAGTGTGCGTTGTATTATCTGGTTAAGTTTAAACTGGACTTTCACTAATGCCACTTGTACATGTACTACATCTCCAATGAGAATACAATGGTTTCAGCGTCTGTGAAAGAGCACATATTTTTTTGCCACAACATGGAAGTCCGGTCCTCTACACCGCCTTCCATATAGATCCAGGGAGCAACAGCTAGCCCGCATGAATAACCACAGAAATTCCGAAAGTGTCCAAAACATGTGATCAGCGGGTGGAACAGAATGAATACTCTTTAAAGTTCACCAACGATTTGCTATATATCAGGCAGTGAACTGACCACCTGCATGAGAATCTCGTGTTGGTTCTCACGTGTTTTGGGGACTATGGATTATTTTTATTGGAAATGTTTAACTTTTATGTAAATGTGTCTCTATTTTAGTTTTTGCTTTTTAGGGTGAGCCTGAGCAGTGCATGTGCTGCTCTGCGAGGCATGCTGTATTGAGGTAGGGACTGGAAGCTCCGCCTACTCTCCGCCCACATTTTTCATTGGCTTGTGTCATTGTCCACTGTAACCTTCCATGGAGACACCAACTGTTACGTGTGTTGTTGCTCGGTAGGCTTTAATTACAGCCTCCGAGCACTATTTTCTCAAATAGCAGGCAGGACACACTCTCTCCTACCGCTTTTTTATTTTTATAGCACGCATTTGTAATACAATAGTTCTCGTATTTGCGAGAGTTTAAGCTATTGACATTGTAAATGACAATGCCTTTTATTTATCTGTTTTAAAAACAACACATAAATAAAAGGCATTTTCATTTACAATGCCAATAGCTCAAACTCTCATAAATGCGAGACCTATTGCATTGCAAATGCTTGTTTGTACTTCTGTCATGTTAAAGAGTGCAGGGGAAAAGCAACAGTAGACAAGTTATTATATTTTTGAGGTTCAGTATCTTTGAAGCAATCGTTCGTGTGCAGTGATTCTGTTGTAGTTTTATACTTATTGATTAGCGTTTCCCTTTTTGGCATAAATAAAGCTAAAATGAAAATCACTACATATACCTGAAAGATCATTTGAAACTATACACGTCTGTTTGGAATATTGATGAATTGTGAGATATCACCACATAGGTGCCCTGAGGTTAATAAAACACTTCGAACTCGTTAAGGCCAATCAGCAATGAACCTTTCAACAGCAGATTGCAATGCTGTTTCAAAGAGCAGGAAGGGGAAATCACTTATGGTTTATATTTCTTGAGTGGCAAGAAAGATTCCAGTAGAGGGCAGTTGATTAGATGATCTGAGGTTTTCTTCTTTAAGGATCTTAGGCTGTGTTTTTGCCTCACTTGGGTTTGTAGCCTTGGAAAATGTTCAGATGTCAGAATAGCTCAGAGAATCTGTGAATTCCTCCTTCATCTTTTTTTTTTTAATGAAATGAAAATTATGTATGGAGAAGGGCCATCCTTAACAAACGTGGTGTTGTGCTTTGTTCAGATATGCAGCAGCTTCAGCTTGATTAGAAATTCTTTGATTGCAGTCAATTATTTCCTGTAGCCTACGGTATCTCTAATGATGTAGCGACATGAATTCTGCTTCGTATGTGGTTCCAGAGCTGCTGAATGGATGTGCTGCTCATAGTCGCCATACATTTTTGATAGCAGTGGGATTAGACAAGGGTTTGAAGCAAAAGGCGGCCTTTTTATGTCAGAGGTGGAAACTAACAGACTCACTCTGGGTAGCATAATCCCCTATTTGGGGAGAATAGCAAATTTTAACCCATGTGGGATTACGAGGTTTGTGCCACAACCCACACTGCAAGAACTTTTCAATTTTCCGCAAGAGCCAGGTGAAATATAATTGGGGAAAAATGGGTAGAGGGAACCAGGGCCGGACTGGCCGTAGCGGGCACCGGGCGTTTCCCCGGTGGGCCGCGAGGGTGGGGGCTGGTTTTGGGCCCCTGGGGGGACGTTTTTGTTACCGGGGGCCGGCAATATCGGCCCCCTGTAACAAAATCGGCTGAAACCGGCCCTAGCAAACAACTCGGCCGCACCCGCCTTACCCCCAGGGGGGCCGGCCGAGCAGTTTGCCAGGGCCGGTTTCGGTTCCCAGTCCGGCCCTGGAGGGAACGCATGTAGAAATTGGTGTGTAAAGCTTCAATTCACTGGTAGGTTATGCCACCTGCAGTGTTGGTAAGGATGGGTGGGTATCACTGCCTACATCATTTTCCCAAGTACCTAAAATGAGGCTCTAAGGAGAGTCTATAATGTGGCATCATTGTCTATCTATCTATCTATCTATTTGTCTATCTATCTATCTATCTATCTGTCTGTCTATTTTCACTGACAAAAACAACAGTCAAAGTGACGTTATAGTTGGGTGTTGGAAAGAGACACAAGCTAAGAAGAGCTAATTAAAAATTCCCAAACCCACTGAAATCCACCAGTTATAGCTTAGTGAACTAACTACAGTTTGTGCCCCCATCAATCATTGTTTACAAACTCACATATTACATCACTCATGAGATGTAAAATGACATAATTGATTATATTTAAATAACTCTGAAATTACTAATGAGCTCAACCAGTGATTCTGACTGTGTGCTGTTGGCTTTGTGAGCAAGAAAGTAATACAGCAATCTAAATTGAGGGTTGGACTCTTGTAAGTCTGTCTGTCAGCTTTCGAAAGATGGAAAAAAAAAATGGATATTTCTGAAGTGAGATGCTTTTGATGTATGCCATTGTCTTTTTACTTGTATTCACCCAAAGGATGGGTGGAGTGGGGTAGGTCACTTGTGGAGAGCTGGCCGCTGAACATCATTACCCAGTAGACCCTTTAGTAAGCCTTTGCTGTGAAGGGTGGAAGGCTGAGCATGTAGTTTGTTAGATGGTTATAAAGGGGTGGGTGTAAAGTCTGGCCACAGGTGATGCCGTGCGGCCAACAACCTCCCCCGTGCCCAAAGGCAATGTGCAGCAGGGGTTGGCTACATGTAAAGGGTATGGTGCAGGGCCTGGCTGTAGGGCAAGCCCACTGCCAACCTCTATTGTATGTTGGATGTAGTGCCTAATGTGACATCAGGCCTTGCAGACAACCTCCAGTGTGTTTGGGGGTTGGGGAGGGGAGGGTGCAGACTCTGGCTAGAGGCTAAGCCCTCTAACTTGTCCTACGTGTGGCTTAAGATCATGCACAGTGGAGGTTTAATGTTTGCAGAGGGTTGGGTGAAGGGGCACTGAGTCACATCCTGATGTGGATTGAATGCAGTGCTGGTCAGATGCTATGACTGAGATGTCTTCAATGATGCTTAGCATGTCATGAGTGATGTAATATGTGAGTGGCACAAGTTGTAATTAAGTCACTAAACTATAATATTTTACTGGTTCTTGTTTTTTTAACATTAGCTTGTGTTTCATTCCAACAACTAACTGTAACGTCATTTTATTGTTTCAGTTTTTTTTCTTTTTTTACTATAAGTTAGGTCGTAACACATAAACTATCTATAACGTCACTTTAACCTTTTGTTTATATATACATATATATATACTTGCACTGCCTTAGCGTTACTCCAGATTTACCAAGCAACGCAGGGCCACGCATGGTGGCCTTGCGCTGCTTGGTAAATCTGACTTAAGTATTACGTTGCAACACCATGCGTGACACAAGGGCAACACAATACAATGATAAATCTGGCCATTAGTTATATATATATATATTGGGCCACAGTATACCGCAGTAACTTTGTGGTATACCGCTGTAAATGATGATGACAAGGCAGTATATGATTGGCTAATGGCTGACTTTACAAAAGTAAAAGGCAGCCATGTTGTTTTGACCACACTCTGGCCTTAGATATCGGTAAGTAGTAGGTTTTATTGTTGTTCCCTACCTAGTACCACTTTATTAAAATGGTAAATGGTAGGTAAATGTATTCATAGATTTCTATATTTTTTTCAAGTTTATGGAGTACCGCACCAGTACCTAGAAAGTACCACTGTGCTTACAGAAACAAAAGAAAATAATCAAAAAAGTAACAACTCACTGCAGTACACTACATTAGTGAAATATAGTGATTTAAAAAAAAACTATTTTAAGTTGCTCTGTAGCTTGTAGGTATTATCGTGGTACTGCATAGACTTTTGAACTGCAAATGCACTGTCGAACTCTATATTTGTGAAATATAGTGTAGTACAATGTAGTTTTAATCTTTGTACATATATACTCTTTTTAAGCATCTCAGTGCCTTCTAGGTAGTGCCACAATACTCCGTAACATTTAAAACAAATATATAGAAAAATATAATTAATTTTCCCTACCTATTGCCAGTTTAATACAGTGATTATAGGAAGGGAAGAAATATAAAACCTACTACTTACCTAGATCTAAGTCCTTAACGCAGAACACAGCCAAAGTGTGCTTAAAACAACATTGCTGCCTTTAACTTTTGTAAAGGCAGTCATTAACCAATCATATAGCCTTGTCATCGGCATATACCGATGCAGTTTCACAAAATTTCGTCGCATTCCATGAAACTACTGCAGTATACCCCGGTCTGAGATATCACTAAGTTTTAATCCCTTATAACTTGAAAAATACTTATTCTACTTACCTGTACTACCAAAAAGGATCATCTGCACACCATAATGTATAATCCTGCCAAATCCAACTGGTCTTTTGCCTGCTACGCGTGAGTACAAAGTCTATGAAAAATGTATTGGTTGAAAGAGGCATTAGGGACCCATTTTTTCTTTGCCCCTTCCCCCCGACCAATCAGCCAATGTAGAAAAGGCTATAGGTCTGAAAAGTTTCGTAGAGATTCTTCAAACAAGTGCAAAATAAACATTCTTCTTCATTTTTTAATCAATGTAGTCATGCTGCTGTTCCAGTTCACACCTGTAGTTTTTCAGTGTGTCTGGTTAATGCATAGAACATAACCTTTCTGCTGCTGCAAGAATTTAGCGTTATCACATGATAAATATTAGTTGCTGGGGAGTTTGATTGGCCATTAATGATTCTTTACTTTTCACAAAGAGGGTGGGATTCAGGCTTTCCCATGCGTTTGAGGATAGGGAGAGAGGGGGAACATATACTTGGAATGGAGATCGCCAGGGTGTGTTTGGGTACCCATGCAGTAGTTTCTTTGCTGTGTCTCATCCTCTGTTCTTGCCACACCGATTTTGTCTCGCATTATACCATTCTTTTTTTTAAATTTTAACTTTGTGTCTGGCTTAATAGTATATTAGAACATTGGAATGTTGGGAGCTCCATTGTAGACAATGGAGTGTTCCATGCTTCTAAGGGCCGGTAAAGGCCCGCAGAGCAACATTCCAATGTTTTACAAAGGCCTCTCGGAGCTCGAGGGGATTTAAATCCCCTCGAGCTTCGAGAGGCCTTTGTTTTATTTGTTAGAACATTCTGCCCTCTAGTGGCAGAATGTTCGAATAGCCTTATAGCCCTTCGTAGCAGGGCTATACCGGCTATTAAAGTCCCGGTCCCTTGTTAAAGTCCCTCGCCTTCGGCTCGGTCCTTTGACGCGGGAGCGGGCCTTTAATAGCCGGTATAGCCCGCTACGGTGGGCTATAAGGCTATAGTATTGTTTTCATGTTTTGCAATCGTATTTAGTCTAGGGGTCTTCTTGATTTTAATTTCATCTTGCAGAATGTCTTCTTTTGTACAGCGTGTCATTAGATATATTGTCCCATTTGTCAATTGGTTGCCAAATATCTGACTGTATTTTCTGGTTATGGACACCGCTACATATCTTGTAAACCATGCATTTCTAATTTGTCGTTGAGGGCTGATCTTCTGGTTAGTGGGCCTACATGCTCAGAATTGATGGCTGTGGTGCTCTGCAATTCAGTAATTGCAACTTGGGCTAATGATGTTGGGGCCAGAAAATCCTTACTGTAGGAGTGGCCTCTGGTACAATTATACAATCTCACAGAGATGCCCAGTCACCTGGCTTTAGACTAAATTACCAAAACGGGCATTGTCTTGTGTCAGCCATCATTGAGGCTGGATCCGAGTAGGTGCTTGACAAAAGATTTCTAAATGGTTATAAATCGGTATTTTTTCAAGTTTGTTACATTTTGTAATTGCCCCACTAATATGGAAATGGAAGAAATTGGGGAATTCTTGACTCATATATCTTAAAACGAAATCTCTTTTGTCACCAATCGCCCTTACAGTTTGTAAAGAGGTGGCTGGATTTTACAGCTGTCCCCAATTGTCTACTCTCTGCTATACTTTGTCAGAGAGTATAAGATTTGGTCCTTTGGATAAATCTAGGTTGTGATATATGCCTGACAAAAAACACCACTGTTCAATTTACCAGAACAGATGAAGAAATTGCTCCTGAAAATCTGGGCAAGTCTTCAATATTCTGTGTGCATTTCCATAATATCTGTTATATAAGTACAGAAACAATTCCCAAAAATAGCCACAGTTGTGGGTCTTCTGAAATCTCAGCAGCTTGACTACATTTAAGGAGAACCAATGCTTATTACCTTCTGCGTATGTACACATAAGCCTGATTACAATCTGAGGGGCATATTTATGAATAAGTAACGCAGCGCAGAGCAGCAAGTCACCTTACTGCAGTGTGCTGTTTTTGAGGGAAAGTGCAGGAATGCGCTGCATTCACCACAATACAGCGCATTCCTGTCCTTTTCCCAGCGCTGGAGCACAATGGGCTGCCTAGTGCCAACACAGGCACCCTTGCCCTATGGTGCAAGGGTTTCTCTGTTGCATGCAGGATTGGTTTTGTGCAGGGAGAGGCACCTTCCTGCACAAAACAATCCCCTGAGACATTTGCCTCTATCTCTAGGGGCTGCACAATGCAGCACACATAGAAAGAGGAAGTAACAAGGAGAAATAAAGATATTTCTCCTCATTAAGCCTCCCTGGGAAGGCGTAGCATTTTGGTGCATTCCCAGGTCTACCAGTAATGGTAAATCTAGGAATGCGTCAAAATCCATGGGAGTTGCGTGGGAACACCCATGCATTGCCTCCATGGGGCAGAGTAACGCAACACAGCGATTTGCACTGTGTTGCATTACTCCTGATTTATTAAGCCACCCAGGGCCACGCAAAGTGGCCTTGCGTGGTTTGATGAATCTTATTTTGGGGTTACGTCGTGCATGCACCACGTTTCGTGGTGCAAATGCAATGCAATCCCCTTGATAAATAGGTCCCTGAGTGATAATCCCTTTTCCGGTGGAAAAAAGAGTGAAGTAAGTGAAGGGGCAATACCACTGCATATTCACTTTCCTCGGCACGGTGTCCCTCCCATCAATATGTTAATTAAATCGGTTCAGCAGGATATACTGCACTATTCGCTCTAACCTTACAACACAGAGTGGCTTCAGAGGGAAGAGGGTATCATGCTTTTTACTAAATGATGTGCCTAAGAACTGAAATCCTATCTGCTGCTAGACTCTTCATCTGACTGTATTTATTAGTCCAGGAGGGAAGCCAGTGACAATGTGTGTTCCATGGCAATAGCAAAATAGAGAGTCTGCAAAACAGTCTGTCCCGTCCCTCCTGCAGCTCCTTAATTGTGCATCAAAAGAGTCTCTTCCCACATGTGCATGTGAAAAACAGTGCAAGCGAGAATGAACAGTGAGTGCTATTCCTCATACATCATACCTTACCATGGCATGCCAGTGAAGTGTGTTCGGCCCTGTTCATATTATTAAACGTAATTTAAAGAGGTAGACAGCATAGGCATTGTGGCATTAAAAACTTCCCATCTTCCCTGTGTATTCTCCTTTTGGTAGTCAGTGATGTCTCTAGAGAAGTATTTGATACCATTCGTGATGTGAATAGGGATTCCATTGATGATGCAATTGTTGACACCACAGTATGGTTTCAAAATGGTTATTGTGTTAGTTGCAAATTCACAAGTTCTGTGAGAATAATTAAAACCATTACCATACCTTCAACTAATGCATTTTCAAAAACAAATCTTTGCACTAAGTTTCACTAATATTTATTGAAGTACTTTCAATTAGTTTTACAGTTTTAGCCCATCTTTTATCTTGAGTCATGTCTTGCTCCCCTTTCTTCTCTTTCGACTTCACTGATTTCCAACTCCACTCTACACTTCAGACCTCACTCTCCTGACTCCAGGCATTCACAACTCGACTTATCACTTCCCACTGACTACACTCAATCCGAAATTCTCTTTTCTGACTCTTAGTTCTACTTCTGACTTCACTCTGCCTACACCTCCCGCATCTGATTTAAACTCGTGAATCCACTGTGACTAATTTCGCTCCCCTACCCAACTCACTTTCTTAGCTTGAAACTTGAATCCCAGTGCTTAATTTGAGCCGGTGCTTTCCGGTGCTCAGCACTGGCACCTAATTGCTTTCCGGTGCTCGGCACCGGCACCTAATTGTCAACACCATACCTAGAACAGTCTACCACATGGTGGCGCTGCTCATCTAATTTAGAGATGAGCAGAACAACAGTTGCTTAGGAATACAATCTACATTACAAATTGCTAATACCTGCCTCCCCAGCCATTCCTTTAGCTTTGGGGACCTGGAATAATGTGAACTGTCGCATTTACATGCGAGAGAGATGGTTAGTAGTTGTTTTGGCAGTGATGACAGGGGCGATGAGTGGTGCAAGCTGCAGTGGCCTCCTGGTCAGAGCCCTGGCACTTAATATTTTACAACCTAAGCACTGTTGACTCCACTCCCTCCTGCCACTATTGACTCATGACTCTCATCAGTCCCCCAACTCCAGTATCTCTTCTTTCCGGATTTTAGTGTCCTGACTCATCTCTCTTTAGTTGGCTCTCTGCACTTGATTGTGCCAACTCCATTCATTCCTTAAACATTCTAATAATTTACAGATTATAACTTTGAACAGCTGTATTTCTATTTGCAGAGTTTAATTTTCTGTCTCATTTGATAAAATGACACTAGTAAATAGCTTTCATTAGCATACGTATCCCATTCTCTACTGGACCACCCCTGATTATTTCCTGTTTTCTATAGAAATTAATGAGGGAACTTTGCCTTTTAGCACATGTAGCAGGGGCTATCAAGATCCAAGTAGTGTCACACGCTAGTATGTTGCAGTATAACCTTATCCATTCTATCTCTATCAATGATTTAGGGCCTGATTAAGAACTTGCGGACGAGTTACTCCGTCACAACGGTGACGGATATCTCGTCCGCCGAAATATAAATCCCATTAAATCCTATGGGATTTATATTTTGGCGGACGGGATATTGGTCATCGTTGTGATGGAGTGACCTGACTGCCGAGATAGAAATCAGGCCCGTAATGTCTGTAGGTTTGCAGTAAGGCCTAGTTTGTCTATCTGCTAAGAGTGTGTTCATGTGTATACATAATAAGATGTATTAAGAAAGGGTCATCAGTGATTTAGCAAGATACCATTCCTCCTTTTCCTCACCCTTGCCCTCTCCCTTCCTACTACAGTGGGCATAGATGGAAATATCGCTGTATTCGGTTTCATTGTTACCCATTTGGGCTAAATAGAATCACTTTGCCTCACTATCTTTCCTGTTTTCAAATTTCTTTATTCCATGTGACCATCACTTCTCCACCATTCACCTTAATGTTTTTCCCTCATCTCTCGCCCAGTTCCCTGAACCAGTGCAAAGGGGAATTTGTGGTGGTAGTTTTTAGAAGCAAACGTTCTGCACCAGTCTGCATTCTTATGTACCTATAATGAAGATTTGGACTGTGAGTGCAGGAGTGGAAAACAGAATTTATAGAGAGTAGAAGGGGAATGGGAGAAAGCATTTACTCACATGAGTTTAATAACCTTGTTAATGATGACAGAGGAGTCCCAGGGCCCCTAGTGCAGTGCTGCAAAAGGAGGAAGAACTTCTCTGTGGCTCCAAGTATGAAGTGTTTACATCTTCTTCAATGCAGTGCCCCCTGATTGGTTATTAGTTAGTGTCACATGGTACGCATTTCTGCAGCGTTTGTTGGCCGGTGGTTGTTGAGCCGAGCTCTAATCTGAATAATTAGTGATTAGTGAAAACCTCTTCTCACCGTTATCTGTTGGTTTAAGACAACCATTATTTCTTTGGTTTCATCTGCCAGAATATTCATGTGTGTCTTTCATCAGCTGAGCTAACACTGTCGGTTAATAGCAAATTGATATAGATGGATTATAGTTAATACAGTTGTCAGAATAAGATACAAGCCAGACTCCATGTGTTTATTAGAAGAACTGGGAAAAGTTAGGTGCTAAAAAAAAGTCTGGAAGAATGGTTGCGTGAGAACCAAACTGTTAGGGGGTGCAACTTCCAGCATTGTTCCACCAGTACATATCTATACCATCCTCTAATGTTAACCCATATTGATTTGTACACCATGTAAGCAATGTGTGCCAAAAACATTAAGGACCTAGTTTTGAGTTCCCTGATATTTTGGCGTGACAGTACTCACCGGGGTACCATCAGAGTTTACGTACCCCATTTTGAATATTATCATGAAATTAGAGTCACCTTTCACCCTGCCTCATTCATTCACATTTACATTCAGTCCACTAAACATACTCATATACCACCAAGATATAAATATAACATCATAGGCTTTAAATAAAAAATATTTTAAAAAAAGAATTTTCCAATGCATCTGATACATATCATTTAGACATAAAGGAATTCATGTATTATGAAATCTGTACACAATTCTTATAAATCCCCACCCAGTACAAATATGATGAAAGCACAAACGATTCAGAGAGAAAAATATATTTTTTGGATCACAAATCCTAACGGAGAACCCTTGTGCACAGTGTCTAAAGTGCTGTTGCATATTCTGATCCAATGACCAACATCAAGTCAGAGTCCTGGTGAATACAAGAATCAATTCATCACAGTAACTCCTCGTGATTGGATCCAGTTCAAACCTAGCGTTGATGCGTTTCGGTGGATACTACTACATAAACACCACCTTCTTCAGGATAATAGTATTTGAGTATTTATCACCCACAACCCGATAAACAAATTTGTGGAAAATCTAAAAAAATTAATTTAAGGGAAATTATTCAAGAAAAGAAAGGTGTTTCTTAACAAAAACCCATTAAGTACATTCAATACAGCATATCTAAAAATCATTATAATAAAAACAATTGTTCTTGTACCCAGCTGGGAAGTCTCCTCTCTCTTGGTGGCATAAATCACACTACATTTAAACAAATGTGTAACCCTTTACACTTTTCATTCACTTCAATATTAAAAGAGAACTCTTTATATTTTTTCTTATTTTCTTTCATTTTTCACACTCCCATTCATCTTCATACAATCAGTTTGTTCATAGATAAATGGATTTATGACTCACCGTTAGCCGTGGTGTTCCATAATTGGTGTCACTTGGGGTGTGTATTCTTAATTTACAGCGGGAAGTTTTCAGTAAGGGCCTATGCCTTGTCCCTGGGTATGGAGAGAGAAGTGCATACAAATAAGGTCTCCTTTTGTTGTCCGTGTCTCTCTCCTTCTTCCCCTCAATCTGGTTTCTCATTCTTACCCCCTTTTATATCTTCTAAAGTTAACCCATATTGATTTGCACACCATGTAAGCAATGTGCGCCCAAAAAATGAAGTACCTCATTTTGAGTTCCCTTGTATTTTGGCGTGACAGTACTCACCGGGGTACCATCAGAGTGTGCGTACCTCATTTTGACACAATTTGCCTCTTTTCTCTATATTTCATTTGTATTTTTCCTGGTGAAATCAGCACAAGGAAAGCAGCTCAAAATTGCAGTAAATCTGCTCTAGTATTAATCTTGATTCGGGCTTAAATTCACACTGATGGTCAAATCTAAATTAGCTGGGTACTCATAATGAGTATCTAAGTCCTGATAACATGTATATAAAAACTGTACACTGAAAATCCTACTTTCCAAATATTGAACACTTTGTTTCCAGCATACATTATTTTCTGCTCCACTGAGGAACTCCTCCCCACAGTTTGCAGCTGCAGTGCATTCGAAGTAGGAGCCCACTTAGGATTTGACCACAGTGTTCTTTTCTCAAACCTCACCTTTGTAGGAAGATGAATTCGATGGCCAATAGAGCTGACACATCGTATCCACTGACTTGGCCTGTTTTGTACCCTTTAGATCCAATCTTGGACTACCCACTCCCTGAACAGGTAGATCCAGTACCAGCCAATTTAGCCAACTTCTGGACACACCAGAAGGACTTCCGGTTGGTTGAGGTTCCAGTTGATACTTCCCTAGGCTTCTTCTTCTTGGGAGATTGGGACACAAATAACTTGGCACTGCTTGGTGCTAGTAAAGGCTTTTGATGCTTTGTCCATTGAGATATGGCTATATCTGTCCAAGAATGAGTGTAGCCATCTGTTTCTGGTAGCCTTGGCTCTGCCACTGAAGCTAGCACTCATTTATGAACTCCGTGTTCTGAAGCCAAAAGTCTGAAAGAGACCACATTCTGAGCTTGCTAGTTTAAAGTCTCAGGATGCCAAAGATGGGCACCCAAGGACAGTCTTATTTGTGCCTTAGGGAAAATTCCAAATCAGTCTGCTGTCGTGATGGTAGGTTTCCTGTTTGACTCTTTGCCGCCCACATGACATGGAAACACAACATGAAAAGATCAATGGTCTATCACTCAAACTGGATAACCTTAGCACCATCATAGCAAATTACAGCTACAATTGTGGCACAAGTTAATTCACTGCACCTTACTCATAGGCATTTGATGGGAAGCACTTGCTTCAGCTTCCACCAATGAGGTTCTTCAGACATAAAAAGACAGGGAAGGTCAAAGTCCAATCTATGAATGACCTCCAAGAACTGACCCCAGTCTTCAGATAAATAATTGAGGAAATTCCTGAGCCTCAACAGAGGTTACGAAAGCTCAAACAACTCTCCATACTCCCGTCGCCGTCTTCCTCTGCTCTATTTTAGAGGACTCACAACCTTTACCATTAGAGAAACATTGACACCAATTCATGTGGGAAGCAGTGGGGGGGGGCATCATCACTCACTTGAGGTTTCTTCTCCCATTAATCATGGCATCTTCCCATACTCACCACTGGTACTAAATACCATATTGCACTCTGCATCTGCATATATTCTTATACAGAATATTTAAATTACCCATTGGTGGTCGCCAGTAGGTGGTTATAGTTATAATTCTGTTTCCATAGGAAATGCGTGTTTTGTGGTGCTAATATCTTTGGCCCATTTGATGAATCTCCATGAAAAGTTCCAGAAAAGTGCTACTTTTGTACTAATGTGCGCATGGAAAGTTTCGGGGTGATCCATCAAGCAGGGACAGACAAAAAGGGTGGGGGGGGTCCCAAAACAGGTTTTCTCCATTCATTTTTCCAAAGGAAGTTTAGACACTACTACAGCCCAAACCGCTCAACGAATTTACACCAAATGTGACAGTAGGCTACATCTTGGTCCAGAAAGAGTGCTTTTTGTGTTTTGGTTTAAATTCGTTCAGTAGTTATGGAGATATTATGGTTAAAAAAAATTGTTCATATCACGCCGCGGAGGATCCGCAGAGCCGACAGATTTCAAACTGAAATCTGATTGGCTGCCACCACCTCAACAAGGAAGTGGTGGCAGCCATCTTAGGACTCAGGACTCAGTCCAGAGTCCATAAAGAGACATAAAGGGCCAGGGTAGGAATACCCTGAAGTCCTAGGCCTGAAAAAAATCCCCTCCTGGGGCCAAAAAGATTTATTTTTTTAATTTTGCAGTGAGAATCTGCAGCAAAAAAAAGCATGGGCTCCCGCGCCTATTTTTTAAACCCTCTGGGGTGGGCCAAGGCTCAGGGGAATGACGTGTGTTTATTTTATAGGCGAAGGGGTCCGCAGGGCCTAAAGAGGCTTGGTGAGGGGGCCACACGGTCCTCTTCAGTTTAAAAGAGATACAGCCCTGGGGGATGGGGTCCCCAGGGCCTGATGTGGCTCAGGGAGGGCGGCCGTGTGGCAACCTCACCTTTAAAAAAAAAAACAGCCCCTCACGAGGCCATTTTCGGCCCTGGGACCCCATCCCCTAGGGCCCAAAGTATGTTTAAGGGTAGGGGGCATGCAGCCCCCCTCCCAAGTTGCTTTCGGCCCCGGGAACCCCATTCCCCTGGGCCTTATCTAATAAATATGGGAAGGGGGCCCCCTTCCTGAGCCAGCAATGGCCCCGGAGATCCCATCTCCCGGAGCCAGCTCACATGCTGTGTTCCAGGGAGCTCACCCCTGAAACACTGTAGTTTCCCTGCCTGCACTGGCCCAGGCAGAAAAACTTGTGTGTTTGCTTCCGCCTGGCGAGAGCATTTTAAAAACTCTTGCCAAATGGGAGCAAACGCAAAGTCTGCTCCCACAGCGGGCGAGAGTTTTAAAAATGCTCTCGCCGGCTGGGAGCAGACTTGAGATCTGTTTCCCTGCCCGCACTAATGCTGATCAAGATAGTGCTCCTGCCCGGAGGGAGCAGCATAAATAGCTGCTCCTTCCGGATGAGAGCAATGCTGTCTCCCACTGTGGCCCTCATCGAGTGTATGGTGGGTGCCCTGGGAGGACACCAAGGCACTCACCTATTATAAGGAGAGCGGTCCCCATTGCCAAAAAAGGCTCAAGGGGGATGGGGTGCATGGCCCACTCCCCTTTAAAATAACATGGCCATGTGGGATGGGGTCACCAGGGCCTTTTTAAGTCTCTGGGAGGGGGGCCATGCGGCCTCCCTCCCCTTTAAAAAAAATGGCCCTGGGGATAGCGTCCCCAGGGCCTAATAAGACTCGGGGAGGGGGGCCACTTGCCCTCCCCTTGAAAATACATACAAAGGACCCTGGGTGGTGGGGGCCCCAGGGCCCAATGAGGCTCTGCAAGGGGGGCCGTGCGGCCCCTTGCCCCTTTAAAAGAGCGACATCCCTGATGGTTGGGCCACCACCACCCTCTGCAACTGGACCCCGATCAGCACCGAAGACACCACCCGCACGATGAACTCCATCCACTCCGGATCACCAACCGACCCCTGCCCACACCACGTCTTCAACAAAGCCGACGCCACCATCGCACCCCATCTCCGGGACATCATCAACTCCTCCTTCCACACCGCCACCTTCCCGGAGAGCTGGAAGCACGCCGAGCTTACCGCCCTCCTGAAGAAACCAACGGCGGACCCCACCGACCTCAAGAACTACCGTCCCATCTCGCTCCTTCCGTTTCCGGCCAAAGTCATCGAGAAGACCGTCAACAGACAGCTTGCCGCCTTCCTCGAGACGAATGGATCCCTCGACCCCTCGCAGTCCGGGTTTCGGGCCAACCACAGCACCGAGACCGCCCTTATCGCAGCCACCGACGACATCAGAACCCTAACCGACAACGGGGAAACAGCAGCCCTCATCCTCTTGGACCTCTCCGCGGCGTTCGACACCGTCTGCCACCGCACCCTAGTGAAGCGCCTCAGCAACATCGGAATCCGAGAGAAAGCACTGGAATGGATCATCTCGTTCCTCGCCGGAAGAACCCAGAGAGTCCGCCTCCCCCGTTCAGATCCGAGGCCACCGAAGTCATCTGCGGCGTTCCACAAGGATCCTCACTCAGTCCAACCCTCTTCAACGTCTACATGAGCCCCTCGCAGCCATCGCACGCCAACACAACCTCAACATCATCTCCTACGCCGACGACACCCAGCTGATCCTCTCCCTCACCAACGACCCCACCACCGCCAGAGCCAACCTACACGACGGGATGAGAGACGTCGCCGACTGGATGAGGAACAGCCGCCTTAAGCTGAACTCAGACAAGACGGAAGTCCTCATCCTGGGTTCATCACCCTCCGCCTGGGACGACTCTTGGTGGCCCCCGGCCCTGGGCACCGTGCCCAAGCCAACGGACCACGCACGCAACCTGGGCTTCATCCTGGACTCCTCCCTGTCGATGACCAGACAAGTCAACGCCGTCTCATCTTCGTGCTTCAACACCCTGCGCATGCTCCGCAAGATCTTCAGATGGATCCCCACTGAAACCAGGAAGACCGGTCACCCAGGCACTCGTCACCAGCCGACTGGACTATGGGAACACCCTCTACGCCGGAACCACAGCCAAACTTCAAAAAGACTCCAGCGCATCCAGAACGCCTCCGCACGACTCATCCTGGACATCCCCGACACAGCCACATCACCGGACACCTGAAAGACCTGCACTGGCTCCCCGTCAGCAAGAGAATCACGTTCAGACTCCTCACCCACGCACACAAGGCCCTCCACGACCTGGGCCCCAAGTACCTCAACGACCGCATGACCTTCTACATGCCCACCCGCCAGCTACGATCAACCAGCCACGCCCTCGCCACCGTACCACGCATCCGCAGAGCCACCGCCGGAGGAAGATCCTTCTCCTACCTGGCAGCCAAGACCTGGAACTCCCTCCCCACTCACCTTCGGCGAACCCAGGACCATCTCTCCTTCAGGAAGCAGCTCAAGACCTGGCTGTTCGAGCAGTAAGTTACCCCCTCTCCCAGCGCCTTGAGACCCTCCCGGGTGAGTAGCGCGCTCTATAAATGCCGTGATTGATTGATTGATTGATTGGGGTCCCTAGGGCCTGATGAGGCTCTGGGAGGGGGCAAAGCGGCCCCCTCCCCTTTAAAAGAAACACACCCCTGGGGGTGGGGTCCCAAGGGCCTAATTAGGCTTGGGGAGGGGGGCACATGGCCCCCTTCCCCTTTAAAAGAGATACGGAGAATGAGGGCCTGATGAGGCTCGAGGAGGGGGGCTGTACCTTTAAAAGAAAAACAGACCTGCAGGATGGGGTCCCCCGGGCCTAATAAGGCTGAGGGAGGGGGGCCATGGGGCCCTTCTCCCTTTAAAGTACATAGGGCCCTGGGTAATGGAGTCCCTAGGGCCTAATGAGGCTCAGAGAGGGGGCCACACAACCCCCACCATTTTTTTTTTTTTTTAAAAAGCCTTGGGTGATGGGGTCCCCAGGGCCTAACAGGGCTCGGGGAGGGGAGCCATGTGGCGGGTGGTTGGAATATTGTATGGTAGTGGCCAGGCCTCCAGTAAAATTCTGCAGCACACGGCCAAAAGCTGTGCGCACCGGGGGGTTGGATTTACATTTGGTAATAAAATATTACTTTACTTTTGAAAAAACCTAGCAATTCACTGAAAAAACAAAGGCTAAAGTAACGTTATAGTTAGGTGAAATGTTCAGTAACAACGTAACATTTTAAACTCTAAAAATCATTTGGTATTGGATTTACGTATGGTAATAAAATATTGCTTCACTTTAAAAAAAACCTTGAAATTCACTGAAAAAAATAAAGGTTAAACTAAAGTTATACTGAGGTGAAATGTTAGGTAACAAAGAAATGTTTTAAACTCTAAAAACCACTGGGGGAGGGGTGGATTTACATATGGTGATAAAATATTACATTACATTAAAAAAAATAGGAATTCGCTGAAAAAAAATGAAGGTTAAAGTAACGTTATTGGTAGGTGAAATGTTCAGTAACAACGTAACATTTTAAACTCTAAACACCACAGAAATTCACCAGTTATAGTTTTGGCAGTAGGGGCCGACATGGCTCGCTGGTGGGGGGTCTGTGCGGGGGTCACGCAGGAAGGGGGTTCATAATTAAAAAATTAAAACCTGCCTTTCTGCCGGGTCCCGCGTCTTCTCTGCTCCTGCTCCCTTGCCTCCGACAGGAACAGGAAGCAGGCAACCAGGTTCCCTCCCCTAAGCCAATCACAACGCTGCAATGCAGCGTTGTGATTGGTCTGGAGTACCGTGACACGGTGCTCAGCCAGGGGCTAGAGGGCTGGGCATGTTCTCCATGCAGGCTGCAATACAGCCTGCATTGTGAAGGGCAGAGTGCGCATGACTGGTTTGGGCGGCCCGAGAGGGCCGACCAAACAGTCTTTGCGCACACAGGAGTGGGCAAACCACTCCTCCCCTGCCCTGCTCGGAGAGCAGAGCAGATCCGCCCACCCACCCGCCCGCAAAGCAAACATAAAATGATAATAACTAAAAGCTATTACCATTTTATGTTTTGGCTTCTCGCACTGCGAGAAAGCAGTGGGGCGACGCTCCTCCGCCATAGCGGAGTAGCTGCCCCTGAGTTACGGCTATGTCAAGTAACTATAACTCTTGCCCTCGCCATGCACTGCTAATACCCCACATATTAAATCACTCATGACATCTTCTGTGACATCCTTGATAACATCACTGCATCATTTGCAATGAAATTATTGATGAGAAAACTGTGCACTGCAGGGGCACAAGTTATAGTTACTTAAGATAACTCTAACTATAACTGGTGAATTTTTGTGGTTTTTAGTGTCTAAAATGTTTTGCTGTTTATGAACATCTCACCTAACTATAACGTTACTTTAACCTTTGTTTTTTCCTCTGTGAATTTATATATACATATATTACCCACTGGCAGTGGCAAGTGGGTATTTCTACTTAGGTTTGCTGTTCAAGAGTAAGAGTGTTTCTGGTATGCTTATAACTTTGACGCCATTTGACGAATCTTCACAAAACGTTCCTAAACTTTTTTCCTCCACCTCAGCTCCTTCAATGAACATTTTGGGGAGATCTGTCAAGTGGGGGCCGAGAGAAAAGGCGGGTTCCCAAACCCAAATTTCCCCATGCATCCATAGATTTTTTTAGGCAGCGATACTGCAAAAACTGCTGGATGGAAGTACACAAAATTTGGCAGAAGGCTAGATATTGGTCCAGAAAGTGTGCTTATTGTGATTTGATGTAAATGTGTTCAGTAGTTTTTGAGAAATAAAAGATGAAAAATATTTGGATGGTTGAGAGTCCCTCAAACCCAAATTAAAAAAATAGAACTTTCTGATTGGCCTAATGAGTTTTTGCCCTTGGGCATCATCGCTTCTGCAGGAGTACACTTTCATGGGAGCAAGCGCTCTGATTGGCTGGCTGCTACATGAAAGAAAATATTGTGGTAGCCATTACAGGACTCCGGTGAACTAGTCACCGGTTCTGAAAATAGTTAATTAAAAACTGATATATGGGGGCAGGGTAGAGATAACCTGCATCCTTAGCCCTTGTGGTACGGTCCCAGAGGGACATCCCCCCCGGGCCCAAATGTAAAAGCAAAATCAGGGTTTGTGCCGCAATACTGTCTTGCTCCCACAGGATCACGGCCCCCCTCTCTGGGCCTCTTAGTGACCCCAGGGACCAGTCCTCTGGGGCTGAAATATAATAAGGGAAGGGTCGCGAAACCCTGCTCCCTGGGCCGATCAGGGCCCAGGTAAACCTATTACCTGGGGCCCTCTGAAATTTGAAAGGGGAAGGGGTGGGCAGCACCCTCCCAGAACCTGTAAAGGCCCTAAGACCTCACCCTCTGTGGACAAAACTTCAATATGAAGCAGAGGAAGTGCGCGGCTCCCCTCCCGAGTTTGTAAAGGCCCTGGGAACCCCATCCACGGGGCCGGCATCAATATTGAATCACATAAAACACAATCTGTGGACCAAGATCGAGCTTCCTCCCAAATTTGGTATAATTCTGTTCAGTAGTTTTTGCAGTAGTGCTTCTTAAAGAAGTCTATGGAAAATGCATCATGATTTTGCCTTTTGGGACCTATAACTTGTGCCCTAAGATAACTATAACTCGCGCCTTGCACAGTTTCCTCATCAATAATTTCATTGCAAATGTTGCAGTGATATTGTCAATGATGTCATAGAAGATGTCATGAGTGATGTAATATGTAGGGTAATTAGCAGTGCATTGCGAGGGTGTGAGTTATTGTTACCTTAGGTTATGAGTTATAGTTACTTGAGATAACTATAACTGCTGAATTTCTATGGTTTTGTGTGTGTAAAATCTGAACCTAATTAAAACGTCTCTGTAACCTTTGGTTTTTTCACTGAATTTCTCAAGTTTTTTACATTTTATTTCCTAACTATAACGTCCCTGTAACCTTTGTTTTTTTCAGTGAATTTCTATGGTTTTTTATTGCTATTTCCTAACTATGACATCCCTGCAACCTGGGTGTGTGAGTGGTTGTGTGGGTGTGCAAGTGGGTGTGTGTGTGTGGGAGGTGTGTGAGTGCATGTGACTGGCTGTGCGGGTCTGTGAGTGGATGTGTGAGTGGGTGTGTGAGTAGGCATGTGAGTGGGTGTGTAAGTGGGTGTGAGTGGGTGGGTGAAAGCTGTGGGTCTGTGAGTGGTTTTGAGGGTCTGTGGATGTGTGTGAGTGGTTTTGAAGGTCTGTGGATGGGTGTGTGAGTGGCTGCATGGGTTTGTGAGTGGTTGTGTGGGTGTGTAAGTGGGTGTGTGAGTTGGTGTGTGGATCTGTGAGTGAGTGTATGTTTTTTTTATTGGGGTCTGGATCTGCGGATCCACCAGAATCCGGGAGGATCCGGGTTAGATCCGTGGACCCTCAGGTGAGAAAAAAAGGTTTTGGAACAAATTCTTGCCCATGAGGGGTCCCTCACAGACCCCTCCATTAGTCCCTTGGGGTCAGAGTACCTGTACCCTGACACTTTCTATCACTTTTTAACTTTATTTTCCCTGCTGGGAACCGAGTCCCAATTAACAAAATGACAGCTGCAAGTTTCCTCTCAGGTTGCGGCCAGCCAATCATGGCATTGCTGTTGGCGCGCAAATCCACGGAGGATCCGCGTCCCTAGTTATGCAAATTTGGATATCAGTTAATATCTCAAAAACTACTGAACTGATTTACACCAAATCACAGAAAGGTTGCTTTCCGGACCAAGATCTACTTTTCTACTAAATTTGGGGTCATCCATTAAGCAGTTCAGGCTGTAGTTGTGTCTAAAAAAATCCCTATGGGAATTAACATGGGAAACACACTTTTTTTGACCCCCCCCCCCCTTTTTCTCCACCCATGCTCGACCGATCACTCTAAAACTTTCAATGCAGAACTAGAATCAGCGGCACACTTTTTGGGGGAAAATTCTGTGAAGATTCGTCAAACGGCGCTAAAGATATAGACAAGTCAAAAAATGCTTTTCCTATGGAAACTAGGTCCAAACTATAATTGCACACACACATACACATGTGGATTAGTATGTGCACATACATTCTGTGTGCACGCATAATCACATTTTCATAGAAGGTGTAGTTGTTTTGTATTGTTCTAGAAATGGCACAGTTTTTCATGTAATTTCTGTGGTGTTTGTGTTTTCTTTATATGCATAGCTGGTAAACAACCGGAACTTTATTTCCTGTGGGTGTAATACTCTTGTTACAAAAAGAATGCAAATATCTAAATGATTACATAGAATTACATTACCACTTTCTTGTGCATGAATGCTAGCACACAGCATATCAAAACAATGAAATATAATACCTGTAAAAAAGATAAATGCAACTATTTTGTTGGTATGTCATTTGTGAGCTGGATCTAATTGCTGGTTTTCATATTGCAATGTGAACAATTTATTTTTAATTTCAGTGGCAATATTATTCTAAGTCTGTTTGGGCATTTCAATATTTGAACAACAGAAGGTACTAATTAAAGGATAATATTGCTCCTGCCCTTGTTAAGACTTTACATACTACTTGATAGGGCTTCCTGTTTGCCTTCACCTTTTGATTAATTAGTATTTCAGACATGATTCAGTACCTTTCTGGTTTGTAATTATCACAAATTATCATGATTCCCACCAAATTTTAATAATTAATCTATTGCAACAACACAAAGAAAGATGCATCACCTGCCATATCACACAAATCTAATGAATAAAGACCTTGCAGTGTTCTGATGCTTGTGGTGGAAACACTCTAAATCTATTAGAAAGATACCAATCAGTTCCAAGCCCCCTGCATTTTTAATTATAGCAAAACCGCCACCTTTCATTGCGGTCCCTAATTAGCATCTTTGGTGAGAGAACTCTGTGTTCATAATGGAAATCCAAAGAGTCTAGAATCTGTCCTATCAGTAATAGACACAATAATTGGTGCCAATTTCATGAGATGGAATTTTGTATCTTGACCAGCATTCTTTTAATTCTTTGTACAAAATAGGTGTGTTTTTTCCAGGACTTTAGGAGTCCTGAACAGATTAACTGCTAATAACATTTGGGTATAAATTCATCAAATGCTTTCACCAGTAGTTAAATTGTAAAAAATGTAAGTGCAGGTGCCCAGCTGCAGCCGGCGCTACCGAATACCAGGGCTGTAACATACGAAACCTGCCTAGTCTTGATTCTCCCATGTGCATCTTTCTTCCTCCACCCTACAATTCTTGCCTCTTTATCCTACTCTTTTTCAACCCTGCTTACTACCTTTCTCCCTTTTTCCTATGTTTCTTTTCCTCCTACTTTCTCTCATTTCTTCCATTTTCTCTCTTGCTCTGTGTCAAAGTCTGATCATTAAAGCTAAGTCCTGCTCCCAAAAGAGTGCCGATACCCACCACCTGCAACAATCTGCACAAATAAAGCATTGGCTTTCAATCAAGGGGATTTTGTAGATCTACAACTATGGTAAAATGCAGACAGTTAGAAATGTCTATTCTTTTAAAAAGTGATGCTAATTTTTATCAATGTTTAAGAATGACAGGCTGAGCTAGTCTTGGAGGTGTTCACAAAAGTCTTTGTTTGCACAGATTCCAAAACTCCTACTTTAACTAGCTGTGCTATCTCACCTATTAACTGTTACGGATCAAATATACGGTGCTCTAGCTACAGGACATAAGATGACTTCTTGAGATTGAAAACATGACATTTGTATCATCCTGATGAAGTGGGTTGAATATAGGCTGGTGTAAATAGTGCAGAAAATGGGACCACGCTAAGAAAGCCGGACTCCATGACACTAGTTCATATTTTGATGCAGTTCCTTGAAAATGTAAATTAACAAGATAGTTCTAAAAGCCAACCACCTCAAAAGACAAAAGTGTGGGTCGTATGAGTGGTAAGAAGGGAGCCCCTTTTTCAGTGGAATTCAACAGCTTCATTGAGCCTTGCTATGCAAATTCTCATCAGCATTTTATTTACACAAGTCTTTTCACCACCGATACCACAAGCAGAATTTCCTCTAGACATGTTCTGCAGTTAGTTGTTGTTCCCCTGTGTACCTGCTGTTGCTAGAGTTTTGTTGCATGTAGGTACTGTACAAATAGGAAAATCCTAAATGTGCTAAATTAAGGTTGGGTGGAGCTTCATGTCGACTGAAAGACAGTTCCAAAATGTAGTGGTCTGGTAGGAAAATAAGTACAGAGGCCCAGAGTTGTTCTTGGGAGTTCATTGCCAGCACTACTGAATGCCAGGTCTGCAGAATGCCACGGCAGTCTAGTTTTGGTTCCACCTCATGTCTTTTTCAACTTCCACCCTACAGTTCCTGTCAATTTATCTCACTGTTGCAGATATATTTTCATCCCCGCTTTCTCTCTTTGTCACTGTTTTCCTATTGTCCCTCTTCCTTGCTTCTTCTCCATTTTGTGTATTTCTTTGTCTTGCTCTGGGTCATAGTCTGATTATGAATAAGTGTCGGTCCCCATAAGAGAGTACTGATATCCACCGCCTGCAACCACTGGCAAAGTAAGCATTAAGGAGAGAAGTAATGTGAGCTGCTAAGAAGTTCATTTTCCTCCGATGGAAGTGTCACTCGAAAGTGTCCTTGTTAGACGAGAACTAATGTTACAAAATATGATGCTGTTTAAAAAAAAAGTTGTATATTTGAGTGTTCACAAGTATTCTCAATTCTTGTACCACTGATGGTTCTTCTGAAACCCACTTTGTGGTTGGCCTGGGCAGATATGAAACGACTTTGCGATTTCTATTAAAGTCCCTCTGGGTTACGCCTAAAATCAAAATTAGTGCTGTCAGGACTCTTTAAGTTGATACTTTTTTCAGCCTTAAAAAGTCACCTGGGGTCAATTGAGCATACGTTTATGAATTCGGAGTTACTGCACGTTGATAGTGTGCACCTTATAAGTGCTAAGATTGACTTTCTGTGCTTGAAGGATATCTCATAGTTTGGGCATGCCGCTAGAATTATATAGCCTCCTGACTGCAAGTTAAGCGGAGCGAAATCAACGCATGCTTTTATGTGTTAATTTCATTCCGCATAATTATGAGATGTTTGGTTTTCCTCACCCAGTGTGGGACAATCAAACACTATTTTTACGGACAGCAATTCTGGCCAGAAAAATCACATTCAGCTTTGGCGGCAGCAGCAGCCAAGCCTTGTTCAACTTTTCTTTTTATAACATGGAAATGTAATGCCCCCGCCCCCTAATTCGGAAAAAGCTCCCCTTCCTTCCTCTACCTCCCTTACCCCTCACCCCATCCCTTTGCCAGCACATACGTTTACCACCAGGTGGTAAATGTATGCATTTAAACCACAGCGAATTGGGGATTCCATGTGATTTTATGACAGGAAAAATCAGTCCCTCGCTATAGTTCCTCAATCCATGGGGTCTTACTTGTAATTCTACGGTACTGGGGCAATTTTACTGGGCAGTAACTGTAAAATTGCATTTGATTTTATCTCGGCCCCAGTACTGTGTAGCTCATAATCGAGTCCTTTGTGTTATTGAATTCAGTTCCTGGTTTCATAAAAGCAAGGATAACTCCCTAGGTACTGGGATATCCAAACTTAAGATGCAACCTTCAGATGCACTTCAAGGTTTCCTGGTTAATGGTAAAGAAATGTTGTTTAGCATGGGAGAAGATAGAGCACTCCAATGCACCTGTTCACTCACAGTAGCCACCATCAGTATTATAGCTGTGTGGAGACGTTTAGAAATAATGTCCTGCAGTAGATTTGAATGGAATTCACCTTGATTCAAGGCACTGCAGTCACAATAGAAAATTATGCGACACCCTCCTTTTAGAAGGAATCTAAATAGAGTGACTTTGCCAGTGACAGGTGTCCCACTTAAAAAACACAACCCAAATCCGGAATACAAAGAATTTATTCATAGGTACAACCTGTGTATGTGGTATATTGTAAAACAACATGAATGCTGTGCGATGCTCCGTAAAACCATGATCTGACATCAGGAATCATACAAAGAGATACTGACATTGTAGACGAACTTCCTGAATGTTGTTTTTGCTTGAGTAGCTCATATTGCTTACATAGATTTTCTTGATTGGGTTAACCACTGTACACTGGATTTAACTAAGCACTGACACATTTTTAGATGATTTTATATTCCTTATTATTATTGGATCATTCTGCAGTATATTCAAATTTGTAATGGGTGCCAATAATCTATTAAGTATATTGGTATACTGGTGCATTTATCGTAATGCCAACATGTTGGGACAACTGGCAAAATATTAATCTCTAAGTGAACTGGACCGAGGGCTTTATTAGGAGTGCCCATATAGCTTGTTTCGGCCGCAAAGGGCATTTGCACCCTGAATCAGGATAATAAGTAGTGTGGATTTACTGCATT
This sequence comes from Calotriton arnoldi, assembly GCA_963921515.1. Classification (NCBI taxonomy): domain Eukaryota; kingdom Metazoa; phylum Chordata; class Amphibia; order Caudata; family Salamandridae; genus Calotriton; species Calotriton arnoldi. The sequence goes on from CAWUFW010001723.1 coordinate 2,086,635, forward strand.
TCTCGGTTGTTGTCTCTTGCAAATACCACCACGAAATACTTGCAAAATATACATTGAGAAATTAGTCAGAAACAGAAAAAACATGTGGTAAGTTAATTGTGCAACTTTTGATAAGCCTTATTCCGACCTCCCCAACTCCTAATTGACCAGTTATGCTGAAGTTAAGTATACCACACTTGGCAGTAGGGGTGTCTCCCCGGCAGTACCAAAATAGTAGGGTGCTCCTCATGAGTATTAAAGTAGCTTAATTAGAGTGTTTGGAGTCGGTCTATTCTGAACCTTTTGTGGTTTCTTGATGATTAAATATAGAATATATGCTCAATATTAGCAGAATATTGGCAGATATAGAAAATACCCCTCCTTTTTGTATAGTGAAGCAGTAAATGTGGCTGGGTTTGAAGAAGGTGGCAGTTTAGAAGAAAAAGTGTGGTTCAGGACTTGCCGACGTGTGGTCTTGCTGACCTTTGCTGCTGCCCCAAGGAGTCCTGAGCTGTGTCCGTTTTTGGCTTTATTTGCAATGTTATCCTGTTCACTACCAGACTATAAGGAATAGCACTCGTTACTTCGTATGCGTTTAGTACGCATGCCATTACAACGCGGTCGTTAGAACGACCTCGTTGTTAGTTCGCATACCTTTACTACGCAATTCGGAACAACGAATTGCAGTAGGGGGCGCTGGATGTTGGAATAGTATAATTTACTATTCCAACTCCAGTCTGTGCGGACACTAGGGAAGGTGTTGGATTTTAAATCCAACACCTTCTCCCCCCTAAAGCAAGTCATTGTTCCGACTTGCGTAGTAAAGTTATGTGAACTAACAACGTGGTCGTTGTAACGACCGGGTTGTAATGGCATGCGAAGTATCGCATGCGAAGTAAACGCTGTTTACCGACTATAAGCAACTGGGCCTGGTCTTTCAACTTGGTGCTCAATATTGGCACTTTTATCATCTTGTAAAGTCCTCCGCTTTGTCTCCCCTTCCTCATTTGTTTTTGCAATTGTGTCGAAATTAGATGTGACTTTGGTTTCTTGTATTTTTTAGCTAATGGAATGTAAACCTATTCTTTTTTTCCGTTTTACCGCCCTGGTTTTTTTCCTTCTCTTATTCGTTTTGGTTTCTTGTTTGTATTCTTTTCCATTGTTCATATTGAATTGTACCCTCTTATTGAATTTGTACAGCGCTTAGACATAAGTGCTTTAGAATTCCACCTAAATAAATAAAATAAATGCATTCACTGTGGTATTACAACTAAAATTAGATGAATCTGGTGCCTGACGAGTCCAAAGCAAAAATTGTATTTGTCTGTTGTGACTCTTCCTGACCTCTAGATGGCAGAACAAAGTCAGCAGCTAGTGCTTTATTTTTCACATCAAAAATGCATTGTTATGTAAAACGCTTCATGAACACGCAATATATCGCGGGAAGACAAATAGAGTGACAGTTTGCCATGCATAGCATTTTCATTACTTATTTACTTGGCATATCTTGTTAATTAGCTTCTAATAAGTTGAGGTCACTGTTGAATAATATTAAATAACCTGGTTTTAATGGAGCACTTTCTACCCCTGCTTTGTGATTTCATAGCACTGCACATAAAATATATTGGTAATACTGAACTCAGTGGTGCTCCTTTTATCAACCTTGAAAGGATGAAAGGCAGAGTTGTCTCTCAGTGATTCTAGTCTGTGATCTGCATTTCACGCAAAGTTTTCCCGCCAGCGAGTACTAAGCTTTCTGTGCTCTCTTACCAGGTTTGAATAATATAGACTCTACCGCGTCTTTCCCCTGAAGATGAGCCCCGATTGCTCTAATATTGAACACCTAAACCAGGTGTTCTAGTAAGAGAAGGCATTTGTGTTTCTACCTTAACTATAAAACCCTAGGAGACATGGCGAAGAAAAAGCATTCGATAAGATGCAGGGCTTATATATTACATGGCTACTGTAAAAAAAACTACCATTTTAGGTTTTTAAAGAGAATTGAACCAGAGACGTATGGGAAAGGGCATTTCTTGTGTCAGAATAATAGGGATTATAATTGATATTAAGCCAGCTGCCCGAAAATGCTGGCGTGGCTTGAAGGTGTGATGTGTTTAGAGTTTGGATGGGTCATGAAGTGCCAACTGCAGTGCCATAAACCACTGGCTGCCAGCTAGTTTGCCAACATAGTTAAGTACTGACCCCGCGTGAACTGCTAGCTTTACACTTCTCAGCTGAAAATTACTAATGCAGAGCTAATATGTCCTTAGTTAATAAGGTTAATAGCTTCCTGAGATAAAATGTATTAATCATTTGCTCACAATTTGTGCTTTATTCATACCAAACCAAAATGTTTTGTAGGAAAAAATCCACAACAGCCATGACACTGTGATTCCAGCAAAACCTCAATAACACCTCTGTGTACGTAAGAAAATCTGCTGAAAAGCAAGTATTCTCTGGCAAATGTAATCTCTTTGGTGTAAATGGAATTGAACAGTGCAGTCTCAAATGGAACGCCGTAAATTTCCTAAAATTGAAGAGATGGTGGTACGCAAGGCAAGATTCCTAGCCATTCTCACCAACTCTTCATTGGAGGAGATGTATACACTACTAAAAGCTCTGGAAACATATCTCTTGAACCTTATCCCTCTCAGCCTGGGCATCAGACTGAGCCTCCCAGCTAAGCAAGCAACAAGGATTGATCACTGACCTGGAGGTTTGTGTCAGAGACACTCCCACGTTAGATGGCTTTCATTTACTCCAAGCAAACACAAGGAGATCATGGACGGAGCGCTGAAACTTTTCAGACACTCACCCCCAGTCACAGATCTGGCTTGAATCCATCATCATTCTTTAGTTCACTTCGCCACCTCAGTTCAGACCCAGCTATATGCAAATCAGTCTTGACCCTGTGACTCATGGGAACAGTCCAGTCCGAATTGCCAAGCCAGGTCTTCCCTGAGCCGGAAACAAGCATCCTGGGACCGGTTTCTGGGTAACACCATTCATCAGCCAAGCTAGCTTGAATCCAGTGGCAAAGTGAGCAAGGGACCCACGTCTGGGCATACCCTGCCAACTTAGGGCGAACAAAGCAAACACAAGGAGATGATGGACAGAGTGCTGAAACTTTTCAGACACTCACCCCAGTCACAGATCTGGGTTGAATCCATCATCATTCTTTAGCTCACTTCGCCACCTCAGTTCAGACCCAGCTATATGCAAATCAGTCTTGACCCAGAATGATGATGGATTCAACCCAGATCTGTGACTGGGGGTGAGTGTTTGAAAAGTTTCAGCACTCCGTCCATCATCTCCTTCTGTTTGCTTTGTTCGCCCTAAGTTGGCAGGGTATGCTCAGACGTGGGTCCCTTGCTCACTTTGCCACTGGATTCAAGCTAGCCTGGCTGATGAGGGCTGTTAGCCCAAAACCGGTCCCAGGATGCTTAATTCCGGTAAAGGGAAGACATGGCTTGGCAGTTCGGTCTGGACTGTTCCCATGAGGCACAGGGTCAAGACTGATTTGCATATAGCTGTGTCTGAACTGGGGTGGCAAAGTGAGCTAAAGAATGATGATGGATTCAACCCAGATCTGTGACTGGGGGTGAGTGTTGGAAAAGTTTCAGCACTCCGTCCATCATCTCCTTGTGTTTGCTTTCATTTACTCCAGCCACATTCAAGGGAGATTCAAGCTGAAAAATCGGGTAGTCGTCTTTGAGGTCACTCACTGTAAGGGCCATGTCTTTGTTCAAGAAAAAAAACACTATTTACCAAGGACAAAAAGAGCAGATATAGACTCTTCCCATTGTATATATGTTTAGTACAAATAAAGTGCTATTCTAACAGGGAAGGGACATAAAAAATGTACATCGTAGGTACAAGGGATAGCCCAGAAAGGTGGGACAATTCCAGATCATGTTAAGCATTTAGCGGGAGACTGGGGAGCTAAGTGGTAGGACAGGGGCTTGCGGAACTGATAAATCGCTGTTAAAACCTGATGAGCTGCTTCTTGGAAAATTGGCTCTTTAGATTCTCTCTTTATTGCACCAGTGATGGTAAAGATTGTGGTGAAGGAGAATGTTGCTTCAAACCCTTGCTACATTGATGGCTAAAGCTTGGCCTATTAAGTTCATACCACTTAGTTTCAGGACTGGCACAGCCTTGGCTTCCTGCGTTGGTAACTTTTTGGGGCTAAGTAGACCAGTGCCCCGGATCTTACTATCTTGTAGGTGATACAGCAGTTTTTGAAAATACTCCTTGCTAATTGAGCCTAAAGATGCCATTGATCCGCCCCTTGGATTTTTAAATAGCCTGTGCCAGTTTCCAGTCACTCAAGCATCCCTGAATGGTAGTTCTCAACTGCATGTCACAGTAGCACCACCAGAATGGTAGTCCCTGAACTTGTCTCCTGAGTTATGTATAAATGTCCTTAATATTTTCCTCTTGCTTATTTTTCCAAGATTGGCTTGATAAGATGCATTTATTTAATTCAATTTATACACTACCACCCTCTATAAAATTCACAATAAAACAAACTTCTGCATTATGTTTTATTAAGAACGTTGTTCATAAACAATATTAGAACATTATTTAAAAACATATGCTGTTGAGCAGACCCTTGCACTTTCGACATGTTCTATCTCTTATCATAGTAAAAAAAAATGTGTATATGTAAGAGAACATTAGAATAGAATTGAAATGACACTATTTGGCATAGCACTAAAAATGGTAGCAAAAATAATTTCCATCTACATTTAGCACAGGGCTAATGTTGAACTACGACTGAAAGTGTACTTTTTTATGACTATCTCAAGGTTCAAGTAATCTGAAATCCAGTAATACAAGTTAAACATGATAATGGGTCATTTACACATCAGGTATCCATCAGAGGTTTCCAGTAGATTTTTTGCAAATATACTGTGCAAAACCAGCGATTTGCGGTAGTTCGAAATGGGTTCTGGTGAAATAAACCAGTATGTCAAATCTGTCACAGTACCTAAAATGAGGATTTCCGTAAAGTGCATACATATTTTGACCTTAATAATGTAAGCGCCCGTTGGAAACATTGGATAAACTGTATTTCTGGCAGTGTGTTGTGCACACCACAAAGGGAATAAGGCCTATAGGTGCCAACAAAGTACAGCAGAAAAATGCCCAGCATAACTCTTGTCAGGTGCATAACCACCAGTTTTATATTGAGTGGCAGTAGCTATAGAACTCATCAATCTTCCTGTTCAAATGACTATGCCATCAGAATTACTGTGCCAAAAATAAAATATAATCAGAATTTCTTTTATATTGAAATGAAACTCCAGATATGTGTTTATATATTTATAGAGAATACACAACAGGTAACTGTGCAACATGGTCCAATATTACCATTGAGGAGTTCTAATGAGCTCGTACACTTAAGGACAATGCTGAGTGGTTTGTAAATGTCACCAGAAACCTGAGATGACAATATCGAGCAATACTACAGAGGTTACACATTATGTATTTTTTATATCACATGTTTATTTTGGGTATAACAATGTCCACTGATTGGAATTAGAATGTTTTGGTTTTGTAAACGTCATTCATTAAATTGTTTATAAAATAGCAGTGGGCATTGAACCGTACTTGTCTTGTCTAAATAGTGCCCATGACAGATTTTTAATGACCCGATTTAGGCTAAATCTTTTGCATCACGTTTTAGCAGAACCGGCAGGGTTCACACTGTCTACAGAGATGAAGGGGCCCTGTGGCTGCGACCATAGGTCTCCACAGGACACCCTTCACTTTGTTTTACTATGCCCTTTTATTCACATCCTAGAAGTCGTTTTTTGAAGGGCATTTTAAAGAGAGCTAGGTTTAAACAAGCACGGGTGGCCCTGTTATTTTTAAAATTGTCCCCTGACTCTTTTACACTTTTTGTACCATCAATTTTTTAAGGGCTGCGGTTAGATTAAGGACCACAAAGGGTAGTTGAAGTCTATAGATTTCTTGCGTCCTTTTTTATGTTTTTTTATTTCTTAAAAATGGTTTGTTGAGATATGTATAGCTTCATCTAAGTACTGAAATTGTATGGCGTAGGACCTATATTGATGAATTGTTCTGTTCTAACTCTGCTGTAAAATTGTTACTTTTATGGTATCTTTTTGTATGCTGAATAAAGGTTTTATAAAAAAAAAAATTGTTTATAAAATAGCAGTGGTGAAGGTGAGGGGATTTATGTGATTCTGTAACTGCAGCGTTTACTGCATAATCATGGATTTATGACATTTGCCACATAATTTACAAATTTCACCAAAAATATTGTTTCTAACTCAAATGGATAAAAATAATAATGCCACAGAAGGTATCACGTGATTTCCTTTCTGCCAGATAATTTAGATAACCTTTCCACCTAATCCTAGTAGACTTGAAAAAAGTAATGCTCAGCAGCCTGGTTTGGGCACTTTCACTGTGAAGATAAAACCCAAATGTCACAGAGAACTGTGAAATGTTTTCCATATTTCATAGTTCCCTGTGAAATGTGGATCTTTATACCATTGCACTTTATGCGGTAAAAGCACCCAAACATGCAAATGTCAGAATGGCAAATTTGGAATGCGGGACCAAAATCTATTGCATCGTTGTCTTAATCATGTTGCAACAATGGCAATTATGTGGCACATTCTCTGGCAGTATTATTTTCATCCCTTTGAGTTGGAAACAACATTTTTGTGAAATCTGCAATTTATGCGGCATATATTGTGAATCGATAATTATGGGTTAAACGCTGCAGCCACAGAATTACCATTGTCCATTATTTTATCAAAAATGTATTCATGAAAAGTGAACGAAGCCTTACCTTTCTATTTTTAGTGGGTGCCCATTGTTAGATGCAGTTGGGAAAAAAATGGCTTTTTCAAAATAATTACCCCAAAATAAACACATGAAATATAAAATGCATAACAGGTAACATGTAATATGGTCCTTTAGTGCCATCTCAGGTTCTGGTGACATTTACTACAAATTAATACAAGGGTGGAGGGACTGTGGCCTTTTGTAAGGTCCATCAAATGCAAAGAGAGGGGCCCCTCACACCAAAGGGACAGGGCTCCATACTAGACTTAACAGTCAAACATATACAGTTCCCTTGGAGGTCACTCATCATTCAGATCAGCCTGCAAACATCAAATCACTGCACATACATTTGGCCAGTCTTGAAAGAGCAGAGAACTCCACAGAATATTGAAATATGTATATCTCCAAATTTAATAAGAAATATTTTTCCTTTTTCAATATATCTGTTGAAATGAATTATAAATACCAACCTAAAAACATGTACGAGACCTATAAAAATAAAGTCATAAAAATCAAGAAGTATAAAAAAGGGAGAGACAACATATAAGACAATCACATTTGTCATAAAATCAAGTTAATTTGTAGGAATTCATAAGAACAACACATTGGAGAAACCAATTTCTTTTTAAAATGTGATTCTATGTTCCACAAATTTAACAAACTCTAGGCGTCAATGTGTTTCGGTGGATTGTATAAGATAAAACCACCTTCTTCAGGACAACAAAAAATATTCCTCTCCTAACGATATTGTTATATAATAACCAGTGGGAAGCACTCTGATACAAAAATTGCTTCACTTGAAGATTTGCCAGCAATAAAAGGTAAAAGTGGAGACCTCTTTTTTATATGTTAAGTAGCTGTTCCGATTCAGGTCTAAATGTTTGACTCTATCAAAAAGAACTAGAAAGCGCTATATATTATCCAGCATCCTCGTTGAGGATCCCAATATCAGGTTTCCATAGTCACCCCCCAAATAGTTGTGATCAGTCGTCTTTGTGATGCCGGAGAAAAAACAAGAAGCTAAAAAGCTTTTCTGTATTGTTTTTGATGGGCAGAGAATGACGCTGTTACGTCCGTCCCAATGGCTAGAGGCAGAAACCCTCTCTATATGCCAAGTTTCCCCACGCATATGCGGCATCTCGAGCAAAGCATATAATAGATGTAATGGTTTATTTTAGCTGCAGTAAGTGTAAGTCAAAAGGTCATCATGCCTAATACAGTCCCGGTGGATCATGGTATTTCTTCACGACCAAGAAGACCTTATTCTAATCCAACAGGGATGGACAGGTAAAGTGTGTGCTCTGCCAGTTAGAGCCAGGGGTAGGTTGGAAGCCCGGACAGCACTCTGATACTGACCCCCGGCACGCACAATAGCGTATGCCCTTACCGGTCCGACTGGGGCCCTATGTTTTGAAAGTTCTGGGTCAGCCCCCTGGAGATATACTGAATATCCATGTAATGTATACAGGGCATGGTTTGCACACACTTTACTTGTCCATTCCTGTTGGAGTAGAATAAGGTCTTCTTGTTCCTGACGAAATGCCATGATCCTCCGGAACTGTAATAGGCATGAAACATGTTGACCTTTTGACTTACACTTACTGTAGCTAAAATAGACCTGCACATCTATTATATGCTCGAATCACGTCTTTTAACCATGACAAAGGGACCCAACAAATAAATTAAGGTTTCTTTTGGATCCCCTTATTCATTTTTAATACACACCTTTCTTACCCATTCCACTCATATTTCCTCACTCATCCTCACATTTCACATCGGTAAAAAAGAAAAGAACTCCGGTAAAGAGCCCCCTGGAGGGGCCCATTGGACACTGCAGCTCCAGCCCAACGAGGAGCTGCCCGATGATGAAGCATGACATCCCACGGGGTGCGTGAGGGCCCTTGCTCCAAAAATGAGCACTCCCCTTGACTAACCACATTACAAGACCTAGATACCCACATAGGAACTGCATACTCTTTGTTCTCATAGACATTTACTAAAACCCTCAATCTCAATATTCAACCGTATTAAACATTTCACGATTCCGAGTTATGTATCCTCTCTCTCGCTCACATGCGCACTCTCTCTCTCTCTCTCTCTCTCTATATATATATATATATATTGATACACAAACATGCACATGGTCGGATTCGAGGGCTGCAGCCTTTCACAACACATTGCTTGGTTAGTATCAGGGGGCTAATTTTGGAAGAAATGTGTGGGACATTAAGAATTTTAAAGCATGTAGGGTCAGTAACATTGGTCAAGAATGAAAACACTCCAGCTGTAAAAACGGAATACTTGCTGTCAGTCTCAACGCCTTGCACAAGGTGGTGGGAATCCCGCTCCCAATCTTCTGTGTTCTCGACCCTGATTATCACATAAATTAGAAATCTACTGGGTACGTAGGCATGTTGGGGGGGAGAGGTTGGCAGTGTGGCACTGAGAGGATGTGGTGTTATGGCCAGAGTTGCTGACTTTGGGACTGAGGAGCCAGGTTCAAGTGTTGGCGTTTGGGCAAATCACTTAGGGCCTGATTTAGATCTCTGCGGATGGGTTACTCCGTCACAACGGTGGTGGATATCCCATCTGCCGAAATATAAATCCCATTATGGGAATTATATTTCAGTAGATGGGATACCCGTCCGCCGAGATCTAAATCAGGCCCTTAATCTCCCAGTGACCAAAATGTGGCATTGCGTAATGTAACTAGTGCTCATGCAAAACACTCCAATACCTTCAAGTCGAGTTTGCGCAATTAAAAACAAAAAAAACTACTGTTGGCTATCAACAGCAGACCTTCAAAAAAACAGCCCTCAGCTGGCACTCAGTCACTGGCCCATCGGCCATGGCCGACTGCCCGCGAGGGGAGAGTGAGAGAGAGAGAGAGAGAGTCCCTGCTTTCACCTAGCGGTGCTGGTGTATGGCAATTGGTACACCAATCGCTCAATCCCCAAAAAAGAGGTTCAAACGGGCACTACAGGAAATCCAAATGTATATATTGTAGAGTTGTTCAACATTCGAGTGCGCAACCAGTGACATCAAGGTGTCACATCGCCCCCCAATATCAAATTGATAACCATTACATAGGCATGACCATCACATTGACATAGCCATGACCACCAACTGGTAGATTTGCTATTCTGACTCCAGTGATAGGAGTTTAGGCACTATGGCCATGTTGAGTTCAAGGCAAGATGAGATAATTGAGTGTTGATGTGAAGGTACATCTGCCTAGGTACCATTCAATGTGAAGGGGCAGCTTAGTGTGCTGTGGTTCTGCCCAGTGTGCTCTAGTGACTCCGAATATGCCAGGATGCCTCGCAAAGTGTGTTCCCCGTGAAGCTGGTGTGTCTTTCTGAGTGTGCAAATGATGCCCACTATAACAAGTGCCTCTCAGTATGTCAGGATATCTCAAATGTGCTATCATGAAGCGTGATACGCCATGGTATCTAGGGGATTCAGCAGGTTTGGAACCACACTATGGCTCATCATATACCAGAGTGGTTCATTGTGCCAAGGCAGCTGTCAATTAACCACAGTAGTGGTTAAAATGCCTTAGTAATGCTTAGTATGCCAATTAGGTTCAGTATGTCTTGGAGGCTCAAAATGCCACGGAGCAGGTAAATTATAATATTGAAACCAATATACCAGGGTGGTTCAGTGTGTCTAGGTGCCTCTCACTATGACACAGTGCTGATTAAAGTGCCAGACTAATGCCCAGTATGCCTGGGTGACTCTTTATATAACACAGTTCACAAGCCATGCTAGTGCTTCATGTGTCACGGTGGTGGTCCGTATGCCAGGATGCCTCCTAATATTGTGGGACACAGACTAAAATTTCAAAGAGTGGCTACTTTGCCAGGACATTGTTAAATATGCAGGATGAGGCCAATATTTAAAAGTAGTGCTTACTATGGCAAGTGGTTTCTCTGTATGGACGAATGATGCTTAATTGGCCATATTGCTTCAGAGTATGTCATGGCAACTTTCAGTGTTGGGGTGTGCTGAAAATATATACCTGGGTGCCTGTCTGTGTGCCAGAAGGCTTATCATTTTGCCAGGGGTTATTTCATCATGCCATATCAGTACTTGACATACTATTGTGTCTGTCTGTATCGCAGTGGTCATTGTGTCAGGGTGGCTCTGTGGGGCATTCTGCTGCCCAGTATTCCAGTGTTCTCTACAACGCGTCAGGGTGTTGCCAATCTAGCATGGATACTGCTCAGTGTTCCAGGGTGTGCCTTTTGCTATTCTCTTTTGGTGCTTAACCATCAAGGCTGCCATCTCCTGGTGGAGCTGAGAGGGCAGGGGAGGGGTCACGAGGCCTGGGAAGCATCATGATGGACTTCTGCTTTGGTTAGGAGAGATAGCGAGTGCACCTTCGGCCCACACTCCCTGGAGTGCAAGAGCAGCAGTTCCCATGCTTTCCCTTTCTCCAGGTTTCAGAGCTGTCAAAAGAAGCCCTTTGGGAGGGAAATGGGTGGGACAAAAGATAGGAGCTGTCTCCTGACTGCTGGTGCCTCCTTTCATCTGCATTGGTGGCAATAAATTTGCATCAGAAGGTCGCCAGCGGGTGACTACGAAACACCATCAAGATAACTGCGACCTCAAACCTGCATTTCTGCAAGTCCCTTTTCACCTTTTCCTTAGACGCTATTAGGTTTGGTACAGTCCACAATCCAAAACCATGTCTGCCCCTTTGTGATCCATTCTATAATGCAAGAACTCGGGTGCCCCTGTGGTCATCTTCTTCCCAGTTGCTTTACACCGGTGCCGTGTTGTGTGTGTGTATGTGACACTGCTCGCTAATTTTCATAGGAAATGTGTTTGCAACCTGGTGGTGTTTTATTGTGTTATCAGTCAGCAGAAACTTATGAGGAGTGTGGGGCTTATTGTGTCGAAACACTGAAAAGTAGCCCATTGCATTACAAGATGGTGGTCACTGGGACCATTCCATATCCATGTGCAACGTTTGTTTTTTGGTCCACTCCTATGTTAAGTTGGAGTGCCTTTAACTTATACTCTGCATGTCTGCCATAGAATCTGTTCCCACAGCTGCACAGGTCAGTAGACGGAGCATGACTGAGCATTGCTTCTTTTGGTACTATTGTACAAAGTTCAGTTTGAGACAGTGGAAAATGCTCAGATTAGGAGACCAACTTTGATTTTTTTGACAGACGGCGGTGAAATAATCAGTTGCATTACATTTCATCGAGCTGCTCAAGTGCAGCCACAGAGCGATATTCAAATATGGCACCAATTACCAGTTGTTTCATTGCTCTACATTCAGAATCTGCATCAATTGAGCAATTCTCCCTTTTCACCTATGTGTCCTTCCCCTTCATGCGTTCCGTTTGTGGCCATGGGATTGTATGAAATTAATTGGGCCTACTTGACCGAGCTTTACATTGTGTATGTATATTTAAAAAGTAGACGAGAATTGTCAGCCATGTGCAAATGTAAATATCCAATTAACAACGGTATTTGACAAACTAACACTTTGGGGCGTAAAGTATTCTTTTTTTTAATTACATTTGCCACCCTGTCACTTACTTCTAACTTGGGAACCGTTTAAAGTTGTAATCGAATAAACAGGTATTGTGTCAAAAGTTTGTTTTGCCCCAAAAATAACAGTTCCATTTAATTTGCAGTCCTCCGCATCAGATGGTAAAATAGCCCAAACCTAAAATACATGAAATAGCAAAGACCTAGAATGCTTAATCCCAGCAATTCTAATAGCAGTCGCTGTGGATTTAAGTATACACATATTTGTAGTAACTTTTAGAAACTGAGACATTATCTATGCTAACCTGTGTTTAATAAAAGTAGAGCTGTTTCCTTTTACATATTTAAAGTTGAAAGGTGTCCAAAGGGCTGCTGGTGCCGATCTGTGAGCCACGTAATCAAGTTTATAAATACATCACTGAACTCGAGGTGTATTTTCTGCCTTGGGACCTATTGTCACTCGGCTCACTCCCACGCCCCCTCCCACTCCCCTCCCACTCCCCTCCCTCGCAAAGCTGTCAAATAAACGTCAGAAGTGTGATCTTTGATGGTGAGTGCAGATTGTGTATGGTGATACCACATTACCGCCAACAAGCATCACTACTCTCTATTTAAAGCGCCCTCTTTGTCTTGTCCAGATAACAAAGAATATATTCCGAATTTCCGATACCTATAATTGTTTACAAGATAAACACGTAGATTTCGAAGTTATTTTTCCTGTGTCGGTGCAAATGTTACTCGAAATGCTAAGAATGCTTTTACACGCTAGAAACACAGGAAACATTGTATTTTTGTTTGTTGCAAATGATTATTTTTTAATATTCCATTTTAATGTGTTTTAACCAGGGAATTGAGGCAAGTAAATAAAGGTTAAAAACATAGAGGTTGTGCGCCTACTCTTTGTGTGTGTGTGGGGGGGTATATTTTCCTTTTTTTGCATGTTATAGGTGAAATCTGTAAACAAAGTGTTTGTATAACGAGTTGCTTTTTAATAGTTACATAAATATCTGTGCCGCTTTCTCCATGCACCGAAGAGTTGGGTCAGAGGGTGAACAGCATTTAACTACAGTTACTTTAGAGAGAAACGCGTTTTTTCCCTCACAAAAGCATTATTTCACCTGCCGTCAGTGGAAAGAGGAGGCCCATTGTGTGGAGTGTTTGAACTGATTCTGTTTAGAGGCTGGTTGTGATTGGTGGAGCAGGGCGTGGCTGATTGGGTAGTTTTGCATCTTGTCAGCCCAGAAGCACCCTTGCGCGTGCAATCTGTCTGTAACCTGAGGACGTCGAAGACTGTACACCAGGCAGCCCTTAATAGAGCTTCATGGCCCAGCACTCTGTTTGTGGTGGCAGCTAAATGGAGTTTGTCAGGTTTGTCAATATGATTGATTTTTTTTTTTTTATGTGTGCGTGTCTTCCCCGCGTAAAACTTGACAGGTTAATTTTGTGTAAGTGAGGAAAAAGGGGCGCTGCGCGTTTAAATTGTATTCGCAGCCATCTGTTTACCAAGTAGTTTACAGCCTCCCCGGAGCAGCCACGGCTCCGGGAACCCTGGTGGCGGCCGGGGAGAGGCGCTCGCGCTGGCCCCACATGCTGCCGCTGCCTGGGAGACAATATGTTTGTAAATCTTTGTCTTATTTCACGTTTGCAGCCGCGCGGGGCCGGTGCGCACGAGGCGGAGCAGTGTTTACAGCTCGCGCCGGGTGCATTGGCTTCACGGGCGACTGCTGGCTCGCGGGCTCGTTTGTAACTGATTACAAACGCTCTAAGTGAAACATAAGCGAGAGCAGCAGCGTTGCTTATTGTTTGCTGCGTGCCCACGATGCTGCTGCGAGCTCGCTCCTCTCTGGGCTGCCCAGGCTGTGTGCAGTGTGCGTGCGCTCGCCTGGGTTTGAATTTCACAGCACGGGCTCCTATTTGTTTGCTGCCCAGTTTGCCATGTGACATGCTTCTGAGTCGAGCGAATTTTTTTGTGTTTTTTGACACCGGGCTGCGCTTGAGACTCGGGGAATATTTGTTGTAACAGGATCTAAACTGGAGTGTTAACCCTGCGCGATTTCGGTGCTCTGAACTGATTTTTTTTTTTTCTCCATTTTTAAGGGAGGAGGGAGGGGATTTAGGAAGTGGGAGGCAGGTTTAGAGCAAAGTGCACACTCTTCCTCTTCGGGATTAACTCCTTCGTGCCCTGCCTCTTTTTGAGTGGAAAGTAAGTTGCGAGCTTGTAGTGCAACGATACACAACGTTTGGCAGACAGGGGAAGCGTCTCCCACCCTCCCAGCAAGCGATGCGTGTTGACTCGTCTCGTTTTTCACTCCGAAAGGGACACAGACTTCACGTTTAAATGACATGTCTCAGGATATTTAACGCGAAAAGTGGGAAAATGATTCCAAATGTAAGTTTTTTAAAAACATTTATTTATGCCTGAAAAAATTGAGATGTAAATGTTGAATAGTATCTTCACATCAGATTATATTTGTTACCAGCTTGTTGGTTAACGTTTTTTTCTGCATTCAAGTGACTGTATTCTTCATTTTATTACATGGCTGCAGTTAAGTGCACGTATTTTTTTAAACTGGGAAACTTAGCAAACTGTAGGCACATGCGTTAGTTAGACCGGTAGTTTGTTTTGACGGTAAAAGCGGGAATTTTAAGGGTTTTTGTTTGTTTCATGTTAGTTTTGTCACTTTTCGGTTCTGGGTGGACTTTTGAGTGAGGGAGCGACGCGCTCTGGAGCACGCATCGAGTGCAGCAGAGAGAGCTGCTGAGCTGGCCTCCGAGGGGCCGAACGGAGAAGTGATTGGCCTGACACTTTATAATCAAACGTGATTTATTGTTCATTAGGAGCGCATTAGCCCTTTCAGGCTAGACAGTTACTTTGTGCAGCGGTCTGCCAGGGAGGAGATTGCCAGCACCTGTCACTTCCAGAGCTCGAGATTATTAATCAGATCTCGCGATAAGGCAAGAAAATAGAAAACCCTTGACATCAAAAAATGTCTTAACTCCCCGAAAATATAAACATATTCACAAATTATCAGAAGTAGAGGGTTTTGCATGTCAGGAAACACTAGACAAACAGAGGGCACCCGACAGAAATCACGGTGCCTGCACTTTTGTTTTTGGGAAGTTGGTCAGAGGCTGTTAAGCGTGGAAGTGGCCAGATGTGGGACTTGCGTGTCAGGCTGACAGGCCTCGCGAGGGGGCTGATTTCTGATTTCTAGCACAGCGCGGTGGCCCCTCGACTAAAACGTGAGAGCAGCGCTGTGCTGGCTGCTCCGCGCTATTTTTCCTCAGTATTGTTTCTAGGCTCCAGAGATCTGCTGTTGTTGGTGGAGGGCAGGGAGGGCGCTCCCTGCAGAAAACAACAACAACAACGTGTGTGTCAAAAGCAAACAACATCGGGGAGCCAGTGTCTGACGCCATGGAAACGGCGATTCATTTCTGTTAGTTTAACGCATGGGACGGGCGCAATCTGTGGGAGGATATGGAATCCATTGTTTTCCGTGAATTTTAATTTGACAGGGATTTTAGAGGCTGTGATCTTAATTAAATCTCAAATAACGCATCTGAAGGCACGCAGCGTTGCAAAACCTCGCTGAGCTGGTAAATCATAAATCATCGGCAACTCACGAGGCTGAGGGCTGGCTTGATTATTTTTGTAAAAATATACATGAAAACACAGCTAAATGCACCTCCACTTTGGCACAAAACACGCACAAGCAGTTTTTTATAGTAGCAAAATGACTGACTAACAAAGCCGGGGCTAGAAATGAAGGGTGCTGACATGTCAGCTGCAAATGGCATATGAAGTGGAAAATTGCAATAAAGTGTTCAAGTTTCGCTGTTGATGAATTTGGAAGATTGAAAAATTAATTTTGGATTTTGAGATAGTTGGTAGCTGTCCAACATGACTGGCACCTGTCTGTCTACAAAGTTTTTATAATTATCATTGCTCCTAATTTTTAAACTAGTCGTCAACATGTCTGAATAAGAGCTTTCATTTAAAATGACTATTATTTCATTCGTTTTATCGACCAAGTACCTGAAGTTTAAGGACCAGAAACGCCAATCTCGGTTTTCCGCTCATGGGTGTGGGTTGCCCTTCGTTGGCTGTTTCGCGTTGCGTGGTTTTCAGTTGTGACTGGTGCGCTGCGCACCCAGGGTGGTCGCAGAGCAGTTCTTTTAAAGTGATGTCTTTTTAGGAGATATACGGCGCCTTTGGTTTGTATGGCAGCATGCACATTATTCATGGTGATTATTGTGCATCATATGCCCTGATTTACCCCTGAGTAGTGGACAGATAATCAGGGTCTTTAAACTGACAGTGTTGGTTGGTTCATAAAGTTGTATGTGCCAGAAGGCTGCTGCAATGTGGCATAGCTCGTGCCCTGAAACATTGAAAAACGATGCATTGATGTGTCCCTCTTACTGTGTATGTTCAGAAAGATTCATAGTCTAAGCGGACTGTGCTGTTTTTTACTTTCCGTGGTTACAGCTGGAATCCTTCTTAAAAGTATCCTGAGTAACAAACCACTGCTTAAATGTGCCATTTTTGGGATGCTGGTAAAGAAACTGATGTTACTTTGTTCTGCCTTTTTTTTTAATCACTCGGCTTATTTATTTGACAGACTGGGAGAGTCCTGTTGCTTGTCTTTTAATTTATAACAAATGTTATGGCGTTGGAGAGCAGTTATTGATTTTCTTGTCAGTACTTTGTTTAGGAAAATAAACAGATGGGTGGAGGAGAGCGAGCTCTCCACACCTGCACAGCTCGGTTGTGGGAAAGGCTTGACACCGTCAGCTTAATGTGTTATTGTGTAGCCGAAGACTTGGCTGCTTTTTAAGCAGTCTGTTTATTTTATCCAGGGCAGATCTGGGTTACTGGAAACTGTAGGGTGTAGTTTACTGTTGAGTTAAGAAGCAGTCTTTGCAAATGCTTTTTACCCTACTTGTTTCCGCTGTGCAGGCCAAGAGCTACCAAATGCATGAAATGCGTACAGCGGGGGTAGCTGCATCTTACATCCCCCTTAAAGCCCACCTTAAGCAGGATGGGTAACCGACTAAGGTCCAGCATGTATGGTCAGCCACATAATCTAATGCAAAAGCGGCAAACCTATATCCCACCCCGTTGAAGCTTCAAATAATTTCTAGTGATAACTCGCTTTCAGATGACCCTACAAAATGTTTAGCAAGAAGGTCACTCCTTAAGATTTGCCTCATACATATGCCCCCAACTGTACCACACTTATCAATTTTGTGTGGTTTTTAGTCACAAAATTCTCTTTGGTAACAAGCCTGATATATCCAGCTGTGGTCATTGCGACATTTTCTTGAGCAGGTTGGGGGGGATGTCAAAAATTTGCCGGTGAGGGATTACTTCCAGCTGTAGGCGCTACCTAACGCAGGACTCTGCATGTAAGCCTGATGTCCCCCCCCCCTTTAAATCCGAGATGTCATTGTTCAAATAACCGAGAACAAGGTAAACCAACAACATCAAAAAGGTCGGTTCCTGTGATTTCCCAGGGGCTTGTTATTTTGTACTTTCCAATTCCATTTGATGTCTTGACAAAACACGATGACACGAGGGAGAATACATTAAATTTTCATCTAACCTGTTATGGCAGTGGCAGCTTAATTTCTTTTTACTTTTTACAGAATATGGCTCTTTGCACAATTACTCTAATTGCCACGCCACTTTATGAGAGGGTTCCTTCCTATTTGCCTTGAATCTGCTAGGTATTTTTGAACATGTTTTGACCTTTAGCTTGTAGAGAGCTTGCTGGTTGGAGTGTGTCTTCATTAGGAGTAAATCAGCGAATGGCAAGATTGTCAAAGAAGCAACTTATGTTTTCTCATTAGACTCTAATTTGCACCCTCGTATTCTGCTGTGATGTACAGATCAAGGTGTCTCTGGTAGGTGTGAGAAGCTGCACATTTTAGGCAACTAAAATTTCTGCATACTTTTAATATAATAATTCCAAATTAAGTAACGCCTAAATTAACATCTCAAAGGGAATGGCTACCATTACATCCAACCTGTTTTAATACGTATTGCAGGAATTTATTTTCACTTTCGCTCTATTGAACCCTGTATGGTAATTCTCGGTTAGTTCGTAGGCCTGATAAGCTTATTCTAATTTGCTGGCAGTCCAGAAATCCTGTGTTTCTCGACTCCTCTCTGTGGGTCGTTGATCCGACAACCATGAACTTTTCAGCAGTTCTTCTTTTAAGTGCATTACATCCTCTCCATTTCTTGTTTTTTTTAAAGGTCCACAATGCCATTTCTTGAGGCTTCTCATATCATTGTGCACAAGTGAGGCTAATTTGTGTGGGCTGTGTTATTGGATCGATTAAATGTGTTTACAATAAGCTACATTTGACATAGTAGCTTAATAGTTCTATATACCTGCTACCATTATCTTTTTGTAGCTTGCATGCCACAGGTTCAAATGCTGCTGGACAGACCAGTCTATGTTAATTCTACATTTGCTACAATCAATACCAGTGACTTGGTTCCAAGTAACACCTGCTATTCTATAGAAATTTGCCAAGGAGCATCTCAAAACAAATTATTTATTCATATTGAAGTTTGACGATCAATACACTGACGCAAACGATGAGCGTATTGTGACTGCTAGCTAAGCTTTCCGAAGGCATGACTTTACGGTTACACTCCTGTGCATTGGTTTCCATTCCTCCTACACGAGGAAAGAAGATGAAACACTTAGCTTGGTAAAAACAATAACTGCAAGGTTCAAAAGATCACTGCTTGCTAAATGACTGGTTTGTGATGTATCTTTTTTCCATTACTGCAAGCCTTTGACAGATGTAAGGAGATTTAATCATTTTCAGTCCTGCATTTTTGTAAAAATGAAACATGTTTATTGTAGCAAAATAATTAACCTGGCAGGTAATGGGAAGCCTGGAATGCATGAGAAGGGGTGGACCCGATCGGTTGTGTGACTGATAAATGATGGTCTAAATAAGCAAGTATTGGAGATTTCATTCACGCGAACCTTTTTTCATAAAGGTAGTGACGGGTGGATATTTCGATCCTAAGCCTATCATGGTATTTCCACAAGTGATTTTAATGAAACAGATACCTATTTCTTTAATGTGAGAAAAAGACCGCATCAGTTTTGTTTTTGGTTCTTGTTCGCAATTTCCTTGATTTTTCTGTATTTCCGTTCTCGTCGGTACAATTGTGTAGTGGCTCAATGCACTGAGGAATGTTGACTGGTGTTGACAAGAGATGTTGGTGTCTGCATGAGTAAGGCCAAAAGTGAAATTCTTGCTCATATTCAGAATGAGACCTAAAGTTACTAAATTAATAAAATTAGGAGCTTTGAGCTTTCAGTTCCTAGAGGCCACGAAGCCACACTGCATTGTACTCTGGCAGTACAAGTTATGCGTGATCTGTGCATTTTCTGGCCAGCAGCATAAGTAGGGGAGGTCTGTATGGAGGCAGACCTCTTCTTACTCTTCTGTTGGATCGTGTATCCATTTAATCAGTTATACAACTTTCGTCTGGAGAAGCTGTTTTCCATTTTTTTGGGTGGTTCTAAGTTTTATGCTTGGACAATCTTTCATTGTTTTAGCCTATCTGGTTAATTTTCTGCAGATTGGGCATTGATTTTGTTCAGTGGGTTATTGTGCAAGTTTCTTGGTCGGATCATGCATGAAATTCATACTTTATATATTCTGCACCCTTTCCATGACATTTTCATGCCATACCCTTTCTTTGACAGTTATCTAAATTCCCACCCATACATACCTGTATTTAAGTCTATGGCACCAATAACTTTTGCGGTTTTATCAAGTGATTGTGCTTTTCGTTAAAGCTAAAAACATGATCTTACAAGAATGTTAAATTTTGATAGATTTTTCTCAACAAATTTATCGTCTAAATTCTGATGCATTCCTCATCTGATTGAGTAGTGTGGCCTCATACAAGTGTGGTGGTAGCAAGTGTTCTTAAACACAATCCTGCAATGATCATGCATCTCATTACACTTGCAGATGGTAAATGTCATGGGACCCTTCCTCAACGCAACTCCATCCCGTTCAATTTGAGGTATTGCGGTAGTCCCCATCATCATTAGTTTTGCACCCTTACATTTTCTTTTGACACAATGTTCTGTGTTTAGCTCATGTTTATGGGAGTGTACTTAATTCCTTTTAATAAGCTTGTCGTCAATATATTGCACAACAGGATGTGTGTTCTTCCGTGTAGTAGACATAACATGTATTTTCTAGATTGTGTCTGCATACTTGGCAGCCTATATCTTGCAGAGCCTTATGATGAGAGCAGCCTTGTGAAAGCTATTGTCGGTGTTAAAGTCATGTTTGTTGTCGGTTGCTGTTTATAATGAAGATGCCAACAGGTCCCTGCAAGCAGGCTTCCAATAGTCGGCGTGCAGCTGTATTTTTACCAGCCCTGCCAGGATTGTTTGCACCTGGGTGTCTACCACACCCTATTGATACAAGTTCAACCTCAGCAGTTTACCATCTGTAGAACAGAAAGGAAGGTGCATTTCCATATAACCTCAACAATTACTGTGTTTTTTAACCATTTGATCATCGCATGCGTCAGTCAACCACTACGTTTATTCTTCTGTAATTGCTGCCAAGCAAAATGCACTCTTTCCTTCCTTTCTTTTTCTGGTGCCTCTCTAGTGGCAGTTCCAGAGCATTAAATTGAATTATTTGAGTCACTTACATTGATTGGATGTTAGAGAGTGGAAAAGGACACACACAGGTTTATAGATGAAAATGCGGTGACTCTTGTGATGTGACTGTAGCTGGCCAAGAAGAAAACTGTGCTGAGTCCTAGTAGATCTTGGTTTGAACTGTTATTGGAAATCATAGAAGATCTGTCTTGCTGAGTACCAAGGTGCTTCCATTGCGTGGACAATGGTCAATGCTTGCGTCCTTGTTTATGACTTATTGCATTTTAAGTAGGTTTGTGTTTTGAGACCTCGGTGTTGTCAGCTGTGCCTTGAGCACTTCATGAGCGAACACTGGCACAGTTCATTTCGAAGACACACGCTCCGAGGTTGAACACTTTGCGCTGGTAGCATTATGCATTTGTTATTAGCGTACACATCTAAAATAATGCAGGGGCCTGGTATTTCTGAGCACGGGTTCAACAAGAAAACAAAAATCAAACATAAGAGCTACAACTTAAGGGCTGCCAAGTCTGCTGGATGCCGTCTCAGATGAAGTTACAGTTTGGTGGACTGTGCTTAGAAAGGGACTCGTAAATATTAGAGGACTGTAGTTAAGAACTTACATGACTGTTTTAAACACTATTGATTTAAACCACTGGCTGGATTTTATGAATCAAAGTGTAATTTCAAAGCTTTGACTGTATTTCTCGCCACTAAAGCACTCTCTCTGGTGTGCCTTCCGCAGCTTTGCAGGCACTGAGCACAGGATTAAATGAGAGTAGTTACAGTGATCAATAGGTTAAGACCAGTGCCATCACTCTTCCCGCTAATGACCTCGGTAGTAATGGGTAATAAAGTGTGGGCGATAATAGCCTATTGAGGGTGCTGCACGCCCTGTGCGTCCTAGTATTACCAGCAACTAGCTACATAGACAGGTTAGGCACCAAGAGGGAGCCCGGTGAATGTGCGGTCCATAACTCTTACCGCTTCCACATATGAACATGTGCTCTGCAGCTTAGATCTACTGGGGCATGTGCAGCAGTGTGCATGCCCTGAAAATAAATATCTTGGTGCACAGACTTAAGGTAATTCTGATTTAAGAAAATTAGAGAGTGAAAGGGAAAGTCCCAGGCAACAATTTGCAGGTGTGAAAATGTGCAAATAATGGGCTTAAGATGAGAAGCCGCTCAGAATGCTGATATTGTTTTTAACTTGACCGTCTTGCCTTTCATATTGGCCGATGGATGTTTTAAGTTTTCATGCACATTGAGACGAATATGCAAATTGCAAAACCTGATCTTGGTTCAGTTTTTGCTAAGGTGAAGTTTGGGGTTAGAGCTATTGAACTCTCTAAAGAGGTCCACATTTTTTATCTCAGTCAGTGGATTTTCCATTTCCTATGTTGTCTTCTGTTGATTGCAGGCTTAAGTCTCATGTAAAGTCAGGCTAAAGGGCACATAACTCCAACATACAGCCAGGGCCACTGGAATTATGTGATTGCGCGGCCGCTGCGTTTTTCACATAATTATAGATTTGCCGCATTTGTCACATAATCACTCATTTGCTGCACAATCTGCAGATTTTGACAAATAGAAATGTTATTTCTAGCTCAGACGGTTCAAAAGTTACCAAAAATGCAGCATGTGACATGTTGCTGTGCAGTGGAAGACCCTTTTCAAAGGTTGACCGGTCGGTCACCTTTCATTTGCTTATTGCTTTGAGTGTTAAAATGGTACTAATGAGGTGCAACCAATGCCCAGACAGTGTAAAAATGTCAAAATGATTAAGAAATACTATCACAAAATGTGCCGCATTATATCGCATAATTTGCCTTTTCTTGCAGCATAACTTACTTCTGCCGCATAATTTGACCCTCCCCTTCCAGTGGCCCTGTATATAGCCAGTCAAAACACATTAGGAGGAAACAGTGCTTGCCTATCACCAATTGAGACATTTCTGGTTGAGATTTTTTTATTTTTACTTTTTTAAGTGACTCCCAGTTTTTCAGGCCTTCAGCTATTTAAAACGGGAAATAAGCTTATCTTAATGGAAATGGAGAATGTTCAGAATTTGTATGTGTTCAAAGTTTCTTATCATGTAAGAGACTTCCGCTTAAAAAAACTATGATATCAAGTGTCTCTTTTGTGAGACCTCAGTTGTTAACACTTAAAACCTTATTGTCAAACCACATACATATTTAGTTCTAAAAGTTTTCATACTTCTTAGGAATTTGTGGGTTAAGTTTTCTCTAGATCCTGTTGGAATTGGAGCACTGAATGTGCCTTTTTTAAGCATCCCTGCGCTTTCTGAACAATCTTAAAAAAAAACACGTGGAAATGTTGAGCTATTCTACCTTTCATTAATCCACAGCTAATTTCGTGTTCTTGCTATCTTTAATAATAGAGGTAGGCAGGTTCCCAAGCTGTATTTGTTTTGTCTTAAGGGTGTAATTGCATTTTAAATTCCATCCTTCTGAGTATTTCCAACCCTAATTTGAAACAGTTTGCTAGTTTCAAGGCTTGCTTGAAATGGGAAGTTCTTCATGACTGACAGATCAAGCACTCCGGGCTCGGATAGTGAACCTACTGTCCTTTTGCCAGAACTTATCATCGGTACTTATGGTTTGAACCAGTGTTTTCATTTCTCTACTCCTGTATAGCAAAACTGGCAGACCTTTATTTGTGTTGAGTACCTTCCAAGAATTGGGGGGGAAAAAAGCTTAATTGTGGCTTTGTTGCGTTTTTTTGTTCATTCAAATTGCGATTTATGCACCTTCAACCTCGGGTAGAAATTTCTTCTTTTGTGTTTGTATTGTTTGACTTTTCTGTTCTTGTTTCCTCCTCTTGCTTGGACTGACCTATTCTGACTTTTTCAGAAAGTTCTGAAGTATAGAACATTAACAATGTCTAGGATTACAGATCTTGGTTTCTGATGCCAAGTCAGTTGAATAGGTGCTGAATGAGCATAGTAGGGTGCCTCCAGGTTTACGTACATGGGTGATGTCCTTTTTCAAACCTGCTCCTATTCTACTTAATCGATGCAAGATGGAATATCACCCTTTTTTGACATATATTTTAGATTTAAACCCTTTTTTTCAGCATGGTCAAATCCTTCATGCTACGCCGAAACGTATATCCGACAGTCCCAGAGTACACGCACTGCACAGGCAGGCGTCTGACCTTCAAGAACCATTTTTAGTTCATCAAAATTAGTGATGCTGAGAAATCAGGACATCAGTGGATAATGACTGTGAAATTAGGAACGAGAGCCGGGCAACCAAATGACAGGACAAATCATGTGAAAAAGTCAAGATAAACTGCATATGAAGACATTATGCTTAATAAAATTACTACTGCGTTCCTGGGTTTTTGCTTACCACCGCCCGAAATCCTTTTTATTCTTTTATCTGCTGATTGGTGATTGTTTTGGGGTTTTGAAGGCAATGGTGTACAGGAGAAATGTGCTCAAATTTGACACTAGGCATTGCAAACTGATGTTTTTGCGGTGTAGAGTTATCATATGTTCAGTGCTTGCCATACCTTGCATTTTACATCAAAGACTTTGGCTCATCATTTTGCCTTGTTTTTCCTTCCCATCTTTTTTTTTTTTTGTTGCCGATTTTCATGCGTTTTTGCAAGTGTTTTATAGAAATAGTTTCTTCCACTGGGTCAGTTGACAAAGTGGCTCTCCTGCAGACTGCAAATTAAACACAAGTGCAGTGATTATTTTGAATAGCTAAATTACATTCAGGAAAGCTCGCCCGACTCACAGCATTGTCATTAGGTAGCCGCGTGAATACAATTTGTGTAACCTTGGCCAAGACAGGCTGTCATTTTAATGTCAGTGTTTTATCTGAACAAGACATCATCCTTTCAGATACCGCGTGCAGGTTCCTTACAAAGATGCCCGCGCAGAAATGTGTTAACAGTTGCAAATATGAAATGCTATCAAGTTCATCACGGTAGCTGTTTGTCACCGAAATGTCATCGAAAGCGCCTTTTAATGGTATCTCTCGTATTATGAAAGCGAGGAAGGTATCTCTGTTCCGGGTGACTATAGAACGATAAAATATGCTGTAACTGGGGGTTCTCTGTTAGTATTGTCATGGGGAACAAGTGTTGTGTGTTTTTGTTTTAGTTACCTGCCTTTAATACTTTTTAATGATTTGTCGCTGAGATCGGTTGACTGGTGAGCGACTGTACATTTCACTTTTTAGATTTATCCTCTTTCTGAGTAAAAATAGATTTAGTGAAATTTGCACCTTTATTCTCGAGCTTTACAGTTTGGATGCGTTTCTTCATGGGGTGTGAGCCGCAAAATGAAATGCCTAAATTGTTAATTCTTGAAGTGCGTATGTCTGTGGTTAGTTTGGTAGATAGGACCCTTCCCCTTGCAAAAACCGCCTAAAACAGATCTTTTAAAGATGAATTCGTATCATTTAATCTGGAAGTTAAAAAAGCATTTTGTTTGAGAATTGACGCTTGCTTTGTGTCTGTGTTGATGCTCCAGGTTCCTGTGTCAGTGGCTATGATGACACCTCAAGTGATCACTCCCCAGCAGATGCAACAGATTCTCCAGCAGCAAGTGCTTAATCCTCAGCAGCTCCAGGTCTTGCTTCAGCAGCAGCAGGCACTCATGCTTCAACAGGTAATGTCCTTCTTTCTACCAGTTTACAGCTTAGTCGGCACTTCTGCTAATTGATTGTAGGAATGAGATATAGGTTATAATCAAGGATGCACGGTGGTTGTATTGGATCACCAGCTGCAGACATTGGTGTTGGAAAAGACTTTTGAGAGCCTTATGCTTTTGTAGAAGAGCTACCACATTGCTTCAGGCTGCATCAATAACATTAATATCTTTAAAGCAATTAAGGTTTATGTGTTTTGATTGTATTTATGCATGTCAATCATATTGATATGGCCCCTTTTTTGGTGCTGTAGCCTAGTCTGAGTTGTAGGTGTAAAGGCTCTGTTGAAAGTTGAAGAATTCCAGGTTCGGGCCAGTAAGCTGTGGGGCGTGGTACAAGCACCTAACTGTTAATACACTGCATAAAAGCTGAAATGTAGATGGAACATTGGAATCCATGTGGGGTCAAGAAAAAGATCTATATATTAATAGAGTGTAGCGTGGAGGGTCCAAGAGCAGGCTGAATCTATGAATTGGGAGATTGGGCAAAACACTTAATTAAATAACCGATGGAACAGACACCATGAAAATTCTTTTGGTGAAAAGGATGAGTTCAAACCTTGTGGAACTGACGTGAAAATTGGGACAGGGATGATGTGGTGGGCCATTTCTTCACCATGTATGCACAAAAAGAGAGACCACCCCTACTCATCTTTTTAAATAGTCTTGGTGTGTTAACATTACTATTTCCGACAGTCGCAGGATTCTTCCCACAGTTTCACTCTTGTAAATTAACCTGTACATCATCTAAACGCGTATGGTTTATTCGAGTATTTAGAACAATGACCCCACTCTGAGTCCCTTGCTGTGGGAGTACATGATTACCATTCTTGCATATAGTTTATCACCCTAACAGCGCAGAGCCTTTCCTACTCTCATCATACAGTAACCAAGAACACAAACACATGGGTTGATTTGGTTTTTAATGATACAGCTTCTGCACAGAGACTTTTCCTGTTACTTCTGTTTCATATTACCAGTGACAAAGCTAAGCATTAGTGAACTTCTTGCGTGAAAGTCTTGTAGAAACCTTAATCATTTGGCATCACGTAAAGTTGATTCCGTGTTTGTGCTTAAAGTAAGAAAGTGACCTTTCTCTTTGGATCCTTTATGTATTTCTAGAAAAGGTCTATTTGACTAAAATTTGTGTAGCCAATATCGTTGTAGCATCCCCAGAAATTCCTCCTTTGAGATCACTGTTTAGCGGATTATGCTATGTTTATATTTGGCTTGTCCTACTCTAGCATAGACTAGCTTCAGAAGAAAGGGTCCTGCAACCATCTGTATACTCTTGAACCTAACTAAAGTGGTGATTAAACTGGAAAAACTATGTGACAACACCTGACACTGTATTAAGAGAATACTGGACTCACTATTGTTTCGAATATACTTCATGACTGACAGTACTCTATCGGGTCGTATAGCTGCTTCAAGCCACCCATGTTGATGTAATCTAGTCACCTTTATAGTTTTACCTTGCCCATCCCTTCACATTGTCTTTCCCATTCAGTTGAATGATTTGATGCAGTGGTAGCTTGAAATTTCATTGCATGTTTTTTGAATTACTGTAGTGCCCAATAAGTTTCCGAGGTGAAGGTGATGGTAATTGTTAGCACTGAGTATTTATTTTTTATATACAGCTTTGAGACCTCCTCGTGGTCATTTACTAGGTCTAGGGGCATTGCTTAACAAGTTGTGTTTGGATAAACGGAAAATTAGTGCATTTGTTTGAACTTTTAACCCAAAATATATTTGCAATGAAGTGATAATCTTTGAGAACTTTGTTGATTTGAATACGGGGGAGAGATTACTTTAAGTAATATGACCACTTGCAGTGCTGAACAAAACAGTGACTGAAGCATGTGGAAAGCTTAATGTTAGTTTGGTTGCTTTGCTTTCTTAGAAATGCCTGTTGGATTGGTCTTTGTCCTAAGAGGATCCCTCATTTACTTTAATGTGTCTGCCATTAATGTTGCCACCTGTTCCCTGACCATTTGGCAAAGTTTAAATGACTCCCTATTTTTAAGATTTCTATCCCAGAAGTTTTGCTTTGAAGGACACGAATAAAGGGCCCTTTTTGTATCAGTGTTTCCTCCCTGTCTTACTGTAGTTGATAGATATTAAAAAACATTTTGTACAAGATTCTTGATTTTATTTTTTCGTGACGGACACTCTGAAAATGTGTTGTGTATGACTAGAAAAAATGGCCTGGTTTGGAAAGATTTTGAAACCATTTTCAAGTTATGTTTGTATTTTTGTTGTCTCCTTGTGTTTTTTCTGTTTTCATTATAATTGTAAAGTACTGTGTACCAGTGCTTGAAATGGAAAAATAGAAGTGCAGGTACCCTGAACCAGCGCATACCTATTTGCTTCTGAGAAGTGCTGGTACACTCCAATTAAAATCAGTGCACCTTTGCTGAGAAGTGCAGGTGCTCTCCTTCTCAAAATAAAGTGCAGGTTCTCAGTACCTGAATGTACTGGCCCATTTAAAGCACTATTGTGTACAGTTAATCAGCAAAGACAACTCTAAGTTTACAAACTTGATGTCAGCATTGTGAGGCACTCAAAATGCTATCCACACTTCAGACACTGAACAGGTTTAAGATACACTTTGAAACTACAAAATACATTTTTACCCCAAATTTCGAATTCAAGTGAAACGTGGTAAAGGCTGGTCAGCAGGAGGTGTCATCCAACATGTCCCCCAGATAGCTGGTTGTTGGTATTCCCTCGCTGCCCCTTCAAGCAAGTTTGCCTCTAAGCTGAAGACATTAACTTGCACCTTCATACCAGAAGAGACATGTGTACTGTACTTGTAGTTATCAAACACTCCCTGTACCCTAACCCGATCCTCTCTTCTGGCGGACTTCAATGTTTCACAACCGAAATTTGCCAAGCTCCCTTCACTAGGGCATTTCCTCTTTGTTCTTACAGTCAAAGGTCAAGCCTTCCCTTATTTTAATTAGTTTGTGTGAAAAATGCTATATTTGTCTTTAGTTCATCTTGCAGATTACTTTTCAAAAGATAATGCCAAGAAAAATCATTGTGTGCTGAATTTATTGGCTAAAGGTCAGACTACTACTGATAAAAGGGTGTGTGCTTTCCTATCCGACCTATCTTACCTTGTCTACCACACCTAAAGTGGTATATTATTGTCTTCTCCATTGCTTCTCTCACCCCTTTTTCCTGTTTATATGCAGCAGCAGCTTCAAGAGTTTTATAAGAAACAACAGGAACAATTGCAGATTCAACTTCTACAGCAACATGTCGGAAAACAGCCAAAAGAGGTAGAGACCATATATTTAATTGTCTGTGAAACCACCCACCCATCCCCTTGGATTAGCTAGTGCCTTATAAAAATGTTTACGTTACTTATTGTTTGTTTACATGGCCACAATGGCCCTAGAAAACACGTAGATCTATAGCATCTTATTACATTCCCTAGCAAACTTGCTTTCATTATTAAAATACATTCCAATTGTTCTCTTGCTCATTGCTGTCGTAACATTTTTAAAATATTGTGCCAGAATAAAACATTTTTTTTTTTACATCACGTAAATCGTAGCCTTTTTTTATTTTTTACCTTGTGAGCATGAGCCTTCAACAGCTGCCAGGAACCCACAACAGAGTCAATTGCCTGGTGCAAAGGGAACACACCTCTTCAGAGTTTTTTGCGAGGCTACTGTGAACTGCTATACATGTACTTGTCTTTTCCTCATCTTCTGTATTCAAAGTCCGGATTCACAAGACTGAATGTTTCTAAGATTAGGAGTGTTGTTTATTTAAATTTGCCATATAGACTATTAAAATATACTTTTGTGATCTTTGTCGTTGCTGCAAATCCACCTTAAGCTCTACTTTAAAGTACTCTCGGTTGCTAGGGTTTTCAGTTACTTCTTCCGGGTACTATAACTCCACGCAAAGGTGCTATTCTGCTCAGCAGCATTCCTTCAAATAGTGCATTCAAATAACATCCCCTCTTCCCATTTTGTTCCTCTTCCAAATAACTCTTAAATGTGCACCTCAAGTGAGTTTTCAGAAGCTTAGTGTCTCAAATGCAATGTGGTAATGACCTTACCAAATACTTATACCTAACATAGTATTAAACCTGTCTTGCGGCCAGAAAGTTGTTTTTAAGATGTTCCCACTTTCTGATATGCAGTGCCTCATTTGCTTTTGTTCTGCTTGCCTACTGCATGCGTTTTCCACCTGATACTTTGGTTCATTAGTTGTAAAGGGTATGTAATGCAGTCCTCAGGCTGCCTCACAGTGCTGTGCAGTGGAGAGGAGAGGGATGTAAAACTGCTTGTATCACACCAGGGGGTAGAGTTTTACTGCTGTGTATGTGGTAGACATTCTTGGGAGTTTGTCTGGTCGGCTTGGCCAGAAAGGGGGAGCAGGAGGAGTGCTATGGGGCAGGAGTGGCAATGAGGGGGCAAGAGAGCCTTGTAGTAAGGCGTGGGAGATTATACGTAGAGCACCACATGATGGGGAGGATCGCTGTTGAACATGAATGGAATTAGAAAAGCAGAATTTACTGATCTAGTATGCATGATCAGTCTTGTGAGCATGGGATGTTAATAAAAATCAGGGAAACAACTGTCCAAATTTCGGAGAGCGATATGCCTAAAAATATGCCACTATTCTGGTTTTTACCATCTTCCCCCACTATTACGCTAAGTCCTACATAAAGGGAGATTAAAAGTGTGTAGAATATAAATCGAAAAGAGCTAACTATAATTAAAATGGAAATGGGGCAGAGAGGTAAGGCATGCAGTTGGGCGATATCTCTGCACAAAATGCGAAACGCTTTGTTTTGCTGCCTGTTTTTTTTAATTCTGGAGGGCTTGCTCATCAGTGGCAGTTCAACACGCGTTAATGACTCTGGGATGCAGGCATCACTCAGGACAAAGAAATGATTATTGTGCGGTCAAAAGAAGTTCAAAGACGAGAAGGGAGTTTCAGTTTTTTTCCCTTAGAGATCCACGTTCAAGAGCATATAAATTAAGCCAAATGTTAAAAACCACAGTCTGAAAGCTGACTTCAAAGTCGCAACTCTCTAATTAATGAACTGCAAGCTTCAGTTTGGACAAGTGGTGGTTTGATGCACCCATAAATCAACCTGACAGGTTCTTCTTCACAGCCTCAGACAGTGCTTGTCATTGACTCACATCAGATGTAAACAAAGCAGGGGGAAAAGGCGGGCTCTGAAGGAGGGCAATTGATCAACCGCATTGGTGAGCACCAACTTTTGAAGCGCATTATGTATGATCACAGGAAATGGCGATAGCCTCGAGAGGCTTCCTCCTTCTGCTCTCGCTTTTTCAAATCTGATTTCTAACAGCCTTCAAACGGGAGAATAAGAATTATGGAGCGCCTCCCCTGTGGCTGACAGCCAATAACCCCCTGTTGTTATTTTGTGCTTCCTTCCTTTCAAAGGCGTCAAAATTTAGTTTTTTTTTTAAGGTCTTTAACTCTATATTTGAAGGCACACAACAAAGGGCTGCCACTGTCATTCTAACCCGCTACCGGGGAGTGTAGATTTTTCTCCCTCTTATGTGCCTCTTCCCATTAATCTCTCCTCTGGTTATAGTTGTGACATGGTTTGGAGTAACAAAGAACTAGGAAGAGAAAAGTTGCATAGTGGAGCCGGAGATAAAGGGTTGCTCTTCTAAATTTAGGTCCTCAGGCAAGTGTAAGTTTCAAAAGTTGATGGTACTTTTAGTACTGAGAGAAGTTGTTGACTCTTTATTAGCATTTTTGCTAGAATTCAGAAAATATGATTCCTCTTTCGTCTAACATGCAGTAAATAGCCTTGATACCAATACACCAAACTTGGGATGGTATTGTGGTGCGCACCGTTGCACGATTTAATCAAGTATCCATCTTTAATTGTGAGGAAAGAACACATTTGTGAATGTAATCATTAATTTCCTTCAGTAAGGGTGTGCTGACTAATGTTTAGCACAATAATTCGGGAAGTGAATCTTCACCTCTCTAAGAGAGTGAGTCATTGTGTTAATGCAATAATAGCACATCAGTCATGGCCTCCCCAGGGCACTTTGTGTACTTTAAAAAAAAGTTGGACAGCTTCTACTTTATGGAAATGAATAGCGTCCAGGCCTGGCTGTACGGTAACATTTTAGTGCAGTCTACTCATTTTCCACATAATGTTGCGAAAAAGGATTTAGTTCAGCTTCTTGGATCAATAGAAGTGGCCTTTGTTCATGGAGCGCTGTTCCTGGATGGGTTTAGTACTGCACCAGTCTCTGATACATGACAGGGCAAGTCTGCAAGTGTGGATGTGAGTTTCTCTGGAAATCTTCATGTGAAGAAAATGCGACATGATTGTTTCAGCCAATCTCTTGAGACTGAAAGAACACAACTTGCTGGAAGCCAGAACCTCAGAAAATTGACCTGTGTTGAGGGTGGTGAATTAAATACATGTGCAGATTATTATTATTTTTTTTTTTTAAATTTCAAAGTAATACAAACACCAAATAAACAACATAGCAGTGTTAAACATCTTGACCAACCCCCCTAGTATCTTCAAACATCAGAATAATAAATTAGCCACATAAAAAATTGGAAAATAGGTAGAAAAAGAATTCCTATACATCGTAATATCAGACATGATTTTATAAAACAATGTTTCTTCACGTATGGCTAGAGTTCATTCTTGTGTTTGTAAGGGTATATCGATAAAAGTGCAAATGCTTTAAAGTGCGTCAAATATAAGTCCCTGATTGTCAGGGGCAATGTCCTAGATAAAAACAATTTAAAGTGACGTGCTCTAGTGCAAGATTAAGCAGATTAGATCACACAACTCGGTCTTCCGGATTATTTTAGACTTAAAACAATCTTTGCCGTTCTCTGGCAGAAAGTATACAATACCAGCCTTTTCTTTAACCATTGATTTGAGCCAGCCACCTTGATAAGGGTTCCCAGATTATTAAACCCTTTCTTTTGGCCCGCCTACCTTTTTGGAATATATGGCTTTCTCTAGGTTACATGTCGCAATAAGGCGGGTTAACCATTGAGAGAATGATGGAGGGTTTGGATCGATCCATGCTGACGTAATGCATAGCCTATATATTGTCATAGCGACTAATACCAGAGCCCCTCCATTCTTTCTGTCAACAGTGTCCTGGAAGCCCAACAGGATGGTTGTAGGTGTTAATAAAATATCTTGTTTTAAGATCTTCTTAAAGAAGTCCTGTATTTGTTTGATTAAAGGCCCTAATAGAGCACAAGAAGCAAACATGTGTATAGAGTCTGCTTCCGATTCCGCGCACCTAGGGCATAGCGTTCCTCGACCTGTCCCCCATTTTGCAATTCTACTCGGTGTCAGATAGAGAAAAAACACAGTTTTAAAAAACTGCGCCTGGAGTTTAGCTGAAAGAAGATCACTCTGGGCGGCACATAATGCCATATTAAAATTGCTGTCGGTAGTATCCAATTTTTGTTGCCATTTGAGAGAAACTCTAGCTAAATCATCCGGCATAAGATTGTTCAAGGTAGAATAGATCTATCCAATGCGAGGGACAGGGGATCCACATAGTTTATTAATTAGATCATTGGGGATAAACCCAGAGGGCCCACCGGTCTTATGGGACAGGAAATCCTTAATTGCCAGATATTTAAAAGCCTCATTAGGGCTCAGATTATATTGTGTTTTGAGAGCCTCAAAGGGAAGAATACCTTCCGTTGAGAAGAAGGCCCCTATTTTAAGAATACCGGAAGTAAGCCAGTTTTGAAAATAAGATCTCCCAAAAATAGTGGGTAGGTAAGGGTTATGATTAATTGGGGTATAGCAGTTTAGCCTACCTATGCCCAGAAGTTTCCGCACCGAGGAAAAAACTTTAAATGTGCCTAACAAAGACTTAAATCTCACCTTCTTATAATACCCATACTCCACTTGGCGCCACAGATATCCTCAGGCCCGAGCAGCAATTCAAATGATGACGGAAGCGGCAATGTTGGAGTCAAGAGTTGTTCTTGTAGCAATATAGAACAGTTTTGTAAAACCGTAGCCCAATAATATAATCTTATATTAGGGAGTGCCCAGCCCCCTCTGTCCCATGGGAGAGATAGATACCTAAACGCTCTTCTGGGTTGTGAATATGTCCAGATGAATTGAGAGTAGAGACGTTCAAATTTCAGCAACAATGCGTTATTAAACTCCAAAGGAATAGCTCTAAAAAAATTAAGTAGCTTTGGGAAAAAGATCATTTTTAGCACATTGCAGCGTCCTACTATGGTCAGTTGCAAGTTGTTCAATCTATTCAAAGCTCTTTTAGTTTCAACAGCCAGAGGAATCAAATTTCCTGGAACAATAGAGTCTAAATCTGCAGCTATGCTTACCCCCAGGTATTTAGCACTGGTAACGACTCTTTTATCAGACCATCTTATTTTCTCATTAATTATAATCTGGGTTTTATCTCTATTTAAAGCATAGCCAGATATTTTTCCAAACTCTTGAGCTTCTGATTCAATTGCAGCTATAGCCTTTTCCGGGTCAGAGGTAACCAAGGCCAGATCGTCTGCATAGGCCATAATTTTAGTGTCTAAGCCAAATCTAGTGATAGCCCTAATATCTAAATTATTTTGTAGCCGCCTTATTAAAGGATCAATGTATAGAGCGAAAAGTAACGGGGAGCAGGGACAGCCCTGTCTCGTCCCTCGTGAAATTACTATCTTCTCAGTTGCTTGCCCATTGATCGATAAACACGCTGTAGGTTTATAATAAAGGGCTTTTATTGTTTGTATAGCTTTAACCGCAAAATGCATCCTTCCCATAACTCTCCACAGGAACTCCCAGGAGACCCGATCAAATGCTTTCTCAGCGTCCAGCAGTATTAACGCGAACGGGTCTCCTGTAGTCTGGGCAGCGTCTAATAAGGTGATAGTTCGACGGATGTGGTCAGTAGTGCCTCTCGGGAATAAAACCGTGCTGCCATTTAGAGACTAGATGTTTAATAATAGAGGATAATCTAGACGATATGATCTTGGCATAAATTTTGGAATTCCCATTAATAAGAGTGATTGGACGATAAGAGCCCATTTGTAGAGGTGGTTTATCTTTTTTAGGGAAGATGACAATCTTCGCAGTTGCCCAGGACACCGGTGGAGAAGAGCCATTATAAATTAACTCGATTATAGTCAAAAAAAGATCTTTTAGTTGTGGAAAAAAAAGCTTATAAAATTCCACGGGGATACAATCAGGCCCAGCCGCTTTGCCATCTGGCAATTTGAAGAGAGCCATAGTAACTTCTTCTAATGCAGGGAATACTTCTAACATGTCATGATCCTCGGGGCTCAGCTGTTTTAAAGAAACCAGATCTAAATATTTATCAATTTTTCCCCTCGTCTGTTCTTGCGTTCCAACACCATTTTCAGAATATGAGTTCTGATAAAACTCGTGAAAGGCTGATCGAATTTTAGTGGGATCACTCGTAGTTTCCCCGGTGGGCATTTGTATGGCCTGTATTGTATTATGGGTTACTTGTTGTCTTGTTCTGACGGCCAACTGATGGCCGATAAGCTCACTACATTCATAAATTTTTTTCTCTTGAAGCGGCCCACTTGGCCGCGGCTTTCTCGGCCAAGATCGTGCCCATTTTGGCTCTAATACCCAACGCTTCTAATTGTGCTAGTGCTGTGTCGTCCCCCTTTTGGAACGCCTCAGTTAATTTGTTCTCAGCCTTTGCAAGTTTGCCCTGGAGCTACAAAATTTGTTTTTTTTCCTGTTTGTTTTCCCTTGCAGAAAATTGTAGGGTTTTCCCTCTGACACATGCTTTCAGTGTATCCCAGACAATCATTACAGGGGCAGACCCAATATTTTCAGCTAGGAATTTCTCAATCCATCCTCTCATATAGATCTGATACCCTTCGTCTTTCAGAAGTGCTCGCTCAAAGCTCCAGGAAGGCATTTCCTTGTGAGAGAGTAACCCTGTTATGCTTAAAATTAAAGGATTGTGATCCGACAGAAAGCGGGGTGCCATGTCTATATCACATTGGCCAATCAAAGAGGATGAAACGAAGAAATAATCTAGCCTAGCTAGAGAAAGATGAGGGGCCGAGTAGTAAGTGTAGCCTGGCTGGGATGGTTTCAGAGAGGTCCAGACATCAATAAGACCGTGTGTATCCATTAGGCTCCTAATGGCTTGAAATACCTTAGGTTTCCGGCCTGTGTATTTCCATTGATTACTCCCCACCCCAGTCACTGGGTATATTGATATTCAGATCTCCATTCAGAATCACAGGAAGGGGCCAGTGAACTAATTCATTGTTAAGCCAGTAAAATGCTTCAGGATCGTCAACAGTACATCCATAAACTGAACAGAGAGTGAATGAGAACCCTGAAGATAACCGGCATTCAGCCAAAACCCATCTGCCTCGTGGATCAACCTTAGTGCGGATAGGTTGTAGTGATGATCTATATTGAACCAAAATCCCCACCCCTTTCACCCGTGCCCCTTGAGAAGTCCCTCCAAATAATTGATATACAAGTGTGTTTAAAAGATGTAACTGTGAGCCCTCAATATGCATTTCCTGGAGGCAGACGATGTCGGCCCCCAGCAGACGCAGCCCATGAGCCACCTTCTGTCTCTTTCGGGAGTCATTAAGGCCACAGATAATAACACTAATACATCTAAAATGAGATGTCATGGTCATAAAGATGTTTTAAACTTGAATAATTCCTCAACGCATCTGAATTTCCTATGCCAAACTGCATTAATCATCAATAACCCTTGACTATCTTTGTAGTTGAGCCCCTCGACCAAACATATGCCTTCTAGTTTCTTTTTCAGTATTTTCATAATCCCTTTTTGCCTTTTTCTCTTCCCTCCCCCCCCGTTTTCTCCCCTTTTTATCTGTACACAGAGATCTATGTGGCTAAAAAAATACAGTCCCCTTCCCCCCCCCCCCACCCTCCATCGCCCTCCCTCACCCCCTTTCTTCGAGCAATCAGGGAGACCCTGAGTGATGACAGCTCGCAATTGGTCCCCGCCACCCACCCACACCATGTGAAACATTGAAAATTAGATAAAACAGGTGCTTTGGCCCATAGAATCAGCGCATACCCCATGTTAATACAAAAAGGCTAAAAATCTCGGCTACAGCTTTTAAAAAATCCCTGAAGTTCTATACCTTTATTTCATATATATATATATATATATATATATATATATATATATATATTTTTTTTTTTTGTGTGATTATTTTCTAGACTTTATCTCATCTAAGTATTCTTGAGCTTTAATTTCTGAGGTGAAAGTGCGAGTAAGCCCGTTTACAATGATTTTCAACCTGGCCGGGTTCATCAAGAAAACTTGAGCTCCCAGCTGCTGGAAGGGTGCAGAAAGCTGACGAAGACGCCACCTCCGCTCCACCGTGGAGTGGCAAAAATCGGGCTTCGCAAAAAAAGACACCTTGTCAAAGCATTTTAAGGAGTTAGGCCTGGCCTGGTCGTAGACTAACTGTCTCAATAAAAAATTGCCAAAAAAGACAAGAAAAGCCCTAGGTTTTTCTCCACTGTTATTACTACCCTCCCGGCGTTTTTTCAAATTAAGAGGGAAACAGTGGGCGCGTTGAACTTCTTGGTCCCAGTTCCATTCGGGATGATGTGAAAAGGCCCCCCGGAGTAGCTTCACAATATAGCGTCGCGGGTCATCCCCTTCTGCCCCTTCAGGGATCCCAAGGAGGCGGAGATTATTCCGCCGCTGGCGGTTCTCCTAATCTTCCAGTTTCCACATTACGTCCGTCATAAGACTGCTTTGTGATGAACCAAGTTCTTTCAGGGCAGTGACTTCAGATTCCAAGCATTCAGTGCGACTTTCGATCTTGGTAACCCGATCACCTATGTCTGAGCAAATTTTGTTCAGCTTCCTCATGCCCCCCTGTAGCTTCTTGGCTGCCACCTTAGCAAGCAAGTTTTCAGATCTAACCTCCTCCTGAAACTGTTTGATGGAGGCTAATATATCTATCAGGGAGGGTTCTACGATGGTGTCACCGATGGAAAGTGCGGGGGTTCTCGGTTGATCAGGATTCAAGGTTGGTTCCTCCCCGAAAGACAGAGCAGTGTGATAGTCGGAATAGTCCCATTTAAGTTGGCTGCGCCGTTTGGCGTTACTACGCCCCTCTTTCGACCGCTGTACTGTCCCGATTTCTTTAGAGAGAGTTTTACCATTAAGGTCCATAGATGCCCCATCAGTAGAGCTGGAGGAATTTTCTTCCTCCTCTGAAGTTGAACCATCTGAGACTGAGAAAAAGGGGTCCCCAATAGAATCCGGAGAGTGGGGGAGTACTGTTGCTGGGTAATAGTTGATATCTAATTCAGGGTTTGTTGAGCCAGTGGCCCCTCCCTCTGAGTTGTCGTGATCCAGATCTCCTGATATTATGGCTGGGGTGATCATTAGGTTACCCTCTAAAGTTTGAGAGGAGGATTCAAAGTTCCCAAGTTTAGTAACCGGCTCTACACCCTCCAAATCCACCGGTTGCTCACTAGGAGTAGCCCCTTGGGACCCTTGCGTGTTTTGTGTTTCTAATTGTGCTAGAGTTCCCCCACCCGTAGCCTCATCTTTCCCCCCTGCTGAAATTATAGTTTGGTTTTTAGGTGCAGGGGGTTTGGCAGTTGAAAACAGTTGAGCGACTGAGGGTTGTATATTTACACTCTCTTTAAGGGTACCACCTCCTCCTGATCTCCCCGTGTTTTTCTTAATGGTGCCCGTCTCCCTTTTACCTTTGGAGGCTGCCTCCTGTGCAGTTGCTTCTGCGCCTCCATGAGTGATGTTAAGGGGTGCACTGATGTTATCAGCCGTAGTTTTCACTCTAGCGCCTCGCGCTCCACGGGAGGTCATCTTCGCGTTATGTTGCAATCGAGTTGCTGCGCAGCCCGAAACCACCAGAGTTGCAGCCAGTAGTGCGCAATGAGTTAAAAAAGCGGATGCGGCCAAAAGTACATTGCGGGCTCTCCGACGCGGCAATCGAGTTTGCGTCCAGCGCCTGAAATTGCCGGTAACTAAGACCTCCACCCGCATCTGACAGCGTCCTCCGTTCCGAGTATGCCTGTGTGCATCCCCCAGGCGGCATAATCGAGGGCCGATTCCTCCTAGCGGCGTGGGCGGCGGTGTGGCTGGAGATTACACGAGCGCCATCTTGCTCCCGAAACTGAATACAATTCAACCTGGGTATTTTTTGGTTGTGCCACCGTCCAAAAGCAGATTAATTGTAATGCAAAATTATATAGACTTCGTTGCAAAGGAGCTGCTGAACATTGGGCCAATTGTCTCATTTTGTTATGCTTTTTTTCCCCTTGATGCTTCGTGACTGTTGGAAACCTACCACTGATTGCGACTAGTGATGGCAGTGCAGTGGTTATGCACTAACAATTAGTTTGTGGGATGGGACCTGGAAGAACACAAACGTAGATTTTCATGCATCCACCATGTAGATTTTGCACGTCTTTCATCCAAAATGCTTTTTTTTTTGTGTCATTCCTCTGCCCTGTAAATCTTGAGGGCAGGTGGGATGCCCACTGCATCTGTGATGGAGAATGGCGAATGGCCTGAATTCAAAACACCTTGGGATCATAGATTATGGGTTTGAGGAAATGATGTCAGTCTGTGAAATTTTTGATTCGGTTTCTGATTTTTAAATTTTTTTTAATTTTTTTTATGGATAAGTGTTTTTTTGGGCTGAGTGGACTGATGAGGAATCTGGTATAAGGTTGGTTTAGCGCTTGGCATTCTGCATTGCGCTTTATTACAGTGCCTAAAAGCTGTCTACCCATTTTAGGGACATTCCACTCCTCCAAGTTAGTTTCCACCACTGAAACCTTAGTAGTCGTTAATCTTGAAGCTCCTCTTCTGAAGGAGGTCATAAATTTAACCTGGGTCAGTGAAGTGTAGTGGGGATATCTGCCTCCTCACAGTCCCTGGTGCTCTGATATGTAGAAAGAATTCTGACTTCTCCTTTGTTTCTTTTGTGCTCTTTGGGAGGCGTAGGTAGAGCAAGCTCCGGTATCCAGAAAGAGGTTCCCCACAAATAGGTTGCACCCTATGCATAGCTGCATTCATCAAGAAGTTTAAATAAACAAGGACCACATGAGCAATACACTGGCCTTGCCATCCCAAAAGGCCAAATTGTCCCCCATGCTGTGGCACAAAGTGAACAGCATTGGATGTATCCACAGTGTGCCCACTTCCATTACACAAAATTCAGAAAGCATGCCAGGCACACAATCGCTAGTCCCTTCAGGTCGGCATCATGCTGGGGGGTCTCTGGTCTGTAAAGTGGGTCCAGTCAGTCTCTCCACTTGTTCCAGCCGTTTCCTCACTGTAGGCTGTGGTCATTGAGCCCTTCTCTCAACCCATGCTTATGAGCCGCGACCTGGTTGTGAAAACCTCTTTTCTGCTTATGGGTTCTTGTTTATGTCAACTTCCAAGTTATGAGCTTCAGAGATGCATGAGTATTTTAGTATGGTGTTGAATGGGGCATTGATGGTTGATGAGTTGATGGTGTGGGTGCCAGTTTGCTGGGATCTTGTTCCAGGGTGTTAATTGTGGAAGTTCTTGTAGTTACAACTCTTGATTCACTTGTTTTGGTAATCTGATGCTGGTGGTGTGTGCAGAATGTTAGATTAGGAATTTCAGAAAGGGCTTTACAGTCTAGTGACATTGGGGAGCCAGTGGGTGAAGGCGATGAGCAGGGTTGTTGCCTTTAGTGTGAGTTGGTTCCGTATAATGTGTTGTATGATATTTATTTTATTTAGGAAGGTTAGTTGGGTGTCTACAGTTTTATTTACCATTTCGTTTCCCAAGATGTTGAATTTTCCTGGAAAACATGTTTAAGACTGAAAAGAAATGTGACAATGTTAATGAGCAAGTGCTTCCTGGAACCACAGGGCTGGTATACCACATTGAAAGTGGTTATTTGGGAGGGGCGGATGGGGGTAGATGACAGACAAGGTATCCAGAGGAATGGAGAGTTCTGATTATGTAGGGTGCTTAAGGCCCCAAAGATTTGTGGATTGCACGGTCTCCTGTAGTATTGTTTATAGTATTACCATTTTATGTGCTGTATGTAATCCGCACAAACAAAGATTGTCTAGGAAGTGACTTTATGGATGTTAGGGTGAGTGATTATTCTTGAATAACCCCTGTAGGATTAGACACAAATTACAATCTGAAACCATGTTTCTACCTTTTGATCGAGATATTTTGCCATTGTTTGTCTATACATGTGTTGGTTGTGGGTTTTTGTGAAATCTAGGTTATGGGACTTTTTACATATCCAACCATATGACACCACTCTTTACTAAAAACATTTACGAAAGCAGTAATGCACCCCAAGAAATCCCTACAGTGTTACTTATTGCAACACAAAACCTTATGAGGAGCTAACAAAGCATATTCGAGCAATTTTTCTTTGGCAGGGTAGTACGTACTTAGATCACAAGAATAGAGAAAGTGAGTTGTAGGCGATCTACAGGAAAACCTTTGGCATGTGTTAAATACCGT
Organism: Calotriton arnoldi; assembly: GCA_963921515.1. Lineage (NCBI taxonomy): Eukaryota > Metazoa > Chordata > Amphibia > Caudata > Salamandridae > Calotriton > Calotriton arnoldi. The sequence goes on from CAWUFW010001723.1 coordinate 2,127,820, forward strand.
GATTGCCATCCCAAAAGGTCAAAACATCAAGCGGGTCAGTGACAAAAATCAAATGGGCCAAGATATATTGGCGTTCTGAATAAGGATACTTCTATGTGAAACACACACTGTAAGGTGGAGGTGTGCTAATAAATGCAGTTGGTGCAATAACATTCCAAACTCTGCATTCATTGGTGGCAGGGTTGACTGGGTTGTTGTTTGCTGTTGCAGAGACAAGCTACAATATTATAATTGATTTGGAACATAGACAACCTGTGATATGCCCTATTCTGATGGAATGGGTGGTTGTGTATATCTACTTGAAATGATGCATCTTTGACCTAATTCTCTAAATTATTGGATGTGCTTAATGCACTTGAGGTGGCAGAACCACTGTGCAAGGATGCACCAGTGAACTGAATAGGTTTTTTCGTGTCTGTTAGAAATGGGTAGCGTGGTGCAGAGCGGGCGGGCCAAACTCCGGAGGAAATGTGTAAAGCATCTGCGCAGCACACTCACAGGCGACACACCAGGCACACTACAAAAGGAGACCACACCAGGTTGCATGAAAAATAACTTTTGTATTATACCAAATACAGTAGGATGCAATCACATGGTGAACACGGAGCCAACTGGCACCAGGTAGTCATTTACAGAAAGGGACTATTTACAAGGCAGGGCCAATCGGGCCGCTGCCGGAATCATCACAAGTACACAGGATAAATGTACAAGCATCAGTAACTGTGTAACAACCCGCACTTACAGGCAGGATCCTTGTGGGCATACCATTAGGCAACTTGCATGAGGCATCTCAATATGCATAAAAACACATTGTGGGCATACCATTAGGCATGGAAACATAGGAGACACTCTCATCCGGGGTAGGCCACCTTAGTCGGGGCATAAACCTCAGCAATGTCCACCCTAGGAAAAAGCATTAGGCACATTAGCATAACCCTAGGTATGAACACATCTGTATAAATCACTTTAACAGGAGGCCTGGGATGAGAACCTTAGGTTAGGCATGGAAATGCAACATGCATATTCAGATTGGCATTAGCATAAAATGCAACCTTAGGCATACCATCACACTGTGCATACATAACATTAGCATTACGCAAAACCAGGTGAGCATAGAGGCACCACCATCATTAGCGACACAGCATTAGGCCTGAACATGTGGGCATGGAGGCGACACCATTAGGGTGAAAGCATGAACAACACATTAGCAATTTGGGGAAAACATTACCAGCATAAATGCATTAGCGTAGACCCCTTAGCGCAGGCATATCCTTAGCATAAATCACCTGTACATAAATCATATGAGGCGCTAGGCCTCACAAGCATAAGCCCCAGTCGTCCCAATCGGGGGCACAACACTCTGAAACTGGGCCCAGGCCAACTGGCCTCTCTCAGGGGCTCAGAAGCCCTATATCCCGCAAAGTCAGGGCTGGCTGCAAGGGCAGCGAAAACAAAGGTGCGCAAAGCGCTAGGGTAGGAGGGTCCCTCACTCCTCTCTCTTTCCCTTCTGGGTAATCCAATGCCCCCAATGCGTGGCAGCTGCCCCCTGTCCTGCGGGGTAGCTGGGTAAACCCAACAAGCACTGGCGCCAACAATGCAGCGATGGGAGCCCCACTCCGGGCTCTAACAGGAATCTGCCCACAAGAACACTGGCACGGTGGAGCCCCTCTTCTGGGACTCTAGAATTTCCCAAAATGCCTCTGTCGTGCAGCTGAGGGAGGAAACAAGTACTGGGCACGTTGGAGCCCCCCTCCTATGGGACTCTAAACACAACCAATGCCCTCCAAAGAATACTGGCACCGGGGGCGGGCAACGACAATGTGCCCCGACATACCCCCCCAACCACAGGATGACTGAGCCCCACTCACCGGCAGTCTGAGGCCCCTCTGGATGTCTCTGCAGTCTCCGGGCACCGGCAATGTGCCCCGACAGGTCCCACTTCTGGGACCTCTCTTGGCTTCACCCTCAGCGGAGCCTTCTCCTCGTCAGCAGCTCGGAGGGGCAGGCACCGACAATGTGCCTCGGGCCCCCTCCGCCGCAGGACTCCTCCTTGGCAATTTACATATATCGCTCACGAGGCGCTAGGCGGCAGGAAAGTTCTTGGGCTGAAATTAAGTTGTAGCGCCCACAAAGCGCTAGGTCCCACACCATAAAGTGGTAGCGCTCCCCTTCACTGGCAATGAAATATAGCCCTCCCGAGGCGCTAGGGAGCAGGCAAGAAGGCACAGTCACTGGAAATATAGCGCTCTCGCAGCACAGCGCTGCAGATGTCAGCTCCTCACCTCCTGGGCAATAAGATAAAGCGCTCTTCTTCTCCAGGCGCTAGCCAGCAGGCAGGGATGGTCAGTCACTTCAAATGTAGCTCTCCTCTTCTGCTGGGCACAGTTATAGCGCTCTCGCAGCAAGCAGAGCACAGTCAATGCAAATATGGCACTCTGGCAGCCCAGCGCTGCAGTACCCACGCACCTTCTTCTCCTGGGCAGGGCTGGAGGCAGCGCTCTCCTGGTGCAGGAATAAGGTTGTAGCGCTAAGTCCCACAAAATAAAGTTGCAGTGCTCCTCTTCCCCTGTGGCACAGTTATAGCGCTTTAGCAGCACAGCGCTGCAGGCATCAGCTCCTCTCTTCTCCTGGGCAGACCACGTGCTCACAGGGTGCTAGGCAGCTGGCAGTAAGATATAGTGCTCACCAGGTGCTGGGCTTAGAACGGCAGGAGAGCAGGCAGGCAATACTGGGCAAGATCAGCAGGCAGTGGGTACTCATCAGAACAGGACAGCAGCTCCTAGAAGCAGTCATCTCCCATAAAGTGGCACTCCTCCTGACACAGCAGTCTTCACTCCAGTAAAGGGCTCTCACTGGCCCTGTGGACAGCGGAGGGGTGCAGATGGGCACAGGGGCCAGCACACAGGCCCAATGTGGCGGTACCTCCTGGCAGAGTGTCCCCTCTCATTCAGGTCCACGCTCAGTCTGAGCACATGGAGGCACAGCCCCCCTCACCCCACCTACCAGAAAGGGCTGGTAGCTTCTGGAAGGTTCCCTGGGAAACCGGTCCCAACTGGTTTAGGGGGAGGTGTAGAGCACCCTGTCTGCCAGACTTCCCTCCAAAAGCTGGGGGTGCTGGGAAACAAACGACTAGACTGGTAACCCACCTCTGGCAGGCAGGCACAAGCACACAGCCATGGCGTCCATTTTAAAAGTAACATTTTACAAAGGTGCATTTCTACAATGGTGGAAATAAAGGTGCGTACACCATTGCACAGCATTTATTATTTTCAGTTCAGACACACCATGTCAGTAAAAAGGCTAGAGGGAAAAGCGAAAAATTTTAGGACAATAAGGGCCAAGTCCAACAGTGTCTGATTTCTAAGGGCATCTGTAAAGAAACATAGCAATGTGATGTTTTAGGCAGATGGTAAATGAGTACACTTCAGAGGCATGAGGAAAGAAGGCAGCAGTTTAATTTAATCTTTTATTTGGGAATTTATTGGGAACAAGCAAAAGGCAGTCCCACAGGAAGGCAAGGTGCACCAGGAAAGGTAACCTTATTGGCACATTCACATTGAGAAAATATTCATATCTGCATGGGAAAGAGAAATGTCCTTTTCAAGTGTATTTATGCAGGAGTAGGATTGTTAATTTGAAGCGATAAAACTTGCAGAAGACCAGAAAAACTTAAATGTGTGCACTAATTGTTCTGAGTGTGCATAAAATGGAGAGTGGTGAGTCTTTGCTGCTAATTAACAGAAGAGCGAGTCCTGGTAAAGCTTTGATACCCTTGGGATAAATGAGCAGTGGAAGCAAGTTGAGTACGCCCCAGATCATTGAAGGAGTTAAAGGTGCTGATGTGAGCACCAATATTAACTCTGTTCGATGCTTCACCAGGGAAAGGCAAATAAAGCTGGGTACTCTCAGTAAAGTCTCTGTAAAGGGCTTCCATCCTGACGTCAGCAGTGCCGAAATGAATGGAGCGAACTATACATTAAATAATAGTAAATGGTTAGAGTACAGAATATATGGCCGCATTCTTTCGCAAGTGAAAGTCATGTTGGATCTAATTGAGTTCTCACAGGAGGGGGGGTCTACTTAGAAGTCTGTGAAGCCACTCCCCTGCCCCACCTAAAGAACACTTATAAACAACTTGAGATGCCCTGTGAAGGGAGGCCGGTCAAACATAGGGAGGCGACTAGCAGAAACATTCATTGGCAAAACCAACAGATCAGGCCATGGCAAGCTTGTTGTTTTATTTACTTTGCAAGAATATGCTGCTTGTAAAGGTGGCATGCACACGTTTACATAAAAAAAGTTAAAAAATGACTCGCTGCAAAAATAAATTTAAATAAAAAGTATGACATGAAAGCAGAAATAAAAGCAGAGATTTGCTTACCATACCCAGCTATTAAATAGATGTATTTTTAGGCAGATTGTGCAAACAATATTCCACCATTCTCAGTGTAGCGGGCCAATGGCTGAAGTGGGCTAACACGTTGACACGTGCTGTAAGCTGTAGTGGCCAGAAGCAAAATCTGAAAGACTCTTAAACAGACCAGTGTATGGAGACGGCTGATCAAAAACGTATATATTTTTGTTTTAATTATGAGGCTGACAAGACACCTATTGTCTCTTGCCCAAACCTATAAAAGACGTTGCTTTAACCTCTGTAAATCTCTGCTGAGCTTCAATTTGAGTATTGTGTTTAGTTATGTGTGCCCTCATGATGAATGAAGGCAGAATGGAATCCATCCATACGTGGGCTCTCAAAATGTTATATACATACACCGGTATCCAGATGAAGAGCAGTTCAGTGGCATAGCAGGTGTACATTGTGTGTCAGAAGTATAGATGATAAAGTGTTACAAAGGTCGAGGGGCTAATAGCCAAAGATAAAATATGTTTATCTGTTATGCAATCTTTATTTCGGCGTTGCCCCATAAAAAAACCAGGAACCAAATTAAAACATTAAAAGTACAAAATATTATTAAAAAATCCACGACATTTCCAAAATGCCAAGGTCTAAGATGAAGCCCATTTAAGGATCTGTTTTAAGACCAGGTGGATACATAGGCTGGAAAAGTCTTCCATCAAATTACATTCTCCTGTCACCACACTACATGGCAGCAGTTTCAGCATTACACTACTGTTTCGCCTTGGGCTCCGGCGTATATTCCCATCCTCCTGAAGGTTATCTTTTAGAGGTATTTCTTTTTGAAGATGGTCTATCTTAATACCCACAAACATACATCACAAAATTCAATCCAGTTTAGGTGAATAAAGTTGGTTTCTCCCATGACATTTTCGAATGTGGTTTTAATACATAGTACAAACAAGCCACTAAGTGCGTATTGTTTCATCGTAGTCTAAAATGCACTTCACAGATTATCAGGTTATCATGTCACCACAGCTTAAAAGATTGAGTAGAGAGGAAGATCAAATGGTTTATACAGGTTAGTGGCTAGGTGCACCAGTGAGTGTCCTCCCCCCTCGAATTATGATTTGTTTTTGGTCCTTGTACTATTCAAATAAGTAACATGCCTGGACACCCAGTTAAGTAGCCTTCAATATTTGGGGCCACCACAGCCTAAGTGTCAATAATTTACATGTTTAATTGTCTGAAATGTTTCTCTGTAGCATATTTAATGAATATGCTGATCTGATCAATTTCATAGTCCAATCTATTGGTAAACCTATCAGATGACACTGTTGGACTTCTTCATAGTTTCAGTACATATGCTAGGACATTACCATTCATTTACTGGTAAATCATTGTTCTACATCATTAAGCATTGCAGTGTGTTCATTTAATGACGAATAAGTATAAATTTGGGAATGGTCCTCTCAGCGGATAATTTTCAAAGTTGGCTCATACTTGACTGGTACATTACTACCATGATTTCGGACGGATAACTCGTTCTGTGACCCTTACAAGAGAGACTGTATGCACACGCAAGTTGGTTTCAAGAGGATTTGTGCCCTTATTTATGCTTCTGGTCGTATGGACCTCTTAGCTAAGTTTCGAGGCTGCGAGGGAACCCCAGGCTTCCACCGAGTCCACTGACCGACATTGTGGGCACTGCCATATTTGCGGGCTGTTTCTATGGAAGGTTTTTAAGTGGGGCGTGTATGGGCGCTGCCATTTTTGATTGATAACATGTACTGCTTTATTACGTGGTTCTAATGCTTTGTAGTTCTGGTGACAGGGACAGAGCTCTGCATTTCTAGCTGGTTATGACTTTGGTGATTACAACTTTTGTTTTTAACAGAAGCAGTGGACGAATTTAATGCTTTTTTGTTGTTTTGTTTAAATAAATTCCTTTACATACAGTTCTTAACTGTTTGCAAAGTTGTTCCCCTTGTTTAATTTCAATCACTTCCAATACCTGGTTAATGACTTGGTGAAACATTTAGAACACTTTTTTCTCCTATTGACCTGGCTATTTCCATTAGCTTTCTCTCAGGGATGCTACTGTAATTGTCCTCGACACTTGCCCTCATCAAGATCTCCAAAATAATTCTTGAGGATATGGAAATCTTAACCAGATTTGTTTGAATTGAATGTGTATTATTGCCTGATTCTGCAAAAAAGCACAAACTAAAACATTTTATTTGTCTGATTCTAGGCTGTTTAGCGAAATCATTTTTATCCTTGTTTAATGGGATTTGGGTACCCCAGATGTGTGTCAGGCACTGTTCCCTTCAGGACTACACCTGCACCCACACAATCAGATGTAGCACCCTTGACCAACATGTTCTTTTGACGTGGTCAAATTCGTGTTTTTTTTAAGCACGGACATAGTATTCCTATTTCTGCCGGTCACCAGTTGAATCATAGTTACATATTACATCAAACTACTAACTTTGTAGATTGAGTTCCTGAACGATTTAGTGCCGATTGGCACTAGATTATAGGCATTTATCCACAATTGGGAAAGTGTGTTTTGAGTTACTCTGAAGAAACCCCTTTTATTTTGTATATTTAGCTGCCCGTGTTCTCAGCGCTATGGGTCAGGCAATTTTGCAAGAGTTACCATAATTTTCTCCCTACATATCATTTTCATTGGAGCTTTCTCCATCAGGTGAATTCCCATTTTGCTGACACTAGTAGGGAGATGGGAGAAGCTTTGGCAGAGATTTCTCTTGTCCAGATCAACATTACCTCAGCTTTCTGAAAGATTTCACTTTACCATCTTCTCCCTCAGTTACTTTATCTCGTGGATGTAGATGGACAGATGCCATATTTTATCACAGACTGATATCAAAGCTCCAGTGTGTTATTGCACCTTCTGCAGTGACCCCAGACAGATAACTTGACTAACATTAATCTCCGTTCAATAAAATGAATACTGTTCAGGTGGGAGATAGTACTTTTTATGTATCATGGTTTTGTTAGTGCTTGAATTCCTGCACGTGTTGGGAGTAATATAATATATTGCCAACTTACTTTAAAGCTATGAGAAGCAGAAGACTCGTGGTATATTGTCTAAAACAAATGTATTTGTGTGTACTTAAGATATGCATTATGTTTAACTTGTGTCCTGTAAAATCAAGCAAGGCAGAGTGCTGAAAAAGTGTGACTGCTTGTCATCCAGAGATTATTAGAGTTTATGTTAGGCAGAAGGGAGTAGCCTCAGAAAGGAAAACAGACCTTTGACAGAGGCTTTAGGGAGGGGATCAAAAATGCAAGCATTATCAGGAGATTTCAGCATTTTCACGCTAACTACTGACCTGACAGCAGGACTGCACAGAGACCTTTTTTGTATGCATTCAATTGTGAGAAGTAAACAAACTGACTTGTATCCTGTGTTTGGTAACTGGGTGGGGAGCACACTTTGGCAACGCATGTTGCTTTTAAATTCTTTCTTGGACAATGGGCCTTGTATACTTTTATATCCTGGCTTTTCAAACATAGAGAGCTGGTATGAGCTTTGTTCGGCATAGCCCTGAAGACAATGCTGTTCGGTTTGTTTTAAAACTGATTGCTTTTAAATGTTAATTTTCATCAATACTCCCAGGAACAAAAACTGGACATGTCTGACTCAAAAGTGGTGGGCATTCAAGCACATCTTCAATATAAATCCATAGATGTCCAGAGTCTGTTTATTGTTTTACATTTTATTTTAATACAAAGCTATGTTTGTAACAGCTAGAGAGGGCTTCTTTGAGGTCAACACAAATTATGTGAATGGACATAGTATGAATTTCAGTGATGACGAAGAAATGCTATGTTTTTGCTTCGTTTTCAAGTATTTTAAATACACACATTTGATATATATATTAATGACCAGTTTCACTGTCACATATTCTTCTCAGGGAACCCTTTATAGTCTGCAGGACCTACATTATCAACAAATACAAATTACTGGCATGTTTAAGTAAAAAAGAAAATGTTCCAACCAGACTAACGTTAACCCTTTAAATATAAGGGATAAAGTACCTCCTGCTGTACATTATAAGGATATTGCAAATCACTGAGTAGTTCCTTTGTCAGGTTATGGGACTCTGAGGTGACTTGCAATATCTTTATCATGGATTGCAGAGTGTATTTTATCCCATATAAATACATGGTCGAACAATCACCTTTACCATAAACCACTTAAATCTTAGCTCTTTCATGTTAAAGAGAGGATGTTTGCAAACAAGAAGAATAAAGATAGAGCCTCTAGTGCAAAGTTAAACAGATTAAAACCCTGCTAAATATGTAATATGTGTTGCACAATAATATTATAATCAGTTCAATGTAAGTCAGTTAAAGAAAAGTTGCTCCGAATGTGTAGAAACATGCAGAAAGATCTATTAGCTAAGAAATGCAAACAATAAACATGTTCTTTATGCTTGTCACTGTAAGCTAGAAAAACAGAGCAGAAGGAAGAAAAGTAACGCTTCATTTTCTTTGCTTTAAACAGCTGCTTTACTTATGTTCTGTGACCTGACCTGCCTTTCACCTAAGCCGCTGGCTCTGGCAGAAGGTATTGTGATGTCTGAACTCGGCTGTAATAAGTTATTACAGTTCAGTTCTTACGCCTTTTATTTGTAATCGGCTACTAGGTCCCAGGCTCCAAGCCCAGTTCTCTCCCCTTGCTGCTGCATTGCTCTTGTCTTCTCCTTGCTTTTTCTCCCCCATTTTTGTATGCCTTCTAGTTGCTTTCCCCTCATTTTTACTGCTTTCTTCTTCCCGTTTTTTGAATGCCTTCTCCTCGCTTTTCCCTCGTTTTCACTGATTCTCCTTGCTTACCCCGGTTTTAGTGCCACCTTCTTGCTTTTCCCTTGTTTATACTGCTTTCTCCTTGGTTTTTCCCCTGTTTTTTTTTTAGTGTCTTCTCTTTGCTTTTCACTGGTTTTGCCTTACTTCTTCCCCTGTTTTTTGAGTGCCTTCTCCAAGCTTTAACCCCTGTTTTTTGAGTGCCCTTTCCTTCGTTTTCACTGTTTTCTCCTTGCTTTCCTATCAAAACCTTGCTGGTCAAATGAGCCTCTGGGACCTGCAAGTGCCTGGATACCCTGTTGGGTGATTAGCAACTCTTTACCAATCCATATTTATTGATTGATTGCTTGACTAGTTGCATCACAAGTCAACGATTATAAAGAAATTAGAGATGGCCATTTATACAGGGATTGCAGAATCCCATGATATATATATATATATATATATATATATATATATATATATTTATTATTATTATTTTATTTTTTTTAATGTCTGAGGAGACAGATTAGCCTTCAGTTATTGAAGCCTCCTTTAAATAAGCCAGTCTCACTTACAAGTGAAATATATGAAGGTGTCCTCGAGCAATTATTGATCCTAATGCCGCAGAATTCACTTTAGCTTCAGGTTGCTGCTTTGCTGGAGGGTAAGTCCTTCAAGGCATGTTTAGTAAGGGACTGCTGCTCATGAGACCAATGTCAAATTACCAGTTGAAGAAATATTTTGTGGTCTTTTGGTTTCAGAGATGGGTTTTGAAGTTACTAGCATTGGTTCTTCATAGAATAGTATGACTAACCCCTGACTGGTGAACCTCCAAGACTTCTCCACCTTTTTTTTCAGTAGATTGGAGTTTAAGTTTGAAGCTGGGATTTGTCCAGTGTAGGTTCAAGAGGGCTAGATCCATGCCAGATTTCCAGAGTATCCACTTGGGATACAATTAAATACACTGAATCTAAATGGAACTCGCTTCCATTTCCGCTTCTGAAAATCTAGTGTGGAATTAAGCATATACATTGAATGCCCTTCCTTGAATGGCCATATGTGTAGGACCTTTTACATTTCATAATAAATAAAGAAAGAGGTATTATGCCTGTTCACCCTTAGACTGTGTTGGAGAGCAGCTGGACCCGGTGAGTACCGAAGACCGTTATTGAAAGCTTTACACGAAAGGAATTTGAAGCCCTATTTAATGAAAAAAACGTAAAAGTACAGGGCGAGTTTTACATTTCTACCTCAACGTACTTGTACATTATTTTTTTTCATTTTGCAAATATTCCTAGAAGTTCACCATGCGAAGTTACACCAGGTGCAGATTTCCAGCTTTACTACTTGGGAATGTCATGAAACATTTATAGATTTTCCTTGTGCGAAAATTTTACATAGCATGGATTTCAGCACAGAGGGAATGTAGTCCACTCTGCAAAAGCATATATTGTTTGTTTTTTTCTCCCCATTTGGGGACGTGGGGTGGTGATGAGAGTAGAGAAGATTTTCCTCTTTGGAGAAAGCCCTTCTCCTACCACCCTACCAAATGTGGACGGATCCTATTCCATTCCATCTAATAAGGATGCAAGGAATCTGCTTTTGGAGGAAGGGTAGCAAGCCCTCCTTGATGCTGATGGATATGCATGCCATGTTGAAGTAGTCTAAAATGGCTCTGTCCATGGTTGCCTATAAGTCACTCTGAGCCAGTATTTTGGAGGTTACTGGCCAGCTCTTATTCAGAAATCTTATGAAAATGCTGAAATTGGAGACCGTGTTAGCATTAATAAAAATAAATATCCAGAATATGATCCAAAAGCTGTCGGACAAAGCCAAGCAAGTCCATATTTCGGAGTTGTTTGGATAATGTTGCTGCTGTGCAGTATTTGCTTTGACATTCATGTATTTATTTATCATAATGCCACACATTTGTACCAACCCACTAATGACTCTTGAACTTTAGTAGCTTTCATGGTACTGTTCATCCTGTATTCCGGCAATTCGGTGGACAATGTCACAATAGCTCTCAAAACCCAAGCAAATTTAATCCACAAAGCAACATTTAGGGAAGCCTATTGTTGGTGATTGTTGGACATGGACGACTGGGTTAAGAACATAATTTTTTTCTCTACCCTGGATTGCCCATTTAATTAGTTGCAGACTAGTTATGTCACGCTTGAGGTGTTCTCTGCTTTCTCAGGTAGGTATAGGAAGAAAAGAAGGGTAGTGATGTTGCAAGTGACTGCGAGACTGTTGGTGGAACCCAGAAAACTGCAAGAGGAGAGATGTCTATATTTCAAAGAAGCATGTTTCGAATTCCTTTTAAAACACAAGCCACGTTGACACTTTTCACCCAAGCAGCTTCTAACCACAGTGTCCAACATTTGTTTAAAGTAATTAGTAATGCTACCTGAACTAGTCTCTGCTGTTTAACAGCGTGCTTAAAGCTGAAGCATTGCCAAAAAGGAGATCGTAACGGCTTTATCCCTATTGAAGGTCAATTAATTAGTTATCCACCTCGTTGTCCTATATTTTTTTGAATTTGTGGCAATATATGTATTAAATGTTTTGCATTCTGCTACTGTTTATCTGTGCTTATTGGTGGCGCCTCTGGAATGACACATTTAAATAAACAGCATTGATATTTCGTTTATTGTCCTTATTTATTGGAGCCTTGAGCACTACAAAACGCCCCGCTTGAGGTGAATTTCAATCCTAGGAAATGTGTCTGACTTGATGCACGAAAGTGTGTAGGTAGGAAATAAAATGTAACATAACCAAAAAAAACAATAGGTTTCCTAAGATTAACATCAAAGGATAAAATAGCCAAGTGGAGAATGATTTTAAATCCTTAAAGACTTTCAGAAGTGTTAAAACCTCTTAAATAACACCGCATCCGAGTTAATGTTGCTTGCAGAAATCTTGCAGGCACGAAAGAGTTAATTTGTGCACTCATTCCTGGATAGGAGCAGCACCTTGATAGAGTTCTTGGCAGACAGGGGCTGTTGGATAATTTCCTTCCATTTATTGTATTTCTGCAGTGTATTATCTTTCTATCACTCAGGTAAATTGCAGAGGAAATCTACATTAATATGTTTTTGGCTGGCTGGAGGAACTGCCAGAGTCTGGTGCAATAGGCATCCAGTGTTTCACACAACACAAGTTATTGTTTGACCAACAGCTGAAACAGAGGTGTATCAAAACGCAAAGCTTTTCAGGGGTTTAGGGAAAGTAAAATGATAAAACGCGAGATGTGAATGGCGCGAGACTGAGCAAGTTCGCCTACTCCCGCCAAGCGCAGGCGTCTTACGCTTGCAGGGCTGCACGCTTTAAGCGCTCCCTTCTCAAATAAGATGTTGTTCACTAAATTATGAATGTGGGTAATTAAAATCTAGTGGCTGATTCCATGAAAGATTTACAATGTTATTTCATCGTTTGTCATGGCTAATTAACAATATTAGATTAAGTTTTTCTTCTCCAAAGGTCTGATTTTTTTCTAATTTATTTGTGTCAGAAGTGATAAACAGAGCACTTAAAACGGTTCTCTGTGTTAAGGCTGAGAGAGATGCATGCGTTCACATCACAACTTCGAGGGAGCAGGTTCAAATCCAGTTAAAAACTCTTGTGATAGTGAGCACGCCTAAATATTGTATGGGCCCAAAGTTTTACTGAGGAGCAGCCACCGGTGCTGCCGTATACTGGTTTTAACCAATAGCCACGCTGCATAGTTTTGGTTCCACCTCAAACGTTTTAGTTCCATCACCCTTTATTCCTCCGTTCTCCAATCATCACTGTTTTATTATGTTTCTCTTCCTCCTCTCATTTCTTTATTTCCTTCACCTCTCTTGCTCTGGGTCAAAGTCTGATGATAAGCAAGCCACCATTCCCAAAAATCAATGCCGGTGTCCCCCTCTTAATAGCACTGGCACAAAGAAAGCACTGGTACAGCACCAGCTCTGTTCAAAATTGTAACACTGTTCAGTAGAGCAGGATTTAGAAAAAGCAGTGAATCTTCTTATTTGTGTCTTGCTTCTTGCCGAAGAGATCGCGCTCCGTTTACAAATTTTAGTAGAGTTCTACATGGCCACTATGTGGTCACTTTGCAGTGTTAAACAATATGTTGGAAATAATTTTCACTTTAAAGCAATACCTAGTCAGCAAATCTTAACACAGTGGTGGGTGTCTAAATGGATTCTAGGTATCCTTATCCAACAGTCTTCGACTTTTATCCAGTCGAATGTGCGTAGTTGAACGTATGAACAGTTCCGTTTTCAGTAGCTGAGTTCAGTACTGAGGTGGGGGCTCAGTTTCTTCCATACTGTGGAGCCTAGCAGACCCTTAGACCGTTGCCGCTTCTTTGCAAGCCTGTTTGATGAGAATCTTCATACATGAAGTTCTGTGTTTGCTAGATAGTTCCTATTGGCCGGACCCTTTTCAACTGAGAATGTGCCCTGATAGTGGTTAAAAATACTGAAAGGATATGTGAGATTTTGGGAAAGGGTGCAACACTAGCTCTCAATGCATTTAGGTGGTAGTTGTCCTCTAAGCATAGGACGTATATGATCTTAACCTCCAATTTTTGGGGGGTGTTTTTGTTTTGGTGGGCCTACCATCGTAGCCTAAGTAAGCTGATGCTATGTACACTGTTTAATTAATATATCTTGGTAGTGGAAGATTCAGTAATGTTATTAATTGTCGTGCACTGCAATATATGACTAACCTAGTTGTTTCTTGGCTTTTTCTTTTAGCATCAACAACAGCATCAGCAGCAGCAACAGGTCGCAACCCAGCAGTTGGCCTTCCAGCAGCAGCTCTTACAGATGCAGCAGCTGCAACAACAGCACCTCCTTAGTCTACAGCGGCAAGGCCTGCTAACGATTCAACCGGGGCAGTCTGCTCTTCCATTGCAGTCTCTTTCTCAAGGTATCTTGGCAACATACACCTACCCTCTGCTCTAGTCCTAAGAATGTTTGTAGTTACCAGCTTGTGATTCCAATCTCCTTTGAAAAGATTCTATTAACTATAGCGAGTTCCACAATTGGTCCCTGCTGTTGCCTTTTCTTACTGCTATGGGCGTTATCGGTTGATGCCTTCTTCACAATGACTGTGTGAATTTCTGCTACCAAAAAGGCACTTTTAATTATTCCTGAAGAATTATGTCAACATAATGACACGAGAGAGTTCAGGAAACAAGATGCGCATAGGTGAATTATTTGTTTTTGAGCTGTAGAAATGTTAGAACATGAATTAATGACATCTTTCTGATCCTTTTGGAGGGAAACATCCCTAACATCTATAATTCTCCCGCTGGGTCTAAGCTACCAGAATGTCCTTCTCTGCTCTGGTAAGGCTGCTCATTAAGTGGCATTGTTTAAGTAGATCAGTTATTATGCCCAAACGGAGGCCGCTGGGAGGTGACAAGACCCGCTCACATGTAGTGGAAAAAGGGGTGCCCTCATGCATGAAGACCAGTGGCGGCTCGCAGAGGGAATGCCGTGGGGCGGGGCAGGGTGGGGTGGGGGGTAGTGGAGTCGGACATACGACGGCAAGGAGTAAAGTAAGTAAATAAATAAAACTATTTACCTTGCGCTCGCTGCATCGCCAAGTCAGCGATGCAGCGAGCGCAAGGTAAATAGTTTTATTTATTTATTTACTTTACTCCTTGCCGTCGTATGTCCTTTTCCACTACTCCCCACCCTGCCCGGTCCCACGTCATTCCCTCTGCGAGCCGCCACTGATGAAGAGTAATCTATGCAGCAAGACAGCTTGCTACCCAGCAGTCGTGGGTTTTACCAACAGTAAAGGAGAATTTGTCCCTACAAACTATTGTATTTGGAGCTTATTTAAAACGTAAAATGAAACTGACTTTGTGGCAAATAATTCCAAAAGGTGCACTAATGTGCTTTCAAGTGCTTGATCTAATAGTGCAAGAAAAGAACAGTGGGTAGGGTTTAAGCTGCAGAAGTGACTTACTTTAGAATAACTTAAGAATGGATGTCTATCTGAAAAAAAAGCTATTTTATGACAGATGTTGGTAGTTTAGAACTGATGTCATTGTAAGATTTAAATCCACTTTATGTTTTGTTGAGCATGGTCACCTGGGTATTGAGAAGCAAGAACAAAAAAGGTTGAACAACTCTGTTTATCTCCGAGCCTAGGATACCTGGGCTCATAAAATTGAGTTCCAAAAAGGGTGATCTGTCATCTTTCCCCAGAACATACATTTTTAAACCTGTGCCTGCAATTTCCTTACCAATGAAGGAGGCACTTGTACTACAAGAAATGCACCTGATCTAAAAATCTTTGCTGTCAGACACTTTATTAAATCAGCTTATAATCACAATTCCTTTTAACCTTTTTACAAATACAACCGAATTGAAGACTGGGTCATGTGGTATTTGAGGTCTGTTAAATGGTTGACGCTCTTGAAGTATTTCAATGCTCCTACATGATTCATGTGCCGTTTATGACAAGATTGTAAGTTTTACAAGTGCTTCTCGGGAGTAGAGCGAGATTTATTTTTTGCTCTGCATAATTAGCGCATCCTCCAATGTTATAATCACATAATCATTGCTATTTTTCATGTTGACATAAACATAATTTGGATGCATCTTTCCCTAAAGGACGCAAGGCAGTTTTTTTTAACCAACTACCCTCCCCCCTCAACCCTCTCGACATTAAATTGAAAAGCTCAGAAATTGCATCTCTTGTCAAGTAAACATGTTTTCAAGTAATTGCAACATGTAAATCGTGTTGCTGAGATTAGCATACAGTAGCCAGCGGTGTAGAAAGAACATAGGGAGACAACCCCCACCCCTCACCAATGAGTGGGCCATACCCATGAAACTCGAATGCTACCATGCCTTATATAGCCGAGTTAACCCACAAGCTATACAGACCCACAGGCTTTAGATTACATTTTCTGAGCTTTTCCTAAAAAAAAAACCTACCGATCGGGATGTTTTGATTATTTGTATTTTTTTCAGTAGTACAGCAGATATGGATCATGCCTTGTGCAGTAACCCTCAGACATTATCACAGTCTTGCCGAGTGACCCTTTACCCTCATCTTTCTCTCTTCTAAAACATTGTGGCCACCTTTAAGTGATCTCTGTGTAATGCACATGTCTGGCCGAATGAGCATCTGCTGGATGCTGCTGTAGCTAACAGGAAGGGCGGTACAATAGTTTCAGAGTGCATGGACAATAAGCCTGTACCCTTCATGATCTGCAGGACGCGCCTGTGGCACATGCATCCGTGCCACGTGCAAACCTAGGTATACATGGCTGCCACCCACCAAGGAGAATTGCTGCCCATGACCCTTTCTTTACTGACTACTAGTATCATTCCTAGCAAAAGTGAAATAAATCAATGAAATATTATGGAAGACTCTGAGGGTGTAATAGGTACTATAAAGCTAGACCAATATCCCTGAGCCTGAGGGTTTAGGCATGGGTTCCCAGACATGCTTATAGTCAGCCAGCCTTTCAATGGGTCTGTCTCCGTGAAATTGCATCTTTTGTCAATGAGGATTCAGGCACTAATAGGTCATTGCTCCAGTGGCAGCGTTTCAGTTTTTGTAAATGCATAATTGGTCAGCAAGTGTCAGCTTGTGATTTGAATCAAGTACTTTCTTGCAGTAGAGCCACACCTGGATATATCTGGACTTTCAGGTCCATCTGTTACCTTTAGATACCAGAGATGTCCATCAATTCCCAATAATTTCCTCTACCAATATGCTTGGATTAGCTATCATTATGTCAAGAAAAATCGCAAGTTAAGGATGGACACAAGTGTGCAACGATGATTTAGATAGAGGGGGGGGCGTCCTACCCTCCACCCCTGCATCACAGGAGTTGGGGGGGGGGGGGGGGGCCACCGTAGTCCATGTGGCTTTGTAGAATTGGAACAGGGTTCCAGAATTGCCTTAATTCTTATTCATATATCTTATGCTTTCTTGATGTTTTTAAAATGTTTTGATTGCTACGCTTTGCAGATTGTATCACCTCTCCCAGTTTTGCGGCAGATAAGGAAACTGAGGCAAAGGGAGCTTGTGGTTTGCACAAGATCACACAAATTAGTAAAATGGAAAAGCTGGCATGTGAACCAAGGTCTTTGATTACAGCTGTCTGAAAGTTAGTCGCATTTCGTTCCACATAAACGTATAAGATCTCCATGTTAGCCGTGAGTTTGTATTCGTCTACTAGCACCACCGAGACGAAGTGTTCTGGAGAAATAAAACCAAATACTATTTGCAAATCTGAGGCACAGCAGATGCAAAATAATATACCCTCTGATCCTGTAATAATCTTATGGTGTACCAATATATGACTTTTGTCATAATGCATTACAAGAATTGACATCAGGTAGCTTTGACCGAGATAATATAACAAAGGTGGCAAAATATTCCTAGTGTAAGAAATAATTTTAACTCCTCACAGAAGCAGATAAGGAGCCCAGAACTTGGTGTAGGTGGGTGGGGCTGTGGATAAGGCTCTGCTGGTGCTAAAATAAGATATTGGACCATGGAATGTCTGGCTGTCAGTAGCTTGTCTCCTATCCGTGGGCACTAGAAATGGGTCATGTAAAAGAGGAGAGCCACAAAAGCTTAGGGAGGGCTAAGGCAGTCATAGTGGTTCACAATCACACTCTCCCTCACCCCTTCAATCACACCAGTGGCAATGTCCCAGCAGACTTTCCTATTTTATAGTTATTTTTGTGTTCTCTACCACATGATATTTTATTTAGGCCGCACTGACATTCTCTCAGGCTCTGTTTTGCTTTCTGTAGCAAACTTCTTTTTGGTGGAAGTGTGCTGTGCATCTGTCTTGTGTGAAGGTGTACAAATGCTATGGTGGTTTATCAATTCCATACCTGATTATGCATCACAAATACAAATAGGTGTTGACTTCATGGTCTGATAATGGTATGATGTCAACAGCAGACAAGTCTGGCGACTATTGTTTCAATGGAGTAAGCCGTAGTGTAAGGGTCAGCCACAGTCGCAGGTAATTGTTAGCGGGGAGACGTCCCTGTCAAGTATGCTGGTTAAAAATACATCCCCTACTGTCACTTAGCAAGGTGCTGGAAAATAATAGTTCAGATGCAGCAAACAGGACACTGTGTTCTGTGTCGACCTTTCCTTTTGCTTAATTCTCCTCCAAGCTTCTGTTTCAACAGACAAAGGCAAATTGAATTTGTCTTGGGGCTGAATGCCTTTTTAGGATGCAACTGCTCAAAAAGCAATTCTTTTTTCTTTTACAATAAAAGGGACATTGGGCTTTGGCGCAAATGACGTGTCCGGGATACCAGATCTCTCAATACACGCCATTGGCCAGGAATCTCTCTGAATTGATGAAGTATTTCAATATATTTTATGAAGAACTGAGAGCAGAGACTGGCTGTTTTTGTTAATGCGCGTCTCGGAAAGGAGGGGAAGGTTATTGGTCTGTCGTGCAATAATTTACTCCTCTTTGATATGCAAACGATCCTCAGTGAATATATAAAATCCTATCAGGCTCATTTCACAGTTCTTAACCACTCAGATTCTCTGGAGTCTATCGCCTCATTAGACCACTGCTCGCCAAAGCTGGCATAATTAAAATCTTTAACAGTTTAGCAAAGTAAAGATGTTGGGCTGATCACGTTGAGATGATTATCGGTCCATTGTATTCCAAATGGCAAAAATAAATTAAATTTAGACCCTGGCATTACTTATTGTGCGTTTCAAATGAAGTTAGTATGAATCATTTATTTTTTTTATTTTTGGGGTGCAGTATCACTGGAGCTGCTGAAACAAGTAATCTCTGGCTGTGAAACGGTCTGAAAAGTGTTTTAATCCTCGGTAGACAGTGAGACCCGTTGAATGGCAATGAAAAATTCTATGCTCTCGTTGTTTCTTTATGTTAATGTCTAGAGTGATACCAATGTGGGTGATTAAACTGCCAAATGTTGTGCTCTTTAGTTTGATCTCCTTGGATGCGGCGCTTTCTTTTTAAAGTCACGACCTTTTTGAAAAGAACACCCCAACTACTAAAATACATATCTCTTGTTGTGCTTCCTTTTTATTTCCAGAGATGTGTGTCTCAGTCCAGAAATGTAACATCCTTGAGGGAAGGTTTTAAGTCAATGGCTAGGGAAGTGAGTGAAAGTCGTAGCTCGGTCACTAGGCTCGTTCTGTGATCTTGGACAACCTCTTTCTCACCCCACTGTCTGTGACTGATGTTTGTTGCTTCCCACAAATATCATCTGTGCAAATTGTGACACAGGTTAATCCTGAACTTGGGAAGAAACGTTCCACTGATTGAAGCTAAATTGTTTCAACAACCTCTTTTGCATTTCCCATTACTAGCCATGTAGCAAATCGAGCCAAAGGCCTCCATCTGGTCATTATCGTGTTTTCATTCTTATGGTTATGTCTGCTTTGTGTTTCCAGTTCTCTTAAAGCACTTTAATACCTACTGGTGCAGTTGTGCTGGAAAACAAATATATAAGTAACTACAGTAAGTGCTGCGAGTGATAACCAGTAGTATATAAAAACTTAACTCGTCCTTGAATGCAGAGAAAAAAGTCAAATCAAAGTGTTGCACTTACATATACTGGGAATCAAGGAAAAATGCAGCTAATAATTGACTACACTAAAGTTTTGTGTTTTTTTGTATTTAGTTACACAACAGTTGGGTAGTCCAATTTCTGTGGAGGAGAAAAAGGAGACCCATTCTTGCCACTCATTTAGTATTCCGTTGATTTTTGACATGCAAGGAGAGACATGGATGTCTGCTTTGTAATTGTATTTCTTAATCGTATTCTGTAAATGTATTTGATTTTTTTTGTTTGTTTAAGGTTTCTGTATTATGCACCCTTGCCCTGTCATTTGGGTACACAGTGGTTAATTCATGGCACCACAGGTTACTTTACTATCCACTCTCTTAATTTCCAAGCATTTGTATTGCACTGTGTCCCTTACCCAGCATGCAGAAGTATTTGTTTTCGTCTTGCATTATGTGGCTTTCAGAATGAAATCAAAATTAGATATAGTATACCAATTTGGCTTTTCATGTTCACTCTATAGTAACAGAGATTATATTAGTTTGCTTATCATCTATATAACCTACACAGTTAATTTCGTATTACATTATTTTTAGGCTAAAAAGTTCAGGCTCCCAATCGTAAGGGTTATTCTTGGAGTGCTCGGTAAGAGATTTAAAAACAATTTTGCCAAAGGAAGGATAAATGTTAGTATTTAAATGTACTTCCATTTTGGGGCCTCTTCTAATTGTTTAATAATCTTCAGATCCCTCTCCTGATGTGGGTGTCGACATGTTTCAGCAATCTTGCAGATAAATTGCATGCTTTCATGAGGACGCGTCTTTATTTCTGGGCAGATATCTTGAGTGCATTACATGTACAAGTTGTTGCCCTAGTTGTAGTTCTCACTATCCTATTCTTCTGATATTGGAAATTATCTGTGCCAAGGGTTTCTTCAGGGGGCACAATGTTTGCATATGAATAGACAAAAATAATCAAATGTGCATTTGGGCATTTACATGAGCTGTAATTGGATTTTCCAGTTTGCAGATAATCTGCTGATGCAGGTCTAGGTTTCACTAGTGTGTATGTATGTGTGTGTGTGTGTGTGTGTGTGTGTGTGTGTATATATTATATATATATATATATATATATACATATATACTGGAGGTACTATGAATGTCAGTTTCTTCAAACATGCACTCGGTACTTCTAGGATTAAAAAGAAAATAGCACATTGACACCACCTTTTATTTTGTTTGTCAGACCCTCTATGGGCTTCTAATTTTGTTCTGCTTTCTGTTGGTATTTATGGTCTGGCTTGACTGCGCAGCTGTAGCTAGACAATTAGTGAGAACAACCAGGGGAGAGGCTTTGGCTCTGCCCACATTTTGGGAGTCAGGAGTGCATGTTTTGATTGGGCAGAAGTTGGGTGCTTCCACAAAAAAGTGCTTGATTATTTATCCAACTGCTTGGACTTGAACTATTAATGTACACCAATATTTTTCTACAGTTCTTTACTTTCATAAACATTTACATATCCATCCCCATGCTATCTACTTGTAATGGGTCACATTATCATACAACATTCCTTTAAAGCCTGACCTATTGCCATTACCAATGATTGTTCTTGTTTACTTTGGTAAAATTTTTAGATTTTTCTTATTTTACAAGTGTATGTAATGCTTGTTATGGTGGTTTAATGGCGGCGATAGTGACTAGCACCCCTTTCAAAGGAATGCAAGATTGTTGTGCAGACATTACAGTTTTGGTGTCCATCTTTTTCATCCCATAAAAGCACTTATTTTGTCTCGGAGCTTATTTTATGTTTTCATTTTACTTTTCAACGACTCATTAGCTCTCATCTAAGCCATGACAGTAATAACAGTGTTACTTTTAGAGAAAGTTATATATTTCTTTCAGCAGACACATCCATCAATTAAGCGAGCAGTCCCAGAAACCAAAATTAATGAGAAAGATAGGTGTGTTAATGAAATAATCATAGTATAATCAATTTGACTGTTAAAATTTGAAAAGCATTTCGGGGAGACAATATGAATGCATAATGTATGTTTCAAAGTGATTAATAAAAACTCTATTTAATAACAAAGCTATTTGTCATGATTTAAAATGTAAGCGTAAAAATTAGTCCTATTTTATGGCGCGTGTTGCCGTTACAATCAAATGGAAATGTCGTAAGTGAGGAACCATATAACTGAAGATTTGTATACCTTTACCACATCTTAAGCCTCAATTCCAGCTGAAATTTTGATTAGGAATATTTGAAAACTGAATGTACGGTTATTTGTTAACATTCTAGTGCTGCATCCACGACATTGACATTAGACATAACTCTTTGAGCATTCAGTCATTTTCCTCAAATTCATTTGGTTTTCCTCCGTTTTATCAATTTGCGCAGTTAAAAAAAAAAAAAGAAATCCTGCTGAACACTAGGCTCTGTTTACTGACTGTGATTTAATTAATGTTTGAAGAGGGCTGAATTAGCTGTTAATTGATTTAATTATCCAATTTATTTGTTTCAGGCATGATTCCAGCAGAATTGCAGCAGCTCTGGAAAGAAGTGACTTCCGCTCACAATGCGGAGGAGTCTACGTGTAACAACCACAGCACTTTGGACCTGTCCAACACATGTGTGTCCTCTACGGCCTCCTCCAAGGCCTCCCTGCTCTTGAACCCACATGCAGCCACGAATGGCCAGCTCCTAACTCCCAAGAGGGAAAGGTAGGCGCTCTTGCATCTCACAAAGACATTGAGCGAGCATCTTTTTTGTGCTTATTACTAGACAAATGCTCATGATGGGCAGAGAGTTCCTCATTCAGTGATTGCTCTACTGCTGTTTACATTTTTTTTTTAACCAAAATATAGGTAGACTGGCTGTTTGCGGGTATTATCTTAAAGTGAGACCTGTTACTAATTGTTTTTTATTAGCTCCTTCCATATATGAATGAAATATTTCAACCGAATGCATTGTTGCTATTCACATCTAGCAAGTACTTGCTGTATTTACCATTTTAAATGTTTTGTGGGATTTTGAATGGAATGTGAATGTATTTTATGGTCTGAAAACTAAGTTTTCAAAATCACTTCTGTCAGTGAATGTCAGATTGCTTAAAAGGCATCGATAATATGCAAGAATGAAAATATGTGAAACTGATTTAAAGCTTTTAATGGTAAAACTGATGATAAATGAGTACTATCATAATGCATACTACATTTCATCAAACCCGGCAAGCTTAACTAGTTATGTTTGCTGACGGTCCTACCCAACTTCAATAGGCTGTTGGGATTTCCACAATGAATATTAACAAGCTAAGTTTAGTTAACACTGGAAAACTTGTTTCAGACGTCCGGAATCTTCACTCAATACATATGTTCTCTGGGCCGGACTGGGAGCCCACGGCAGCCCTGGCAATGATGACGGACCAGCCCCCCTGCTGCTTTTGTAAATGGGGGCCGATATAGCAGCACTGCCGCAAAACAGGCCCCTAGTAACAGAAACGGCCCCCACCACTGCAAAATCGGCCCGAACCTTCCAGCCTCCCGGGGAAACTCCCGATGCCCGCTACGGCCAGTCCGGCCCTGGTTCTGGGGTGAGATTCATAAAACGGCCTGTCTCTAAACTAGTGACTCAAAACTGTGGTAGAGGAGTATTTTTAACAAAGGTGAAATATGCCATCAAGGATGGTGCAGGAGACAGTTGTGAGGGTGTATGGGGATAACAGGTTTGTGCTGCCTTGTATCAACAAACCTAGCAGTCCAATGCAAACCTCAGTCTGTATCCATGGCTTTTTGGATCCTACTCTGTACCAACCCCAAGCAGAGTGGGCTTAATGTCCAAGTTTTTGTAATTGTAGCAAGGCAAAGGGCTTGCAAGATTGGGTGTGGGCATTAAGCCCCAGATTATAGATCAAAATGTTGAGACTCTCACAGCAATCTGAGTTTAAAGAGTCAAACTCTTACTCCATAACCACAACACTTTCAATAGTGAGTGGTGCTCATCCTCACCTTGACTTTCTCTGGGGCTTTTGTCCTTAATCAACCCGTACAATTGCAGTCTTGTTATAGAATAAATCGCTATCAAATTTTTACCATCCATGCTGGTACACCCACAGTGTAGCTCAACTGCAATAGTGCATTCCTAACACATACGTTGATGTGGTTATTAGCACACATAAGTCGGAGAAGGTAATAGCCCTGAATAACATCCATAAAATTGACATGCCTTTAAATTAAGCAAACAAAGATCACCTCCGTATTCCACGATATCGGTTTAGGCAGGGATTCTATAGGCCTGATTTAGATTTTGGCAGGACCGCGATGGAGTGTGCTTTTTTGGCGGTCTTCCCACCCGCCTACCCGGAAGTCCGTCCACCAGACTACAAAACTGGATTTCAGTGGGGGAGAAGACCGCTGCAGAACCTCCGACTCCGCCAGGACTTCACTTCTTGTCCTGATGGTGGGATGGGCTGCAGACGGCGCAAGCGGGATTCCAGCCAGGATTCCCACTGTCGACATTTGGATGTGGGCTGTTGCTAAGGGAATTCCAACGGGAATCCAACCCACTTAGAGTCGGCGGAATGCGACATAAAGGGTTGAAACTCAATTTCTTTTCGGGGTACAGGATGCAATTTCGTCCTCTTCTCCTTCGTTCAGGTCCCCCTGTCCTGCTGCACCTTGACAGCGACAGACCGGCTTCCCATTTTGACAGAATCGAAGGTAGGTGTCCGTGGTGTATCCGGTTATACATTGCATGGTGTGTGTGTATGTTGGTTGGGTGTGAGGCAGTATGTACACAATGCACACTACACATATCCTACGAGCACATATGTACACAGACACAACATATTTATGTTTTATATAAAAAATAAAATGTTACTTACCTCTCTCCCCACCACCGCGGTCGCCCGACGTCAGTACTCCACCGCCAGGAAACCACAAACATCCAAATCAGCTTGGCGGTATCCCGCCGTCAATACAGCGACGGCGGGACCTTCGCCAGCATAGGAGACCACCGCCGTTGCGGCCTTGCCTGTATCGCGTATACATCTAAATACGGCGGGCGGAAGAATGTCGGCTCGGCAGAGTACTCCATCCCGCTGCGGGCCAGCAGGCGGACCGGCAAGTTCTTAATCAGGCCCAATGTTCCAAATTTGCGTGCATCTCAACATTTTGTTCTAAAACCACGTCTGTCTTGGTCAAAGAGTGGTATCTTCCAAATACTGTGTGAAGGAGAGAAGTTAACTGACACCCAGATTAACTGTGCTGTCTTTGAGCACTGGAAGATAAACTATTTTCAGATGTGCAGTTCCTTAATTGACAGGAGAACAGAATATTTGCATTCAGGATCCTGTGTCTCACATTGCACTGTGGTTCTTGCTTGAATCTCTGCGGGCTATGAGGAAGTTCCACTTAGTTCAGAAACATGTTAAGATGGTATGAGGAGGCATCATAAATGATCGTGTGATGGACCTCTATGTACAAAAGAGTGAGGTGCTGGGGATGGTTTGGATTTGTGCTGTATCCTGCAGTATTCCATTTTAAAGTAAATCCTGACCACTTCTGTCCTGGAGTTTGCAGGTGCGAGCCAGTTCAGTGATGTATGTCAGCTATAGGAATATATAATGAAGCATCATAAATGGCAGTATGTTGGACCTCAATGTCCAAAATAGTGTGGTGCCTTAGGGATGGATTTGATTTGTGCTGCATCCTGCACTAATCCATTTGAAAGTAAATCTTGACCACCTCTAGCCCAGAGACGCAGGTATGAATCAGTTTAGCGATAGTATAGTAAAGCTGCTGGGGCAGTCACCTACAGAGACTTGCCTTCCATTCTCTGCCATGTTACGTGCTCTTAATATTTAACCTCATGAGCATATACTGTATGAACTCTTAGTAGAGTATGGGAGGTGCTTTTCAAATTCAACAGTTTAAGACTCTTAAACGACTAAAATGATTTTTGGTCTTTTCATGGTTACCCCACAGACACTAGCAAAGAACTCGTTTCTAGCCTGCTACTTCTGCTGTATGTCTTACTAACTTAAAAAGGGCGAAGTCAGGAGGGGCTGTGAGCGCAGAAAAACCAGATCTCAGTTTTAATCAAATCCGCACCAAAAATAGTGCACTAAAGGCAATTGAACTTACATATTTTACATGTTTTAGATGTTTTTCTGTTTAGCCTTTAGAATTCTCTTACAAGTACATTTTCTAAATGTTTGTTGATGGTACTTCTACTTTAAACGGGCAATTGTTGATCACCTTCTCGAAAGTTTAAGTGTATTGAAAATCCAGTGGTGACCAACTGCGGGTCCATAATATGTGACTATGAACTACAGATATTTTTAGAAATTACTTTCTCGTTTAGAAAACACATATTCAGAATTGCAACACCACTTCATTACCTGCCATAGTTCTAGCATTCGCAAGTTACCTCAGACATTCTATAAGTCTTTCTTCATCTTGGAACAGAAAATTCTTGTGGATGTCGATCTTCTGATCGACTTTGTCCTGCATGTGTAGATTGGACGGTAAATATGGGATACCATCTGTGCTTCATCATTAAATATACCCCGTAGCACCAAATTTCCTTTATGACGCTAAATTACCTGTCATGGTTATCAAAGTACTTTTAGATTTGTTCCTCTATTGGAGGAGAGTTGAAGGCTGATATTTCAAGGGACTATTAAAGCTAACATTCTGTAGTAATTATTGTACATATTTTAGTCTTCTGCGATTAGAGCGCTCTAAAGTAGTTCCTTTCTTCCACACGCACCTTACCCTACCCAAATTATTTTTTGGTGCAAAGCTCTCTTCTGAAACCTGATTTCTTGAAGACTGACATGGGCCCATATCACAAGCCATGCATAGCATTAAAGAAATGCTTCTCATAATAGAAACTCTGCTAGCGGTCCAAAAGCTAATTCATGAAACGAACAGTGCTGGACCACCCCGGCCCAGCTCTCGACATGTTTTATCGTCCTAACTGACTAAAATTGATGACAACTGTGAAAAGAGGTCCGCATGTTTGCAGGAAGGGTTAGACCATTTTGCAGGGCTTGAGATCTCTCAACAGTAGTACTGTAAAGGATGTCCTGGCAAAGGGCGTCCTGTGGAATGAGTGATTCTTCACCAAACCCTATGGGCCATGATAATTAATAGGAGTAGCACATTTGGTGTCCATCACGCTAATGTGTTAAAAACAATTTCCTGCATGTAGTGTAAGTGATACCAGTCAGTGTTTGTTTAGTCAACCTGTACACAATTAAAAAAACAAAAAAAAACAAAGCGACCCTTGTTTTTCCAAAAGCATTCTCAAAGATCATGCACTTAAATGACCAGCCCTGGGCACGCGACACTTCTCAAGGTAGAATGAATCTTTCTCCTATACTATTGTCTATGCACCTACAGGCTGGCATAGTAGCTGAAGTATGCACTGTTCTTGACAAGAGCGGGTCAGCCTCACAGCCTTAAAGAGGCACATTTCTTCATTCCACAGCTCATGTCATAGACCAAGGAGTGTGAATTCGCTCCTCTGCAGGGAAACGAAGAAGGCTTGACACTGTGGAGCTGTCCCTCTGGTGCTGTTCAAATTTGTGGATCAATCATAGTGACCTGACCTCCAGGAAGAGGCACAGCCATCTCTCCTTTTTAAAAAAAATAAAAGGCTTCTGTTGCTGTTCAATAAACGGAGTATTTGAACAGACATTGGTTTTTGTTGTGCTGTTCCTTTGCTGGTCCTGATCCGTAGAACGGCACTTGCGTAGAGGGCCATGTGATACTGTTCAGAATTCAGGAGCTGCCACTTAATGTCGGATCAATTGGCGACTGAATTCCTGACATCACAAATAGTACAATGCAAAGTCTGGAGGTCAGTCTCTCTTTCTCTCTCTCTCCTTTTTACTTTTATACTGCTCGCAGGAGTGTGGGAACTACCTTTTCTTTATTTTCTGCTTGTAGGTGAACAACAGATAGTGAAAGAATAGGTTACCCTTTTTCAACACAGTTATTCTCTTGTTCAGTTGTATGTCAAAATACGGAGGACCGAAAAATTGCCCTACAAAAATGTCATAGCCTAAGTCTTGAAAACAGAGAGAGTGAGAGTGTGTTGGTGTTGTAATGAGCAAATAAAATGTAAAAACAAGCACCAGAACTCTGGAGACCGTGGATGTGCAGTACAGTGGGGATTGCTGTTAAATAAATATATACACATTTCTTGCCACCATTCATATATTTTGAATATATATAGATGAGAATCGCCACCGTTCATATATGTTGGGTTAGGTATAGTAAACCTACATATACTCTCCCTCATGATGCGTAATGGTCGATATTTTAACCAGGATATTTTTGTAGAATTAGATCTCACTCCTGATACTCCAGTAGTATGTCGCTGTTCCCCAATATCTGTAAGCAGAAAAAAAAACAGCTCAAGTGAAACTTGCATAGTAAAATATCAAGTTAATTTTGCCAATTTGCAAGGTACCAAAGAATGTGATTTGAGGAAGAAATGTTCACTTGGGACATGCAATATGTACAGCAGTTGGCTAAACGCACCATCAAAGAGGGACTATTATCAGTATTAATACAATTCCTTAACAGTAACTTATAAAATATTTGGTGCTTTATAGCGCACTTCTGTGTTTCTAAACGCTGTATATAACAAGTGTCGCTATTACCGAATTTAATGATGCTTCCCCCGCCCAGTTGCAAAAAACTAATACATTGGTGTAGCTGCAAAGTAAGTATATTAGTGTAGATAAACGTCCCTGACGTTTCACCATGTTAATAAAACACTGTATCCGTCTCTGAAGCGGTGTATCCCAGCATTTACTTCAAAAATAGTGAATGGAGGTGTAAATAAAGGGATTACTGCTGACGTCCCCTGCAGCAGTGTCCAGTAGGTGAATGTCATCCATTTGCTGCGGGAGTGATTGAATTACCCCTTCATCCGAAAGCAGAGCGGCTCCTGGTGCACTTAAGGTTTTAGTTGCAGTCTTGTCGGGCATTGTGGTGCCTGCCTCCATTTCACGAGACACTCAAACTCTGGTTTAGATGCACTGCCCTCCATTTCACCAGGGACCGGCACGTGCCGAAAACGAGCGCCTTCAAAACAACCCTAGGAAAGAGGAAGACAGTGGGAAAAAAGCTACCCAATTCTGCTTTAAAAATATTCTGGCGGCTGAAATGTACAAATGGTGATCAAGGAATAAAAACGGCTTATAATGACAGTCTCCTACAAGCAGGGAGGTGAGCTTGGAGGCTTAGAAGACGTTCTGTCATTTGTTGTTTAAAGGGATACCTCTTTCAAATTGGGGGCAATCGAATTGGAAGGATTAAATAATTGCAAGCCTGAAAAAGTGACTGAGATGATATTTTAACATAGTTTAAATTCTCGAGCATGAAAAAGCATGCATGTTATACATTTCCATCTATGTATACAGGTCAAAATGTATATACAAAGGGTCACAAATTTGTTTTTTCCCCAGTCTGCTGGCGCAGATGTCAGATATACATTTGCCCAAATTCATAGAGAGAAGTTGTGTGCGCGCAACATGCAATGCATATTTGCAAAATGCTATGGTATATGCATCTTGCGCCTGCATGACTTTTGCACTTGTTTCCCCCAGGGTGTGTGGCGAGACCAGATTCCAGCACATGTCTCATTTGCAAAGAGATGCGATGGATTGTGCATCTTTTGCACCTCCCTCTCACTTGCATCAGTCCTGATTCAGTGCTGGGCTATCGCAGAGGAAGTTGCAGTGCAGGCCGGGGAGATGATATAAATGTATATTGTCTGCATCACAGACTCAGTACTCCACCACTCAACAAATACATGTGCAATTGAGTGCGAACTTAAATCTCCACCCCTATGGAAAGAGGAGCTATAAATGTTTAAATTGGTATATACAGGCCCTTTAAGGCCCATACACTTCAGTACTGCTTCTAGGGGTGACGTGGGTATGGGAATGGGAGTCTGCCGACACCAGCAGCCCTCTCTCTGCATGCTCCCATACACAGTAGGAGGCTGCGCGTTACCAGCCAGTGCTGAATCCGAGCCTAATGCCCATCCCCCTACTGCCACCACGTCCTAATAGAGAATCCGGACCTGTGGGATCCCAAATGATATCTGCACCTTTTTAGGGCTCTCTTGGCAGCTCTCAAATGTGCAGTTTTGTGGATCAAATCTATAATTTATCAAACTATCATTCAAATGTCAAACTGGCTGAAGAACTACTTACTCTTTAGGTGGAAATAGTCCTACAGTGATTTTTCCACCGAAATGGTTTCTGCATTATAGTTCGCACTGCTGAAGAGCCATATACTCGTGAAGTCCCCAAACAGCCTATGGCCATGTGGGAGAACCCCTGCGTCCGAAATTAGAAGCATTCATAGCTGACTAGCCTTTCTCCGTGTAGAACCTAGGAAATAGCTTTTTGGTAAATTGCTGAGCTCAGCCCTGCACAGTGAAATGCATTTTATTTGAAAAAACCCACAATACACTGAATACACGAATTTTAGATCCATAGCATGGAGTGTATATTACCATTTTGACCTATGTCATAATGTAGTTATGATTATGGCTGAAGGCATCATTTAAGTCAAGTGTATGAATGGTCTGCAGAGTAGTGACCGATGTTGTGGGATATCCATTACCAGGCATGATGTATGGGATTTTTGGCGCGTGCTATTTGTGTGTGTGTGTGTGCGCAAACGTGTGTCTTCGCTGTGAGACCGCGGGAGGTTTGGAGTGCCGTGCAGCGATCTGTTAAGCAGGTTGATAATTAGATTTGGCATGCCACTCCTACACTCCTCTTTAACTTGTCGTACACACGGAAAATTATAACTCAATCATTCAGGGAAAACCCTTGAGCGCAGAGCAGGAAAAACACGGTTGGGAAGAGATTGCCTTCCCCTGTGTGCTATGGGGAGATATTTCTCAGACGTTTGATAAATGAAGGACATGATTGTGTGACTTGTGTGGGGGCTGAGGGCTGAAGTCAAGACTGCCTACTATACCCAAGACATTGATGGACATTAGACGTCATTGTAATAAAGGCTCAGTTGCTTAAAGTGATGGGTTTTTATTTGGATTTACAACGTGTGGCTGTATTCAGTAGCATTAGAATTAAAGTGAAATTAGGGTTTTACGCTAACCTCACAAGAATCTAGCAGCCATGGGCCTCCCTAAGCCCTCCACTAGTTCATTGCCAGTTACGTGACATCACAGTGAGGTTGATGATATCACAGTGATTTTTTTTTTTAATATGGCTGTTTCTTCTGCATCCATGATGATTGAGTTATTTAGGACCAATTAGTGCCTGATGCAGTTCTAGAACTGGCAGTGGGATGGGCAATGAGACCTTTTCATGCTGCTCTGTAGTAAACTTTAGTCCACTTAGAAATTTGTTGGTAACATACTTCATTGGGTTAGGCACCTACTGCTGAGAAATTTGTGAAAACTTCAGAATATTAATACGAGTCCCAGCAGGGCTGACTCAACTCTTCTGTTTGCAAAGTATGTGTATGGAATCCTAATGCATTGAGTAGTAACTAAATCCTGTTGTTTGAACGTCCGTATACAATTCAGTTTTTGATATATACCATCTTAAGTAGTCAGCGTGGCTACATGGTAAATTGGAAAAGTCATAACTATTACTCTTTAGCATAGCTTCTTGCTGTTACCGAACAGCAGACAGTGGTTTTGGCCACGACAGGCACTGCTGCATAGTAAGCAAAAGTAATAAATGTTTTAAGAAAATGTCCATTGGGAATTACGATTACAGTGGATGCATACTACAACACTTAAATTGTAACCTTACTTTACTACAGCTAGTGATCAGGGCTGGACTGGGAACCCAAAGCAGCCCTGGCAAATTTGATCAGACCAGCCCCCATACTGTGCACAGAGAGTGAGCACAGCTTGTGAGCATGACCCCTGCCACAGGGTTTTGGGGGGGGGGGGGTGGTCTCCGTTACTCACACCACCATTTCCTGGGACCAAAACTGAAAACAGTCCTCCTGGGGACTGAAACCGGCCTCCAGGGGCTCCACTTGACCAGCTGGCCAGTCCGGCAGTGCCAGTGATAAACTCTTGTCCACCAGTAATGGCTAGTGGGTGGTTCAGGGAGCAACTTTTCCCTTACCTTTGAATGTAATGTTGGATTCTGTCGCATGAAGTTGTTAGCAGCTGTCTGCAATGCAGGTTTGACAAATATCCAGGGCTTTTTGCCAGTTGATCACACGCGCTCTGTTGATACTTCAAGCAATAGATGAATGTCTTCATAAGATTACATTTTCAACTGGAAGCTATCAAAAAGTCCAAAGAATTCAGTCACACAAACATTAACAATCACTCAGGAAAGAGGAGATCCATGCGAGAACATCTTTTACCAGTTGAGATTTTCCCATTACATAAGCAGAGATCAAGACCTTTACAGTGGCCCTCCCCACCTCTACCAATTGAGGGGCCCATTGTGTTGATGTTCACAGACGGGCCCAGGATAAGTATTAGGGCTGAATGCACCTCATCAGTGCTTTCCAAGGTCTCGGACTGTCCAAGCTAAGGTGTATGTGGGCCAAGTAATTTGGTGTATTGAGGAAAACTATAGCTAGGACTGAATGAACAGTATGTTCCCCTGCACTTGGAGACCATTGGCAGGTTGGATACAAGTCTAAATGTGGAACACTCCACTAAGATCTGATGACGTTTTTGTTTTATGCTAATCCTCCCGAGATAAAGTTGGACGACTCCCTCTTCAGAAGGTTTTCATTAATAGTAACTGAGGGCGGAGAGTGAGTGTGTGTGTGTGACAGTGTGAGTGAGACAGTGTTATTGTGACAGTGTGAGTGAGTAATCTTAGAAATAATACTCTAAGGACCGAAAGCTGTGACCACCTTTTTTTCGTGGTGTTGGTTTTTGTCTTTTGGATCAATTTTTAAGCAATGATCTGCTGGACAAGCTGCCGACATTTATTTGTTTAAAAGAAGACCGCAACAGCACATTTGACATGTACCCTTAGCAGTTCCTGAAAACCCACAGTTACTGTGATTTAAAAAAAAAAAAAAAAAAAAATCTTTACCCATAACTTTGTTGCTATTTGAATGAAATCTTCGATAGGATATTTAGCTCCATTAATTTGAGGCTTCTGACATTTAATACTACCTTCCAAATGGGCTTTGATTTATGGGCAAAATCAAGTGTACTTTGCTAATTTTGCCATATAAAACATGAAACGCACGGCTTACTGTAGTGAAACTACCACATCCCTTTACAGTTTAGTGGAGTAAATGATTTTGTCCCAAACCATGGTTTGACAAACTTCGAGAAGATTCTTAGCGAAAGATATATCATTTTATACTCCCTGCAAGTTAAATGTAATATTTGATTCAAACCCTGTGCGATAGTCTGCATGTTTTGCCTTGGAAGAATATTTATTAAGACAAATTAAACCAATAACCAGTCTGGGTACTGACCTTAAGTTCACACCTGACAGCTGCCAGTTAGAAACTGTTCCCTTACACTTTCATTTACTGGAAAACAGTTTTGTGATCATCATTTTCCGTCACGTTCCAGAAAATAGGGGATTTGAATGCTTGGAATGGGTTGGTGTCCCAGTATTGAAATACACCAGATGCATTGGAAAATTCTTAACCCCTTTTCCTTAATGCTCAAGATGGTTTTGGACATTAATGAAAATGTACATCCTCCGAGAAAACCAACTGTTAGTGAAAATTGGCTCAGCCATATATTATGCCTTGAAGTTGTTAGAAAAGTTAGTTGGTCGGTGCTAAGTTTGCAAGGCTCATTTTTGAGGCTACCACTTAATTTTCAACCTTTGCCCCATCCACACCAATTATGGCATGCCGAATAATGCTCGAACAGTTCATTTTTACCGAAACTTGAGCCATATCAAAAATGGAGTTTTAACATTCCACTCTGATCTCAGTTTTGCCATTAGAGAGCGGCTACACTTTTTAAGCTCACCAAATGGTTTGCAGAGATGGGAAATCTGCAGTGATTGGCTGTGTGAAAGGCAGCGAGTCTTCTAAGACCCTCAATGCTGCCCGGTGCAGGGTTCCACCTCTAATTCACTTTGGGTTCGCTATCAAAATAATGAGGCAAGCGCTGGAAACTGGAAGACAAGAAAAAGGTTTATTTCTCATGAGGAGATCACGTCAACTGCAGACACCGGGATGTCTGAGGGAGGTGTTCTGCTGATAACTCCTTTGGCTCTTCCTTTTATACAGGTTTGACACAATGCATTGGTTTCATCAACATGGTTACACAAGCTTGGGGTCCCCGCCCCGGGCAGGTTGTCACACAAGCCCAACAGTAATTCTCTTCCCACCCAGGTCAAACAGACAATCTTATCTTGCAGCTGGACCTTGCTTCAGGGTCTAAAACATGTGAGACCGGCCAGATCTAAGAGTCCGTTCAGTTGATAAAAACAGGTCCCATTGTTGGTAACAACAAGTCTTGCTGTTTGCAGTGCAATAAATCATGTTGCAAGAGTCTTTTCGGTGTTTGGAACCTATTTGTGTAACTAGGTTCAGTGAGGGGTAGAGTGTCCAAAGGTTTGCCTGAAAACAGAGATGAGAGGAAAAACGAGTTTGTGGCAGCAAGTGGCGCTGAGGTTTGTTGCGGCAAATAGAGTTTATAGCCCCCAGCACACGTACCAGGTCGGTCAGAGGGTCAGAGGGATGCTAGTAAGGGCAGGGTGAAACAAAGGTGACCAACAGAGTACAAAATGGCTGTGATAGATTAAAATGACTGCAACTTATGTGCACATAGAATTCCACCAGACAAGATGGCGCAGGTAATGTTCACGATTGTCGTTTTGCTTTTAACAGTGGCCCCGTTGAACATAACTAGCCAGCTTGTCAGTCTATTTCGATCTCCATAATGTCCTGTATCTCTTGATCATACATTACTCTCATTTTTGTTAGCTGAGTGTCCATAGTCTTAGGGTGCAAGGTAGTTATGCAAAGAGAACACAAAGGTGGTATACAGTGTATACCCAAACAACAACCACATATTGTCAATACTGGGACCAAGAGAATCATTGATATTTTCCAACCCCACTCCTTCAAGATGCCCCAAAGCCAACTTCCAATTGTCCAAGTCTCTGATCCTTGATGATAACAGCCCACAGACCCAACAGTTGGTAGCATTGGTGACAAGATTGTGCTGGTGCAACATCTGCACGAAAGAATTATTCCAGAATTCTTTGCGTCGTTCACGGAGATGTGGCGGTAGTGATACCAGGTAGTGTTCTTTCTTTCTTGGTGGTTGGTTGCATGGTGGGTGACAATGTTCTGTATGCAGGTGCATTCTCTTCAATGATCCAGAGTGCGACCATTAGCAGGAGACAGGTGAGAAATGCGGCTACAAGTGCAATTGTCTTTGTGCTGTGCAGGTTAGCAGTCTTGGTGTCTTTGCGGTGGTTTTGCAGGTGTTCAGTTTCTTCCATCATCTTCGAGGAGCTCAACAACTGTTAGGACCACAGACTTTTGTCTGGCGCTTTCCTGGTAGCGTTGTTTGACTGTGCTACTGATCTGAGACCTTGACTTAGTTAGTGGCCTGGTCGTTGGCGCTCCCTCCTTTCGTCGATCTTAGGTTGTACCCTTTCCTGGATGGCACCGTGGGGTCGGGAAATTCTGATAGTTCGAGGGTGTCTTCTTGTGGGTAGCAACTCAGAGCTGGTCGGTCTCTCGCGAGTACTTCCTCTTGCACCTCCACCCCTTCACAGGTTGCCAGGGTTAGAGGGACTCGTTTGCAATGATGAGCGTGCAGCCAGTTTCGTTTTCCTTCCACTCGGAGGGCAGTTCGGGTGGTGATCAGGACTTGCCAGGGGCCCGTCCACCTAGGCTCCAGATTCTTCGTTCTTTGGAAGTTGCGAATCAATACATGGTCGCCTGGCTTTATTTCATGTCCCGGCCCCTGGATACGTCAGGCAAGGCTTGCTGCACCTGTTGGTGGATAATTGTTAGCTCGTTTGTCAATTTATGCAAGTAATCCGACATTAATATGTTCGGGACATCGTTAATGGAGGTGGGTCTTGGTGCCGCCCAAATGCTCATAGGCCTCGTCTTTTAGTCCCACCTTTTCCCACTCGGTCAATTCGTCTTGTGTGCCTGTAGTCTGTATGTCCCTTACAGTGGTCCTAGCGTCAGCCCATCGTTGAGCTTGTGACCTGGTCACATACATTCGTGTCGTAGTTCTGTCTCCTGCCGTGGCTCGGTCCGTAACGTCTGCTAGTGCATTTCCCTGTCCAATGAGATCAGTCACTTTCCTATGTGCTTGGCATTTTATCACTGCTAACTTCTTGGGGAGGAGGACTGCTTGCGTCAAGGCGGAGACTAAATCTCCATGCAGGATGGGTGTACCGTGTGAAGTCAGGAACCCTCTTTCTTTCCATAAGATCCCAAAATGGTGAACCACCCCGAAGGCATATTGGCTGTCGGTGTATATGTTAACTGTCGTGTCAGTCGCTAAGATACATGCTCGTGTGAGGGCAATGAGTTCTGCAGCCTGGGCTGAACGTTGGGGAATACGGGCTGTTTCCAGAACGGTTCGGGCTGTGGTGACAGCGTATGCAGCTGAGGTGGTGCCGTCGGGGAGTTTGATGCACGAACCATCCACCCATAGTTCTCCATCTGGTTCTAGAAAGGCGGTGTCTCTGAGATCTATTCTACTCTTTGTTTGTTCATCGGTTAGTGTCACACAGTCGTGTAGTGGAGTCACGCTAGGATCATTTTCGGGTAGGGGTAACAGTGTGGCTGGATTGAGGGTGGTGCATCGCTTTAGGGTAATGTGCGGTGCTAGCAGGGTCAACTCATATCCTGTCAGTCGGGCGCTAGTCAAGTGTTGGGTTTTGGTCTGGTTTAGTAGTGTGTCGACTGCATGGGGTACTAAAACAGTGACTGGATTGGAGAGTACTATTCCTTCGCTCTGGCGTATCGATACTGCTGCAGCTGCCACAGCGCGCAGGCACGCTGGCAGCGCTCTGGCTACTGGATCGAGGGTGGCAGAGAAATATGCACAAGGGCGTTGTTTGTGACCAATTGATTGTGTTAGGACAGACAATGCACATCCTTCCCTCTCGTGCGTGTAGAGGAAGAATGGTTTGGAGTAATCCGGGGTTCCTAGGACAGGCGCTGAACAAAGGGCATTGCGTAGTTCTTTAAAGGCTGACTGGCATTCGGGGGTCCAGGGGAGAGGTGAGGGGATGTCTTTAGCTAGGAGGGAGAGAAGGGGTTTGACAATGAGGCTAAAGTTCGGTAACCACTGTCGGCAAAATGAAGTGAGACCTATCAAAGAGCGGACTTGTTTCTGATCTTTGGGGACAGGGGTGTCTAGAATTGTCTGGATCCTGTCAGGCGTGAGTTTCCTCCCTTCTTTGGATAAAAGGTGACCCAAATAGGTCACTTGTGATTTACAGAACTGCAATTTCTTTCGGGAGACCTTGTGACCATTCTCAGCAAGAAAATGGAGTAGTTTGATGGTGGCTGTGACGGCTATTGGTATGGTGTCCGCTGCTAGAAGGATGTCGTCTACATATTGTATTAGTGCCACTCCATCTGGCAATTGTATGGCGTCCAACTGTCTTTTAAGCGCCTGGCTATAGATGCTTGGGCTCTCAGTGTACCCCTGAGGTGCTCTGCAAAATCTGTACGAACGGGAGTTTAGGGTGAATCCAAATAGATAGCGGCTGTCCTTGTGTATAGGTATGGAAAAGAATGCGTTTTTGAGGTCAATTACAGTGAAGGTGGTGGCAGTGGAGGGGATTAAAGTCAAAATTGTCGTGATGTCGGAAACTACTGGGTATTGTGGCACTACGATTTTGTTTATCTCCCGCAGGTCAATGATGAAGCGGTAGGCTTTTCCGTCTCCCTCTCCCTGTCTCTTTACAATCGGTAGTATGGGACTGTTACAAACGTTGCTCACTACTTCCTCTACCACCCCTGCCTCTACCAAAGAGTGTATGATCTCTGTCAGTGCCTTCTCACCCTCTGGCGATATTTTGTACTGCGGTACTTTCGGTAGGGTTGCGTCCTGTCGTATTGTTACGTGTACTGGGTCAATCATCATTCGTCCTACGTCTGAATCAGCCCTAGCCCATAAGTGTGATGGCAAAGTGTCCAGTAGGGATGCGTCAGTCTCGGAGATGGGAAACATGTGCTGAGAAGGGTTCTCTCTATGGCGCTGGGGGTTGTCATACAGGACGACACGCACTCCGTCTGGTGAGCATCTGATAGTCGCATGGAAGTGTTTCAAAAGGTCGAGACCCATAATGGCGTCTGGGGTGTTGGAAGAGAGGAGGAATGTCGTTTCGACGCTATTGTTGTCAAGGTTAAAAGGGATCGGTCGGGACAAAGGGTTGGTGGAGGGCGTACCGTCAAATCCTATTGAGGTCACATGTGAGCCTGACAAGGGTGCCCTTGGAATCAGTCGTTTGGATAGTGCACTACGTGTTGCTCCCGTGTCTACCAGAAATGGCGACTTTGTGCCCAGGACCTCAGCGGTAACATAAGGGCCTTGCTGATCAACATAGAGCTCGACTGGATCCCTCCCTTGCCCCTGGCTGTCCTATGCAAAGTCGTACGTATTGTCATAATCTGTCTGTTGGTACTGATTCTGTTTGGGATGGTCAAATGTGTTCACTCTTCCTGGCCTTTCCTCGCTTGCTTCACTCGCGTACCCTCTCCCACGTCCTCTTCCTCTCTGTCCACTTGCTATTTCCCTCGCCCCTCTGCCCCTACCAGCTCCTAACAAAGCCGGGCATTGGGTTTTCCAGTGTCCATATTCTTTGCAAAATGCACATTGATCCTGTCCTAGGTCTTGGCGTCCTACATATGATGTCGATGAATTGTTTCTAGGTGGCTGTACTCTAGGGGTATTCTGCTGGTATCCTCCCCTATATTGCTCCCTTCCTGTATTCGCCCCCTGGAGTTGTGCTACCATTACCCTTTCCTTCAAGTCCTTCTTTTTCCTTTCTGTAGCCCTGTCATTTTCGTTTCTCTGATGCTCATAGTACTGGGCCATTTGGAGAATGGCCGCTGGTTTAGATGCTGCCCAACTACTTTCGCTGGCTTGTAATTTCTGGGATACATCTGGCAGTAGTCCTTTGACATAGTTCTGCACAAATAAGTGGTGTCCGGTTGCGGTGGACATGTCTTGTCCACTGTAATCGGAGAACACCGTTTCAAATCTGGAGAAATACTCTGAGACATCCTCTTGTGGTTTCTGGCGGCACGCGGTTACTATGGACCAGTCTATCTTTTTCTCTGGGATCAGCGTTTTCACTTTCTGCACTATTTTGTCAGGGAGGTCCAATATTGCTTTAACCGGTTTTTGACCAGGGTTCCGCTGTTTATCTAGTGTGTTGAGTTGTTCCCAGGTATGACCAAGCAGTTCGGTATGGTCTATTTTCCTAATCTGTTTCCACACATCTGCTGGCAAACATAACCCGAAGAACAAGTCTATGTCGGCAAGTGTCATTATTGTTGATCCCAGAGCGGTACCTAGCTCGGTGTAAAAGGCGGTGGGGTTCTTTCGTAAATCCGGTAAAGATTTACGGAACGTCAAAATGTCCTGTCTGTCCCATGGTTGATACACCCAATTGTAGACCACCCTTCCTCTAGCGTCTTGATGGTTCATATCGTCATGAGTCCCTTGTCCTCTAGGAGGTACCCAATAAGGGGCAGCTTCTTTTATCGGCATCATGCTATCTGGTTTTTCCACCGGGAGTCCTGCTATCTTAGATGTCCTGTCCTTATCTATCCGTCCTTGTTCCACGAGGTGACGGAATACCTCCAGTGTGGATGAAAAGAGTTCTGTAACATCGTTGTCGCCTTCATCTCCGGTGTCTACCTTCCTATAGAGAGCCACTAGCCGCTCGGGCCCTACATCTTGGTACTTCTCTTCATATGCAGTAAGAGTGTGGTAACAGAGACGTACAATAAAGTATCGTTTGCGGTTTTCAACATAGGAGTTGCATATGTCAGTTACATACTCTTCTGTCTCCTTCCTATCTATGAGGGATTTAACTATTTTATCAATGCCTGCTCGCTCATTTTTACTTAATCGCGGGACCCTGGGCGCTCCTTTTTCTTTTGATCCTACCTCTACTACTGTATCCTTTGATGAGGCATTTGGTGTGGGTGACTCGGTGGGAGCAGAGGCGGTGGAGACTGAGGCGATCGTGCCATCTCCGGCTATACTTTGGTGGTCCTGGCGTTGTACTACGGGATGAGTAGGGGCGTAAGGGGGTGGCATGTATATGATTGGGGGACCTAACAATAAATCATCATCTACCCTTTGTTTTGCTGGTAACTTGGGGTAAAGAGTCGAGGGCGTTCTAACAGGGCATTGACCTGATATTTTTGATTCCTGTTCCTTTTTATCGATTTCCTTTTCTTTTAGTTTTTCTTCTAATCTTTTACAGGCTTGGTAAGCTGATTTTCGCGTTTCTTTATCTTGTCTAGCTTCGTCCCTTTTCTTTCTTTGAGCTGCCTCTTTTCGCCATAAACCAAAACTGTCAAACATGGCTGGTCTAGTTTTCTTTTTGTGGAGAGCTAATTCTAACGTTTCTATTTTAGCGGGATCGAAAGATCCCGTCAGTGGCCACTGATTTACCCGGTCCTTCCTAGTGTATTTATGCCATAGTTTGCTATAAGCTACGGTGGCTAATCCATACTTTACGTACATGTCCTTGTTAGGGGTGCCTTCCGGCGGTGCCGGCTGACTGACCTCTAACGAACGGTCTGGTCCAAAACAATTACAATCAAACAATCTAGAGAAAACAGGCATGACGTATTTATCGGTCAAAAATGAATATCTCAATCAATCAATTTAGACAAAAAGTCTGCACTACCTGTCCTTCGCTGCCTGCAAAGAGAGAGAATATTCCTATTCTTCGTTGTTTGCAAGCAGGGAAATGTCGCAAATAACTCAATATCAAAAAAGGAATACTAGTATTTCAATCAAACTATTCAATCAATCAATTTAAGTCGTTTTTTCACGACCTTACCCGGACCGTATGGACGGTTCTTCGTCTTCCCCTTCCAGCGCCTGGTTGTCCTCTCACTCCAACAATCAATGCGGCGTTCCTCTAAGGTCCCAGTCAGGACCGCAGGTCACTCGAGAGAGGTCCGTTCGGAACCGGTGAAGTTCAGTCGATCGGCAGCCAGACAAGGGTCTTCTCAGGCAGGTATACCCCAATCGTTTAGTCGTTCACTCCGTCGTTAGGACCTCTCTACCGGACCCACGCGTCGCTGATGGGCCCCCACGTTTGGGCGCCAATTTGTGAAAGGCAGCGAGTCTTCTAAGACCCTCAATGCTGCCCGGTGCAGGGTTCCACCTCTAATTCACTTTGGGTTCGCTATCAAAATAATGAGGCAAGCGCTGGAAACTGGAAGACAAGAAAAAGGTTTATTTCTCATGAGGAGATCACGTCAACTGCAGACACCGGGATGTCTGAGGGAGGTGTTCTGCTGATAACTCCTTTGGCTCTTCCTTTTATACAGGTTTGACACAATGCATTGGTTTCATCAACATGGTTACACAAGCTTGGGGTCCCCGCCCCGGGCAGGTTGTCACACAAGCCCAACAGTAATTCTCTTCCCACCCAGGTCAAACAGACAATCTTATCTTGCAGCTGGACCTTGCTTCAGGGTCTAAAACATGTGAGACCGGCCAGATCTAAGAGTCCGTTCTGTTGATAAAAACAGGTCCCATTGTTGGTAACAACAAGTCTTGCTGTTTGCAGTGCAATAAATCATGTTGCAAGAGTCTTTTTGGTGTTTGGAACCTGTTTGTGTAACTAGGTGCAGTGAGGGGTAGAGTGTCCAAAGGTTTGCCTGAAAACAGAGATGAGAGGAAAAACGAGTTTGTGGCAGCAAGTGGCGCTGAGGTTTGTTGCGGCAAATAGAGTTTATAGCCCCCAGCACACGTACCAGGTCGGTCAGAGGGATGCTAGTAAGGGCAGGGTGAAACAAAGGTGACCAACAGAGTACAAAATGGCTGTGATAGATTAAAATGACTGCAACTTATGTGCACATAGAATTCCACCAGACAAGATGGAGCAGGTAATGTTCACGATTGTCGTTTTGCTTTTAACAGCTGCCCGTCAATAGATATTGCACTAACAGAGCTTAAAGGCGATTATTTTCTTTAATGCTGCTTCTCTTGCCGTATCCTAGAAAATTGTTGCTTTTTAATTTGTAAATAGCTCTGATGATAAAGGTGGTTACAAAACGTAACCACACAATCTATAGTCATGCAGAGATAGCATCATAGTTCATTTTTCTGCATTATATCAAAATTAATATTTTTACATGCATGTCCCAGCATCCTTGTAGCAGGGATATTATCATTCAGGATTGATATATTTTGCCACGGCTGTGTAAAAAGCTCTCGAGTGGGATAGTGGCACTGCTGTACTCTGGTTTGGCTTGGAACCGGGCATGTGTGATTTATGGTTCCATTCATGAGCAGCATGTCTTCGCACAGTAACCACTTCAATGAGAAACCACTCTGGGCCATATTAAATATTGACATGCATATTGGGGGATGTGGAATTTTACATGCTGATTTCCGTTTCGTTCTCAAGTTAAAATTATATATTGCCAATTTGTGCGGGTGTACACAACAAACCGGTCTCCTGGCACTTGAATAACAGGACGTTATTAATACCCAATATGATGGTACTCCTTTTACTGGCTTTCGGTGTTCAAAGAGTGTGGGTGGTGGCGAGGAGTTAGAAACCTGTGTCTTTCCTGCTGGGATCTAGGCCAGTGCCTTGAAGGTCCCCCGCACAAAATCGCTGAAACAGGTTCACAACCCGCTGAGCCATCTTGCCACGCCTTTTTCCTCATCCATTGTGGCGTGGTATCAGAATCCTTCAGAGTGAAATGCAAATCCTAATGGCTCATTCACAATTTAGGTTTTTGCTGCGAGTCGTATTTTCTCACATTGAACCCCCTTGGCCAATCTTTAAAGTTTGCAGTTTACCTGTTGCCTTTGTTTGGGGTGGTATTGGTAAGTATGACACGTTCTAGATGCATGAGGTCTACCAGTAGAGCATTCCAGAGCTCCAAAG
The DNA here is from genome assembly GCA_963921515.1 of Calotriton arnoldi. Lineage (NCBI taxonomy): Eukaryota > Metazoa > Chordata > Amphibia > Caudata > Salamandridae > Calotriton > Calotriton arnoldi. The sequence continues at coordinate 2,170,638 of CAWUFW010001723.1, forward strand.
CAAGAGGCAGTATGAATGTGTTTGTACTTCTGATGAGTGTGAAAGTAATGCTGCTTCTAAATCATGCCAGTTGCATGAAGTAATAGCACTTTGCTAACTGATTACATTCAATGTGCTACTCGCCAAAAAAAGTGCTTCAACACCCCATCAGTGGTAACAAGCGCTATATAACTACAAACCTTTTTTTCCTTCTTAAATCCTTCCGCTATCCTTCTGAATCCAAATAACTGACTAATCTATCCACCACTCAAATGACTTTCATATTTCACTATACTAATTCAACACTAATCCTTTATGGGTTCCGGAGTAGCATGCTACTCGCCGAAAAAGCGATTTGACGCCTCGTCAGGGGTAGTAAGCGCTATATAAATGCAATTACAATACAATACAATGTATGCATGAGAGCAAGTGCGCACAGCAGTTTTAACATGGCAGCTAAATGCAGTTGGCAGTGTGATATGCTGTAAAATGATGACAATATAAAATGTGCAGTATTTGCACTGGTGTTAATTTGAGAGTCCCTAGCAACTCTCAACCGGCCTGTAAATTAATGTATGTGTAGCACTTTATATCTTATGCTACATTTTAGTAATTAGTAAGCATCATTAAATTCCTCGAAGCAATTTGATTGATCGCTTTGTGAAAATTCCAAATGATTCACCACCATCAGCTGGATTCTAGGTGTGCCTTGTACATTGGCATAGTGAGATTTTTAGTGTTCAGTTTATAAAAGGAACTGCCTCGAGGCGCATAAAGTACATTAAGGCTCGAGAGTGTGTTGGCTTTAGACTTATCATGTAGATTAGGAAGGCTTTGAGGCCTTTTGGAGAAAGTGCAAGTGATCCAGCGTAAAGCTCACATGGAAGAGATGCACCTACGTCCTTCACTGTCTCAGTTAACTGTTAGTGTAGGTAGGTGTGGATTGGCCTACGGAGTATGCTGCATAGTTAAATTGACAAGTGATTGCTCATTATGTATTTGTGTGTTGTAAGTAACCCTGTGTAGCAATCTTCTGCCTTTGGCTAGGTTCACGTTTTACAAATACTGAAGGCAAGGATACCATCAACAGGATTTGAGAGGTAGCTGATTTGTGGACTCAAAATGCATTTCCACCATCCACATGCAAGAGTATGATGGCTTGATCAGCAGTTCTGAAGTTACTTTCTGGGAGGAATGATTTCATGCTCTTCAATATAGAAAACTGATACCAGGCTGACTTTGTTTTCTTGGCAATGGGGTTTTTTGGGGTTGAGGTTTGTTTCTAGGGTGAATCAAATTTACTAGACATTGAGTGAATGTTGGTGTTCGAAGCCATCAAGGTTAATGTCATTAAGCCAGGCTTATGCTGTTTCTTGTCTGTTCTTCTTGGCAAATAGGAATTTTGTCTTAGTGGGGTTGAGCTTCAGCTAGGTGCTGAACATCCTGATCTGGATGAGGTGCAGGGAGTGTTTGAGGAGTTGGCTCTCTGAAGCAGAGGATGCTTTCAAGTAGAATTGTGTATTGGTGGGCATATGGGTGAATTTAGATGCTGTTATTGGTGAGCCCCAGTGCCTCCGTGTAGAATATGGAGATGAGTGGGGACACTATGGAGACCAGGGAACTCTGAAGGTGTAATATTCTAGGTGAACAAACTTGTCAATTAGAAAGGTAGGAGGAGAACCATTGAAAGACGTTGCCAGTAAATCCATTATGTATGCAAATTCAGAAGACCTGATCAGCGGTAGTGTCAACAAATAGCGTGTTCTTTCTTTTATGATGATGAGTTTTATGTAGATGATTTTGAGACTGAAATTTTCACTTTTGCTTTTACTAAGGGGAACTGTTTGGTATGAGCAGGTTGTATCTGTACGGCAGATGAATGCTAAAGGAGCAGTAGACATTGTGAAAGCTCTAAACATTAACATAACATATATTTGTAAAGCACACATTCACCCATAGGCATCTTGATGCTGAATAACTGATGTTTATTGCTACCCAACTCAATGGTACTCATTTTATTGCCCGTAGAGATTTGAACCTGTAACCATGAGGTCGAGCATAGGCCCCTGTAGTGGATGCATTAGTCCACTGAGCCACCAGACCCGGCTGGTGTACTGGCTAGAGCGAGCTGTGGTATTTCACTTCAGACGCACATTAGCCCTTACTTAACCCAAATTTTCCCAAGTGGTGTTTCTAAACTGATCTGGCCTCTTGTTCAAGTGATTGGCTATCTGCTTGACAGCTCTCAAATATAGAGCCGTTTTGCCTTGTAGTGTTTAATATGAAGGCTTCAGTTTGTGCATTCTGTCATTGAAATTAATACCATAAGAAACACATTTTAATGTTGCCATGCGTTGTTGGGACTTCTATTACTGCCAGTAACTTAGGTAAAGCACCAAGACAAATCTTAATCAAAGGTTTGATTAAAAATAAGCATTGGCAAAACCAATAGGTCTGGCCTCAACATGAATGCAATATTTTAATACCTTTTGTAAACTTATGTAATTGGCATTAAAAGTAATAAAAAAGGAAAAATGTAGTCATATGAAGGTGTTGTGCAAATGTTTAAAAAATGAACCAGCACAAAAATTTTAAAAAATCATGAAAGCAGAGATTGGGTCAACAGACTTGGCATTGAAGTGGACTGTGTTTTATGCAAAATTCCAAAGCCCACGATAAAAAGAGCCAATGGCTGAAGTGGCCTTGCCCATTGCATACTACTATATGCTGTAGTAGTGAGGACTCACTATGTGAAGAACTTTTGAACAGATCAATGAGTAAAGAGGGGAGACGGGAAGCCCCCCCAATTACATACACACATGCATTTTTGTTAAGATATTTTTGAAAAACATGAGACTTGCGAGACAGTTAAAGCTGCCTTTAAGTCAGATCAAAAACTGACTCTGCAGGTTAGCATGGGCCTTGAGTGATCAGCAATGCCAACATAAATGTTCTTTCCCTCATTGCTGTGAAATTCGCCCCTTGTTTCTCTTAGACGCAGCCTTACTCTCCTATGCAGACAGGTAAACTAAAGGCGGATCCTCTTGCCAGTAAGACATTGAGGGAAAGGCCTATGGGGCCGAATTTATGTGAAGAGTGTTCTGCGTGGGTTTCTGCAGACTGATTTGTAACGGATGAAACGTCTTTCCCTTTAGTTCAGGAAGCAGATCTGCAGCTCCTGGTATATTTTGCATACTGCACATAGATGCAGGTATATAAATGAGATGTGTAGAGTTGGACTCGGTCATAAAAACTACCATATGAATTAACAGGGGTACCAATGTAGTTAATATGGAGTCCGTAATTGACACATTTCCTCGTGGAATAGGTTTTGAAAGGCATCGATACCTTGTGGTTTGATTGAAACACTGGTGCATATAAGCAGTCACATGTTTTTATTTCCTTGGATAGCGGCCTGGGCTGTCACAGGTAGTGCATCCCAGGTGGTCACTGGCTGACAATTCAACCAACACAGCCTGTCTTCCAAAGATTATATGTTTACTACCTTCTTTGGGGGGAAAACCTTCCGTTTATTTAATCAGCATAATTTCACAGATGTAGACATTGCTTGTTGGGAGCTTGCATGGGAAATAGTCATTCGTTTAGGGCAAAAATTGAAAAAAATGTTTGCTCTATGACACGAAGTCCTGAATAGGGTGACGTGGCAAGAGTTGTGCAGGCTGGCAGCGAGGAAAACATGCCACACCATGCAAAAACGAGGAAGGGCTGCAAGTTATTGTTAATTGATACAGCAGTTGTACAGTTCGGGAGCCTGATGCATCGCTTCACAGCCTTCTGAGATCAATAAACGGAGGAACATCGAGGTGGGTATTAACAATACCGGTTATCGGCAGCTATAGGCCAATCCGTTCATAGTGTGTGGCAATTAGTAACCTTGACCTCATTGATTGCGGCTCTAGACCGATCAACCACAATTCCGTCTGCCTCGTGTATCAACGTTCGTAAATGCAGTGAGGAGTGGGCTTTGGTGGGATGTGAATTACGCTGGCATAATGTGCGGGATTTCTGGAATTTCACTTTACTTTTGTTGTGAGAAATGCCAGAAGTTACACCGTAATGCCACTTCGCGTTATTTACAGGCCATTTGCAGTAAACATCTACAGCGTGCACACAGGAACAACAGAACTCAATCAGTTGTTCACGGTACTTTTATTCTTTTTGCCTATTTGTAAGCGCGAAATGCATCTTGGCTTCAAAAAGTTGACGCAAGGGTGTGTTTTGAAGTAGAATTTACTTGAAAAGGCTGATTTGCATTTCACCTACTTTTGCCGGAATTTCCCGTAGTAACGCGAATATCTCACACCACTAGTAAAGAGCAGTCCCTTATGTAGAATGTCTAAGAGATGAAAGTGTGCATGGTTGTTTCTGCTCTGGTAGTTTACAATGTGCCTTGTCACGCTTTTGTTTGCCCCTTATTTCGCATTCACGTATTCATTCGTAAGCCTACAAATGAACAGTCAGACAACAAACTGTTGACATCTTCATGGAAATCTTCTCGAGGACTGTATTCTCCAGCACCACCTGTTTTCCAACAGATTTATTCCTGCATGGCAAACGTTAGATATTGAGCTTTCTGAGTTAAAGGTTTATATGCAGGGTCTAGTGACTCGGTGGACTAATGAGTTCACTATAGGGGACTGCGTTCGAACTCATGGTCACAGGTTCAGATGCCTGCAGCATTTCATCCTTCTAAGGTCGATACAATGAGTACCTTTGAGTTGGGTAACAAACATCTGTTATTCAGCACCAAGATACCCTTCTGGGTGAACGTGCGCTTTACAGATAAACGTGTTATGTTATATCTGTTAGATTCATCTCTTGTATTGCTCCTGTATACATACACTGCTCTGATTTGAATTATGGAAGCAATTAGGCGATTTACAAGAACGCAAATGTTCCTTATATTAAGATTCTTGATTTTCTGTGTTTCACTGAGTTGTTTAAGGCACTACATATCATGAAAAATATTCGTATTAAAATACTTGCAGTCCGTGATGGCAAATTATTAATTTGTTTTTCAAGTCAGTTATTAAGTCAGCCAGAGCGAAGAAGATTATTTTTCCTGTGGGGATTTTTTGGGCACTAACTAATAGATCCGCTGGTCAGAAAAATCTCTGAACTACAGTTTTCTCTTTGTGTGAACACTAGAAAAAAATACCATGAAGGGCCCTTAAATGTCATTTTGTCTACAGAGCACGGTTTCCGCAGCACAGGGGTGCTAATGTAGGATAGTCCCCCAGGCACTTGTCGCCGAGAGTTGTACAGCTTGTTCAGTGTCTGCATCCATATGGCAATCTGTTCCATTCATAGAAATACATTGTAGCAGTGCCTGTGGTGCTGTGGTCAATGTAGTGTAAACAGAAGATTTTAATTCTCAGCACCCTACATCAAACAGCTTGCTTTATGGGAGATGCAGGTTCTGTAGCTGGCTAAAACTCACCCCTCAGCAAATGGCAGAGCAGCCTTGATGTTTCCTTTTGTTTTTGTCTTTAGTTTGATGTGCTGAGCCGAGCAGGTACAAAACATAAATATATGGATTTTTATGTATTTCTATAGGTTGCTGACTTTTAGGGAATCTCAACAGGATTGAGGAGGGCACACAGAGATTGCAACATCTTCTCCAACAGTCCCACACCGGTGCACATTCTGTAGTCAAAATGGTGGCAAGAAGTGCATTTGCAAATGTAAATTTTATTGTTTTATATTTCCCAACTGAAGAATCCCCATGCTATGAAGATGTTAGCTAACCTCCCTTTTGTAGGCGTAGATTTCTGTGTGCTTTGAGAATAGTAACGACTATGCAAAAAGCTTGACAGTAGCCACAAAGGGCTTGATGTAGTGCTTCTCCTCCCTCACCCCCCCTCATCTCCAAACCAAACTTCTATTCCCTGATCTGTTTAGAGTCTGTGAAGCAGCAGGATTACATTGGGGGAGCCTCCACTAGCACTGCCAGAGTAAACTTATGATCTGGGCACTTTTTTGTTTAGAGAGAAAAAAACTCCCAAAGATAGTTTTTTTTTTTTTTTAAATGCTCCAGCATGCAGGGTGTTTTCTCCCTGTGTGTGTAAACCATCATTTTTTATTTTTTTTATTGAAATCCATATATAACTTACATTTACATCTTAAATACTTTTCATCACAATACATTGATAACATCAGATTTGCAAGACGAAAAACAAAAACAAAAAAACCCTGCTTTTTAAGCCCTGAAAAACAAGGAACGTAATTATCCAGAAGCTATATCCACTGCCAATTAAAACCTCTTTAATCCTTAATCAGATCTAACATTCCTAAAGTATGTAGTAAGTAGTGAAAGTGCATGTGCATATGTAAGTAAAACCTCATACCTATTAAAACAATAAAGCAACATAAACTACCCTAACATAATAAAGTGCTAGTGTGTAAACCATCAGTGATGACAGCCATCACTGATGGTTTACACAGGCAGGGAGAAAACACCCTGCATGCTTAAAAAAACTCTCACTTTGGGAGTTTTTTTTTTCTCTCTAAACAAAAAAGTTTACTAAGCAGGCGCATTAAATATGCTGCCTGCTCTGCAGCCCTGGTGCTGGGAAGGCACGAGAGATTCTTTAAATGGGGCAGAGTGGCAGAGGCCATCGCCTCCTCCCGCCTTGTAGAGACCATCCACCATGATCTTTTGACTTGGTGGTTGTTCTAAGCATTGTAAAGGGCCTTCTTATTACACTCCTGTATCCCACGCCCTGCCTCTCACGGCGCAGTGAGACAATTGTAATATTGGCAGAAGGAAACAAATAGTTACATGGGAGCATCGGCCTGGTTTACATAATATTGCATAATGAACTGGGCATGTTTACTTAAAAAGTTATTGCAAAACTGTAATGTATACAGCCCTGCTGTGTATAAGTAGGAAGTCTGGGGCACAGCTTTTATCGACGATGAAACAATATTGCATGGGTGTAAACGTGGTTCTCTCGAGTTTCCTTTGCTCCTGGGTTACAAGAGAGTCTGCCTGACCCTTGTGACCCCTGGCTCTCCTCGTGCTCAGCAGGCAGATGCATGCAAGATTACACTGTGCACAGGTGCACATTGTCATCCGGGTGTAAATGCTCACGATGCAGTGTGACCTCAGACTTCATGTATACAACAGAGAGCATTATTAAATGCCATACAATTAGACAATCGGCCCCACAGCTTCTGTGTTCAGAGACAGTTAGTCCTATGTTGCTGGGTGCCTTATGTTTGGATTGAAGCCATACAAGTGCACACCCTCAGCGTTCATATTTTAATGTGTATAAACTGCCGCACGCCCATTTTACAGTACAGCACTGTGCTTTTTTTTCTTATGCAAAGCTTTCCGTTTTTTGAATCGTGACACACACTCTGACTTTCTTGTACATGCCAGCTCAGACTTTGTGTGACTTTTTCATGTTCAGTAAACAGAAACCAGCAGATGCCATAGCAACGGCTGCACCAAAAAGGGAAAGTGTTTACATTACTTTCAGTTACAGAATATCCTAATAAAGAAGTATGCATGCCCGTGGTTTGTCTTTTCTTCCGGTGGGATCTTAAAAAAGGTTTTGGTGCTGGCTTACACAGTTCAGAGAATGAAGATATGCTGGCTCTTTGGCGTTAGAAATGTTTGGGGAATAGAAAAAAAACAAGACAATGTTGTGATTTCACATGATTTAGCTAAACGTGGTTGTGCCCTTCAGTTGAAGCACTCCGCATGGGGTAATATGATGGAGATTAATTTCTGCGTGGACAGGTATCAGAGCAGCTTGGCACACTACACACTGCATGCTGTGTGAGGCGCCATCTGTTGCCATTTTTATTGTTTTCTCCTCTGAGGTTCAAAGAGCTATTTTAGTTCATATCAAGTCCTAGAAATTCTGTTGTTTATTTTTTAACAACCTGTTCAACCAAGTACTTTCAAAGCAATAGGGGTTTCTTTTTGTCTTTAGATCAGTTTTCTTCTCTCAGATGCAGCCCTGTTGGAAAATGTGCAGGTATGCCTCTGCGAGTTTTGCATTAATCTCTTTGAAATGTTTACCCCAAAATAAATGATGTGATGTGATGGAAAATTGTGTGTCGCAGGATAATGTTGGAAGGAAGGTGCTCAGACAGAAAAGTTACCGTTTTGCAAGAAAGCACCAGAATTCCAGAGTGCATAAAATGATGCATGCGTTCTTCTGTTTTATTGCTTGTTCATTTTATGACTTGGGGGCACATGACAGAACCTGCCTGCTCACAGCACCCTGCTAGTTTTGCATAGCGCAGTGTTATAATAAAACCAAGTGTTTGCTCTGCACCCGTTGAACCAATCGAATGCAGGGAAAGTGACTAAAATGTGCACAAGGCCCATCTCTTTAAAACTAATGAAGTTTGAATCTGCTGTTCTTCTAAATGTGCTCAGCAGCAAATACAAGGATGGAGTTATGCAGGGGACAGTGGACCTCTACCTCAGCAGTTAGTTTCCTAACCTCCCAGCACAAAAAGTGGCCGATGGCAAAAAGGGCGTTCGGGCAACAAGCAGAGGCCCATGGAGCCGCTATCTGCTCCACCAGATGTAGGCTGCATGAACGCGCATATGGAAACCTATTAAAATGGGCACCTTCCACTTGCGAATGGTTACCACTTGCTGTCAGTGGCTAGTAACATTGTAATGCATCCTTTACGAGCTGGAGATGGGGGCTACACCCTTTGCTGCAGCCTTCCACCTGTATTGTGCTTTGGTGGCTCCCAGTGACACTAGGCATGCGTATTTTCAGAAGCTGGTGCAGTGTAGTGCCTGTGTGAAATACAGAGTTTATATGCACACTCCTCAATCTAGTGGCCTTGCCCTGGTGGACTGTGGTGTTTCCTTTCTTACAGCTTTGAGACTTTGTCTCCCTGTCGATGCTTTTTAGGTCGAGCCTGGGCAGCGCATCCACTGCTCTGCAAGGCATGCTGTATTAAGGTATGGACGTGAAGCTCCACCCACTCTCTGCAGAGTTTTTTCATTGGCTTGTGTCATTGTCCATTGTAAACTGTGGCTTTTCATTAGTCAATAGGCTTAGTAGTCCCTCCTAGTACCACCTTTTTTCATTTTGTAACCTCCCATGAGGACATCCCCTGTTACGTGTGTTGTTGCTCGGTAGGCTTTAATTACAGCCTCCGGGCACTATTTTCTCAAAGAGCTTTGTCCTGCCTGCTCTTGCCAGCAGGAAAAGGCAGGACACGCTCTCTCCTAACGCATTTGCAATGCAATAGGTCTCGCATTTGCGAAAGTTCCAAGCTTTTGGCATTGTAAATGACAATGCCCTTTATTTATCTGTTTTTAAAAAGACACACAAATAAAAAGCATTGTCATTTGCAATGCCAATAGCTCAAACTCTAGTTAATGCGAGACCTATTGCATTTCAAATGCTTGTTTCAATGTGGACTCCGGTGACAAGACGTTGCCATTAAACATATTGTTAGTAATCCCACATTGGTACATTACTGCTCCACTGAGTGGGAGGTGTGGAAAAGTCTATGGAGAAAAGCATTTAGTTGATCAAATGCCGAAGTCGTAAGACAGAAAAAATACTAACTACTACTTAATAGACCTTCATCTGCCTAGTCGTTTTATATCTAAAGTTGATCTTCACATAAAATATCCTGATTTGAACATAAAGTTAACAAAAAAAACGAATACGTGTTTTCAGGACAATTAGGAACCGTCTACCAAATAGTGAAAAGGTTTCTATGCAGACGAGGTATAAAAAGGCCTGCTCCTTTAGCCCATGGTGCACCATTGCACCCCCAAGATACCATTTCCCTGAATACTTGGTAGCCTGGAACAAAGCTCTTATAGACTGAGATCTCGACAAGTGGTTAACCCCTTCGAGCCCATGCGGTTGTGGGCTTATCCCTATGTTCTGCGGCTTGGAGGTGTGGTGATACAAGCAGAGCTTGCACCAGAGTCCTTGCTGGAGGCTGTGGTCATGCAGTAATGGGATCATTGGCAGGGCTTGATGGTTTAGGGAACTGCTGGATCTCTGGAAAGGAGTCTCTTCCAGTGCAGACACTCAGACTATTAGTTAGATGCACAAGCCTGCGACTATGTCACTGGCTTGTATCACTCTGGCACAGGACACTACAGTGGCGGGGAACCTTTCAAGCAGTGGGCACTACTTTCTGTTAAAGAATGGAGTTTAATGACAAACACACAACACGTTACTAGAGGTGATTTTCGAAGATGTATTGAAATAATTTTACTTAGTTTGGAAAGTAGCCTTATTGTATGATAAATAAAGATAGAATGATTTTGGTAATTTTATTAAAAGTGTTATTGTAGTAAACAGCCATGTAAGTTTAACATGTTTTACTAGAAGACCATGTCTTTATATACAATGCCTTATTCACAGTTTTCCACTTGTTAATGTTATAAATAACAGATGTTTCCGAATGTATTGCTAGTAAAGAAAATATGTTTGTGCTTCTGCATTGCAGTTTGCCCTGTTTGAGTGTGATATTTTTATTTTTAATATACTTTTTTTAATATACGCTTCCCAGCACGATTGCAGAATTACTCAAACTAACAGGTATTTAGAACCTTGATTGTTTTCTTTTTCTCACCCAGTATGTCCCATGAGGAGCACACGCACAGTCATCCACTGTATGGGCATGGTGTTTGCAAATGGCCAGGTTGTGAAGCAATTTGCGACGATTTCCAGGCATTTTTAAAGTAGGTACACCGGTTTATTTATTTTGTTTTTGTGTTTACAAAAATACCCGAAATCTGTTATCCTTAGAGTCTGCAGAATTATAGGTGATGGTATCGCAACGGTCCAGGGTCAGTGAAAGTACATCAGTTTTGTGACATGACTTAAAAGTAAGGTCTTGTGTATGGAGGGGACAGGTTCAGTAGAGTCACCTTTATAATGTCTTTCCCTGTTTGTTTCCCTTTTACTGTCGTATTTTTTGTATTTTTGTGTTGGTTCTTGTGAGTTGGGGTCAGTTGTTAGCTGTCAGCGGTCTAAAGTATTGCTGACCTGATTCTCGATTTTTTCAGACTGCTAGATGTTGCATGAAATACAACAGATTTCCATATGCGAAAGAGAATTGTTTCTCTCTTCTGTATGTGATGAGTAAGTTAGTGACGGGGAAGGGTAGGAAATGGTTAGACTAATGGAAAAGCATGTGGACTCCCACAACGTGGGAACTTTCAAGGTGTTTACAGTTCTTTTGCATGGTATTTCCAACCCAAGAAACGCATATAAATGTACTTTCTGCAAAAGGTAGGAGTAAATGTGTCAACAGCATGTGTATGAGAACACCCCCAGATTACATGGGAATGTAGAAGAAGGGAAAAATAGTATGTATTTTAAAAAAAAAAGCGCAAAATGCACCTTGCTCTACTATTCAGCCAGGTAGTCCAATAGCAAACCGTCTGCCTGGGGTAGGCACGGGGAAAGACATTGGAATTTTGGGACTTACAAATTACGAGTACATCTATGAGTTCCTAGCATTGTTCTTTCCTTTATCAGACCTTATATTTTCTGTTGTCACAACCTCATTCTAGCAGCTCTTACTGCATGTATACTTCATTGAAATAACCATGTATGATAGAGGTTTTGGAACTCTCTTAAGAATGGTTTGACTTTGCAAAACACACAAGATGATGGACGGAATGCTGCACATTGGCAAACATTCACCCCCAGTCACAGATCTGGGTTTAATCCATCGTTATTTTGCTTCACCACGCCACCCCAGTTCAGACATAGCCATATGCAAATCAGTCTTGACCCTGTGCCTCATGGGAACAGTCCAGACCGAACTGCCAAGCCATGTCTTCCCTGGACCGGAATCAAGCATCCTAGGACCGGTTTCAGGCTATCAGCCTTCATCAGCCAGGATAGCTTGACTCCAGTGGCGTAGTGAGCACGGGACCCACGTCTGGGCATACCCTTCCCACTTAGGGCGAAATGCAAAACACACAAGATGATGGACGGAATGCTGCACATTGGCAAACATTCACCCCCAGTCACAGATCTGGGTTTAATCCATCGTTATTTTGCTTCACCACGCCACCCCAGTTCAGACATAGCCATATGCAAATCAGCCTGACCCTGTGCCTCATGGGAACAGTCCAGACCGAACTGCCAAGCCATGTCTTCCCTGGACCGGAATCAAGCATCCTAGGACCGGTTTCAGGCTATCAGCCTTCATCAGCCAGGATAGCTTGACTCCAGTGGCGTAGTGAGCACGGGACCCACGTCTGGGCATACCCTTCCCACTTAGGGCGAAATGCAAAACACACAAGATGATGGACGGAATGCTGCACATTGGCAAACATTCACCCCCAGTCACAGATCTGGGTTTAATCCATCGTTATTTTGCTTCACCACGCCACCCCAGTTCAGACATAGCCATATGCAAATCAGTCTTGACCCTGTGCCTCATGGGAACAGTCCAGACCGAACTGCCAAGCCATGTCTTCCCTGGACCGGAATCGAGCATCCTAGGACCGGTTTCAGTTAGTGACGGGGAAGGGTAGGAAATGGTTAGACTAATGGAAAAGCATGTGGACTCCCACAACGTGGGAACTTTCAAGGTGTTTACAGTTCTTTTGCATGGTATTTCCAACCCAAGAAACGCATATAAATGTACTTTCTGCAAAAGGTAGGAGTAAATGTGTCAACAGCATGTGTATGAGAACACCCCCAGATTACATGGGAATGTAGAAGAAGGGAAAAATAGTATGTATTTAAAAAAAAAAAGCGCAAAATGCACCTTGCTCTACTATTCAGCCAGGTAGTCCAATAGCAAACCGTCTGCCTGGGGTAGGCACGGGGAAAGACATTGGAATTTTGGGACTTACAAATTACGAGTACATCTATGAGTTCCTAGCATTGTTCTTTCCTTTATCAGACCTTATATTTTCTGTTGTCACAACCTCATTCTAGCAGCTCTTACTGCATGTATACTTCATTGAAATAACCATGTATGATAGAGGTTTTTGGAACTCTCTTAAGAATGGTTTGACTTTACCTAGAAACTACTCATATCCATCTTTAATGCAAGCTACCACTTAGTTTCTTGTCTGCCAGTGAAAAGATTTGGTACATCTTCATACGCTCAGCTCTTTGTCCAATCATCCCTCTTCAGTGGTTCCTGGGAAAATGACGTATTCTGTATCACTTTTTCCACATACACTACATATGAAGTCTGCTATAGTCATTGGAACTGAAAGTACCTAAGTTGCCCCTGAATACCTCCTTTTTTTTTTTTTTTTTTTAGAACTTCCGTCAATAGGCAGACATGTAATTTATTATTCTTATAAATTCACATTAGTACTGGGACACTTTAGCCATGGGGATGGGACCATTAGTTGTGTGATAAAGTAGCCAAAGTTTCTCGTCTAGGGTCTGTGTCTTGTTTTCCTGACAGGTGGAAAGTTACTCCCAATTGGTGCAAAACTACTTTTGTCGAGACGTGTTTTTTGTCTGTTGCTGTTCATTGTGTAGTTGTTGAAATAGTAGTCCATGGCTCCTCGTAGTGATAGGCCTTTCCTTCTTTGCATCTCACAAACTCAAATCTAATGAGCTTACATTACAAGAGGTTGCGGCATAGTGTCTACTCTCTTTTTTTGATAAACAACTTTATTGTTTTTAACAGAGTATAAGCACCCATGACGCGACTTAGTACAGCACCGATATGGACACAGTACAGTTAAAGGAACACAGACATTGCAGTTAGACCCCACCATCCAGCGGTGACCCCAAACAACGTGTGTAAAATGCAAGCTATTCCACGGCACCCAACCATTTGCCCCAAACCCTCCGGTATTTCTTAGGACACTCTGTGCCTCATACATGGGTTTCTCTTGTGCCGCACACCAATCCACCCCCTTTCGCCATTTCTCGGAACTGGGTGGCGTGGGAAGTTTCCAGGAGGCGGCTATGTCCCGTTTGGCTACAACCATGGCTGTGTTGTAAAGTAACTTCTCGTTCCTGGACCCGTCTAGTCCATCTGTGATCCCGAGAAGGGAGTGACGTGGATCATGGGGAACCTCCCACCCCAGGACTTCGATCAGTTCGCTTTCAATCTCTCCCCAGAATTGAGCCACATAGTGTCTACTCTTACTTGGCTTTATTAAGGTATTTTTAGGAAAGTGGATGTGTTTTTTAACATGCATTGTATGTTCCCTCTTATATTCATTTAGTGTAATAGAATGTCACAGGCATACAATCAACCACAGGCATACAATCAACCACAGGCCAAGAGTAAAAAAGTTTCAATGAAAATTGAAATCAGTCATGCCTGCTTCATGATTGTACCTTAAGATTTTGATGTTTCCAAGAAGTTAAGGACTTTTGCGTTATTGCCTACTGTACATTAGGTCTTTCACAGAAAACACTTGAACGTCCTGATATCTTATTGTTTCTCCGTTTATCTCACCACATATTTTAACCTGAATCATTAAGAAATTGTCTTGTCTGTTGAGGACTGGAGTGATTACTTGTCTGTTCTTGGTGTACTCTGACATTAAGAATGTCCTTCCCATAGTTTATCTAGAGACAGGCATGTCGTCTCTCACTATGGAAAAGTCTATTCACACAGCCTCTGACTATCCCATCGCTTGTTCCTCGCAAAATAAAGCAATATATTCCTTGACCCCCTGGAAATCATGTACCTGGAGTAAAACTTAATTTTGTTTTTAAGAGTATTTGTTCCCTGTAGTCCAGGCTTTTGTTGTAATTCTCACTTAGGAATTCAGTTGATACCCAAATTTCTAACGCATAGAAATATACAATTCCTTTTAATCAGTGATGGCCAAAGTAGGGAGACCATTTTAGGCCTATTTTTACACCAGAAGTACTTTTATAATTGAAACTGTTGGAGTGATTCAGTAACATATGCCTTCTTATCAGCATGTTATTTTTGTCTACATCTTATAATAAGTAGCTTAGTAGATACCATGTTTTGCTTCTACTAATTCTAATTCACCCAATATTACTTGGAGTTATACATATTCATTGCCAAGCAGCAAGCCATCCATCTCTTTTTTCAGGGGTTCTTTGAGGTTGTGCTATATATCATGAATACCCTATTGAGTGAATGGACAGGCAACTGCAGCATTGTTTGCCGTACATGTAAAAAATGCATCTTAATTTGACTTCTGCCAAATGGGTTAGTGAGATATATGTTCAATAGCTCTTCTACACGATTTTGTGCAAGTTACCAGTTTTTAGAGGTTACACTTTTCTTTTTAAACATTCTGGAGCTTGTATCTAAGCAGAAAATATTAGAAAATATATATTCTAAAATATTTCCGACTAATCAGAAGCAGCTTCTTAGCAGTTTGAGTAGAGTGTGCACTTTAAAATGCTCTGCCTGGTATACAACTCTTACTGTAGACTGGGGAACTGTTTTACTTGCTGATCGTTTGAAGCACCATTGCTCAGAGAGGCCTATGAGATCTGGAAATCTCCTTCTCCTGCCTGAACGAGGATCACATGGGAATGCTGTGGTAGTAGCTCCTTCAGCTGTCAGACCCTAACTCGTGGAGTCTTCCACTCAAAGCTACGGGATTTTGAGGAAAGCACTCATGCCCTTTGTTTTTGGGTCGGACTTTGATGAGCTTTCCCTGTTTTGCTGGAATTACTGAGGGTGTTCTCTCTGGTTGCCCCGTAGCGCCAAGTGACCAGTGAGTGATGAAAGATGTGTTTTTACAAATAAAAATATCAAATCAATCAGCCATTATTAAATCCCCGTATTGTCTTAATTCTTTGTTCGATCAGGGCTTTCTCATAGATCTCAGCTGTTTGCAAGCTGTGTATTATCTGCTGTTTGGAGGTTGCTTGCGTTTACAGACGATCCCATCCCACACTTCACAGGTGTCTGTTATTCTAAAGGGAGGAGAGGGTGCAGTCGTTTTCTATAGACTGTGGAGGCTTAGTCGGTTTGCCTCTATTTACTGTTGCAGTTCCTACACGTTTACGATTAGTCAGATCGAGAATCTCCGTATGAGGAGTTTTTTCCCTGTTCGAGCATCGGCACTGCTCTCCTTTTTAGTGTGGACTTCTTGGAATGACATAGTAGTCCCTGTTGCTCAGTTTCCTATAGTGCTTGCTGTAAATTAGATGGCACCCTTCGTATCTTAAACTTTATCCAGAGGAGTCTACCAGTTAAACCATAAACCCAGGGGGATTGTGATTTAGCCCCCTTAACATGGTGCTTTTTAAATGCTGCTGAAGAACCATGATGCGCAGCAACAGAAAACGGGTTTTATTATAGATGGGGAAAGAAGCCCATTTAAGAATAAAACATAGTAGGTATAGAATTGTTTAAGCGCACATTGTCAGGAACACCTGGTTAAATACCTGGAAAAGCTTTAAAATGAGCTATAAGTCTGTGTGATGGCATAGCATAAGGTTAAATTTGTGATCATAACGTGATCCTAGCTAACAAGTAGTACTGTTTATTTTCTAATAACCCACTAAAATCATCAAGAAAATCCGTTTAATATATTTACCTAAAAAGCAGACCATATTCGATCCTTTAACACAAGTTTAAAACAAATTGTGGCAAAGCATATACTAATTTACTTACATTTTCTAATAAGGAGTAGCTAAAATATGAACAAGCATCATACTTTCCTTATTACCGATCTGGTGATATTTTTAATTTAACGACCTCAGTGGTTAAAAAAAAAAAAAAGTAGTTGTACAATGAAGCTTTACGCATTTGGATCCAAAGTGTTTTTTAGGACCTCAGTCAGAAAATACAATACTTGATGGTCATTGAGCAAGAAAACTTGTTGATGGCCCATGTTGCATTAGGTACACATTATTTTTCTCAACAGTGGCGTTAGGACTTTAGCTCTGCAGGTCTCAGAGCAATGGTAGAAGACTGAAAACAATTCTCAGCATTTGATCCATCACAAGAGCACTTGGCATTCAGTAACAGCCTACCTTCTCTCTCGCTCACTCTCTCTCACACACACACACACACACATACACACTCTCTCTCTGTAGTATTTTGATTTCATAGGAGGTTTTTGGCTCTGAGTGGAAGGGTTATACTTCTTGCATTGTTTGTTAGCGTTAATGCATTCATAGACCGCTTGAAAACAGCCCTTGTTTCATAAATATTCCATCTGTCACCTTAAAAGGTTTCTTGAATATTCCTTCCTCCCCTCGGTTCTGCTGCGTCCTGGAGAGGCAGGATTCAGACTCCTGTTTTGCTAACTCTGCCTTACTTGGCAGTTCAAGAAACATCTGATCGTTGGACTAATCAGAGAATATTGCTTAAAATGCTAAGGGATAACCCCATGTCCTTGTTAAGTCAGGTCACAGGGAAAGCTGAATAGTGACTGCTTGGATATAAGCTTGATATGCCAAATCAACGTCCCAAAGTGACTATTTGATGGGTTTGTATGAGAAAATGGCTTTCCTTGTTTTGTTCTCAATGTTGGATGACTGCTTGATATTGTAGGAACCCACTGGTTCCTTTCATATATTGTGATGACTGAAGCTGAGGAAGTGCCCATTAATTTGTGAACTGAGACATAGAAAAAAGGTGTGTAGCCAGAGATCACAGTTTTCTAAGTGGAGAAGGACTAGATTTCAGGTCTTCCAGTGCCAATGCTGATATCTACATATATATATTACCTACTGGCAGTCACTAGTAGGTTTTTATAGTTAGGACCGAGTTTCCACCATAGGAAATGCCTTTTTTGACTTGCCTATATCTTTGGTGCCGGTTGATAAATATTCACGAAATATTCCCAACAAATTCGATGCTTACTTCAGCAGCTGTCTGGAAAGTTTCTGGGTGATCTGTGAAGCAGTGGCGAGAAAAAGTTTGGTTTCTAAAACCATTTTCCTCTTGTTAATTCCCATAGGGTTTTTGAAGAGGACTACAGCCCGAACCACTGAATGGAATTACACCAAATTTGACACACAGCTAGATCTTGGTCCATAGTAGTGTCTGTGGGTAGCTTGGTGTAAATCCGTTCAGTAGTTTTTGAGATAATAACTGAAATCCAAATTTTTATATTTAGGGGCACAGATCCTCCGTGGATCCGACAGTCCCCTGACAAAATCTGATTGGCTGCCAAAACTTCAACCAGGAAGTGTTGGCAGCCATCTTGGGACTCGGCTTCAGCAGAGTCCCACAAAAAACGTTTAAAATAAAGAAACGGGGGCAGGGTAGGAATACCCTGACCCGCTAGGTGTGGTGGTGGGGTCCCACAGAAACCCCGCTGTGGATTGAAAACATTTTTTGGGTAATTTTGCAGCGAATTTGTGGGTTGATCCGCAAATTCGCAGCAAAATTGAGAAAAAAAGCGCGGTCTCCTGTGCTTTTTTTTTAATCAAGTCCCAGGGTGGGCCAAGTCCCTGGGGCATGCGGGCATTGAAAAAAGTAAAGGAGAGAGGCACACGGAGCCCCCTCTCCTAGGGTCTTATTAGCCCCGGGGACCACCACCTCCCTGGGGCTTTATTATTATAATGGAGGAGGGGCCACACAGACCCCCCATCCATGGACTCAAGCGAGCTCCGGGGACAACCACCTCAGTCGGGGCTTTATTTGAAAAAAGGAGGGAAGTCTTGCAGACCCCCCTTCTGGGGGTGTCTGATACCCCGGGGACCACCACTTCCATGGGGCAGAAAACAGAGCAATTTGAGGGGGCCTCGCAGGCCTTTCGGGTCCCGAAGACCACCACCTCCCCAGGGCCTACGAAATAAATAGAAGTGGGAGCCGCTCGCCCCGGGGTCGGCCTGTGCAGATCAAAGTAGGGGGCCATGCGGCCCCCCTCCTTGAGCCAATAATGGCCCTAGGGACAGCCACCCCCCAGGGCCGGCTTCTGCTATGTCCCGGGGTGCCCACTCCAGGGACATAGCTGTTTGCTGTGACTTGGCAGGAGCATTGACAGCTTCTACCAAGTCAGAGCAAACACTCCGCTCTCAGCAAGCAAGAGCTGTGAAACTGCCCCCGCTTCCTGAAAGCGTCGTTTTCGTCTGTTTCTCTGCCTGCTGTCAAGTGGGCAGGGAAACAGATGAAAGGATTGATCTCACAGACAGGGAGCTGCATGTTTAGCAGCTCCCTGTCTGTGAGACCAATGCATAATCCTGGGGAGGGGGCGAGGAGAAAGAGGCAAAATAAAGGTCAGAAAGAGGCAAAATAAAGGTGGAAAATGAGCAGAAAGAGGCAGAATAAACGTCAGAAAAAAGCAGAAAGAGGCAGAATAAACGTCAGAAAAGAGCAGAAAGAGGCAAAATAAGGGTCAGAAACTAGCAGAAAGAGGCAAAATAAAGGTCAGAAACGAGTAGCAAAAGGCAGAATAAAGGTCGGAAAGGAGCAGAAAGAGGCACAATAAAACACCATACACAGACCCACTGAGATGCACATCTACTCACGGACCTACTCAGATATTCATGCATCCACTCAGAGACCCAGTCAGACACTCACACACCCACTCACAGACTTGCGCACCCACTGACCCACTCTGATACTCACTCACTCAGACTCATCCATCCACTCAGACATTCAAAGATGCTCATGCATCGACTCACACACCCAGAGATTGATGCACTGACTCACAGACCCACTCAGACACCCATGCACCCACTGACGGATCCACATAGGCACTCATTCACCCACTGACACAGCCATGTACACACCCATACAGTCACAAACACACCCACACACAGACCCATACAGCCACTCGCACACCAACAAAACCATTTACCCATCCACTCCGAGATCCATACAGCCACTCGCACACCCACTCGCAAAGGTTAGAGATTACAGTTAGGAAATAAACATTTTAAAAACCATTGAAATTCATTGAATAAACGAAAGGTTGCAGGGACGTTATAGTTAAGAAATAGAATTTTAAAAACGTTTGAAATTTACAGAAAAAAATGAAAGGTTACATGGAAGTTATAGTTACGCTCAGATTTCACTCATTCAAAACTAGTGAAATTCAGCAGTTATAGTTACCTGAGCTAACTATAAATTATGCCCCGCAATGCACTGCGTATGACCTCACATATTAAATCACTCATGACATGGTCCGTGATATTACTGATGACATTTCAAATGACATCACTGATGACATCCTCCACGGAACTACTCACACCCCCATAGAACCTCTCATACACCCACTCAACCCCTCACATACTCCTTTACTGACCCATACCAGTACTCACACAACCAGTCACTCAAACATAGAGCCACTCACACAACCACTCACTCATACTGCCACTCACACACCCAATAACTCACCCATACAGCCACTAATGCACCCATTCACTCACAAATCCATCCATCCATATAGACATACATACTCTTACACACCCACTCATATACCATTATAGCCACTCACACACCCACTCAATCACCCATACAGAAACTCACACAGCCACTCACTCACCCATACAGGTACTCACACACCCACTCAATCACCCATACAGAAACTCACACAGCCACTCACCCACACAGGTACTCACTCACCCATACAACCACTCACACACCCACCTGCAGAACCACCTACATACCCATTCACACATCCATACAACCACTTACACACCCGCTCACTGACACAGCCACTCACACCGGCATTCACTCTCCAAAACAGCCACTCACACCCACTCACCTATATGCATACTCAAACCGCTGCTCACTCACCAATACAGCCACTCAAACCCCCACTCCCTCATCCATACAGTTTCTCAGTCACCCATACAGCCACTCACACATCCACTACCTCTCCAAAACAGCCACTCACTCACCCATACCACTACTCACACAGCCACTAACACATCCATACAGCCACTCACACAACCATACGGCTACTCCGGCATCCACTCGCACACTGATACAGTCAGACAGCCACTCAGATGAGATATGTTAGAAATAGTATGACTAATTACTAGAACAGAACAAGTAGTAATTTAACTTATGCTGTAGTTTAGTATATATCGTTAAGTCTCAAACGTTTACGAAACAGTGTCACAGGATGATTTCATCAGTGATGTCACTGACTCTGTCATGAGTGATTTAATATGTGAAGTCATAAGCAGTGCATTGCAGGGGTGTAAGTTATAGTTAGTTCAGGTAACTATAACTGCTGATTTTCAGTGATTTTGTAGGAGTGAAATCTGAGCCTAATAATAACGTCCCTGTAACCTTGGGTTTTATATATATATATATATATATATATATATATATATATATTTGTTTCAATAGATCTACTGCTTTATATCATAGTAATTTACAAGTGGTAGTATCACCCTCATAGTGGGACTCATTTTGTGAATCGGACAAGGATGAAAGGCTGAATCCGCTTTACCAGAATATGAAATTGGGGCCTTCAGGTTATGCATCCATCTCATTAAATGGGTCTTGATAAGAGCGCTAGAAAGTCAACTTCTCTACAGCAACAACATAGTTTCTTAATAACAGAACACTGTGTTAGATGTGTTCAAGTGGGTGAGAAAGAAATATCTCCTTCAGGCTCATTTAATCACTCTCTTCTTTGCTGGGCCTTTTTAGTTAGAGTATTAAAGGTGTGCTTTTACAGTGGTAGCTTTGTGTACAGTAGAGCCATGACCAGGCATACTACAAACTTCTCCCATATAGGTCCTGAACAATCCCGAGATAGAAATGCTATTACAAAGATATTCCTTTCATCCTCACTTTATTCTGCATTTTGTATAACTGGGGCAATGAAGCCACCTGTAGACCCATTGCAACATATCTTAAGAATTTGTGCCAGTTCCCCATTGTCACAGTCACTCCTAGATTCAGAACAGACACCAGGGAACATGAACTTTGTTTCACCCAAGTGACAGAGGTAGCTGAAGTGACCTCACGCACTGTTTGACCCTTCTGTCCTACGTCCACCCCATAACATCGCAACCTTCACCTTTGCCGTGCCCTTGAACCCCCAACAACTAACTGATTGTGGCTGAAGGGCTTGGGAAAGGTCATGAAGTGAAAACCCGAAAAAACAAGTGCATTCGGTTCCTCCCACTGCCTTCTTGGCGCTAGATTCCAGGGGTCACAAGGGCACTGCCAGACATACCAGTGGATATGACGCCTTGACTTCATGGCCGGGAGTGTCTCCTCATGGAAGCAGGGGTGCCTCCAGGGCAGCTGCCGTCCGAGCAGAGTTTAGGGCGAGTCGTGCCTGCTTCCCTTGCTTTCAGCCGGGCTCCCATTGCCACTGCGGCTGTCAGTTTGGCAGTTTAAGATAAATCCAATCCGCAGGTACGTTTTAAATTATAGATTGGTATCGCAGTAGAAGTGCAACTTCTGTTAAAGGGCGTTCTTCTGAAGTCTGAGGCATAACCGAGCTGCGGGCTCTGAATTATGGTATTTTAATAACCACTGTAGTCTTACACCTCTGCTCTTTATATAAAATCACAACCTTTAATTTTAAAGGAAGTGTAATAACTTGCAACAAGAAACAACTGTCGCTTCCCCCCCCCGAATTACTTTTTAAGAAATTTGGTAAAGTTTATGTGCAGGAGACTGACTGCTAAGTGCAGCCGGTAATGTTTTCACAAGTGTTTTTATCATGGTAACATCTTGTTTACTTTAGTTGCCTGCCTAAAACTACTTGGAACATGTTAAGAAAACATTTCGAGAAAGCTTCTACAAAGAGCCTTTTGTTTAGCAGCAACTGTGAGGCTGCACAGCTCACAAAGGTGTTAACTTTCAACCCCTTAAGCACTTCCACATGAAATTCCAGCAACTATGTTTGTGGTTTTGGAAAAACAAAGTGCATGTTAAAAGGAACCAGGTATATGCTAATACATGTTGAAGTAGGCCGGAAATCATAAATTGTTTCAAACACATTAATTGCTATCATTTGCATGTCAAAATGTTCTGTGGAAAAAATGTCTGTACTTCAGAGCTCTGGCGGGTTTGAGCCACGGTGGTAGCTAGGGTAAATAACACCTTGTGTACGTTTCTTTTTGTTTTTACGTCTGTCACGGAGTTATGTGAAAAGAAATCCACGCGCTGAAGCGCTTCATGCTGTTCGTCAAGTGGGAATGGCACGCGGGCACCGGTGCTCGAAAACGCAGCAATGTTCTGCGATGAAAGAGCGACTTAATGCGGGTTTTCCGAGCCGAAGTTCAAATCTGGAAGCAGCCTTTTATTATTTTATGGCACTTCTTATTTAAACTTCCCGACGCCGCTCAGAAGTTCAAGGCTTTTCGCGCCGCTGTTTGCTTGAGAGGTCAGTGTCTTAAATACCACAGTGCCCTCTGGTGACCTAGCGTGGAGAAAGTATGAGGGAATGTTTGACTTGACCCAGCGGTAACCTCCAAGCTGTCGTTTGACTACTAGTTTCAGCCTTTTTGTGTCTTAGAAGATGTATGGCTTAGTTTT
This sequence comes from Calotriton arnoldi, assembly GCA_963921515.1. Taxonomy (NCBI): domain Eukaryota; kingdom Metazoa; phylum Chordata; class Amphibia; order Caudata; family Salamandridae; genus Calotriton; species Calotriton arnoldi. The sequence goes on from CAWUFW010001723.1 coordinate 2,193,993, forward strand.
CTTCAAGCATGTGGGGAGTGTGTTTTTTTTTTTTTTTTAAGAGTGTGTGTGTTTTATTACTGAGGCTTCTGCGTGTGGATGTTTTATACCATCAAGGGCCTGTTGCGTGTTTCATTTTTTTAAAACATAGTTTTGTGTATTTTTTTAAGGCTGTCTAATTGTGTGTGTGTTCTGTAAAGATGTAGTTTACAAGTTTTTCAAGAGCGTTGGCTTTTCAATGGTAGCTTTTTTGTTTTTATGGTTTTTCTATATGTGTTTTCTTAAGAGTTTTGAGCAAATTAATTTACATTTTAAGCGGTTAGATTGTATATTATTTTAAGAGTATTGTATGCACATTTTACCCTAAAGGGCGTTGGACGCTTGTTCTTCTAAGGATATGTGTACATTTTTGTGTAAGAGGTCTGTGAGTGTCTGTGTGGACATTTGATGGTTGTGTGTGTGTTTTGGTTTCGCGTCTCTGTGTCCATTCTGTTATTTTTATGGCTATTCCACGAATGCTGGCACAGTATGATTTCTTATGTGAAATTAGAGTTCTTCTTTTAAAGAAGGACGCTCACCTTTGTTTCACACATTTATTGACAGGGCTAGCCATATTACAGCACTGTCTAAATGCAAAAAATGATTGCTGGCAATAGTGTCACAAAAGTCTGAGACAGCTATTTTCCTTTCAATAAAAGTAGTTAAAAACCTTTTAGAAAATCCATAATTTTGATTGCTGGTACTTCATAAATGTATAACTGGTACTTTTTAGCTGTCTCTTTAGGAAAAAATGAGTTTTATCACCTGCAGTACCTGGGTTAATGAAATTGTGTGTTGGAATTTAGCCAGGATCTAAGGCATGAGATCATTGGGAGGCGCTATGATTAGCAAAAGGTTCTCATAAAAAAAAGCGCAGCATTCTTCCCGTGGTGTCAGGTTGCTGTTTCTGAGTTTTTAATGCAGACTTTCACGTTTGTGTTTTTTTTTTTTTTTTCAAGTTTCTGTGCTTGCACATTTTAATTTTGGTGG